>JAGSMP010000129.1:1200000-1671346 GCA_029286625.1 Parnassius orleans | reverse complement strand
TAAATTAGCCCTGCGTATCACACTCTGTCAAAGGCCTTCTCCATATATAGGAGGACCCCACATAGATGCGGCCGCGGTTGTAAGGCCGCAAGATAGTGCAACACGCGGCCCAACTGTGAGGTCGTAGAATGTGCTCTACGGAAGCCGAATTGCTCTTCTCGTAGAGCAACGTGCGGCGTGAGTCTTCTTAATATGAGCTTCTCGAACAGTTTCGCTATGTGCGGTAATAGCTTTATAGGGCGGTAGCTAGCCGGGTGCCTCCTGTCCTTTCCCGGTTTTGGTAGCACGATGATTTTCCTTGTTTCCAACGGTACCTCATCCATATTTTACAACAATACTAAGTTTCCTTAATAGATACTAAGTTAGTAGTTACCTAAGTAGATTTATTAGTTTTTTGACATCATAATATTAAACCAATAGCAACAAAAACTATTTAATTTCATAACTTATACAAACAAAACACGCAAGGATCGGTCGTTGCAAGCGCACTGCGCTCGGAACATCAGTGTTGCCAACCTCAAAAAACTAAAAAACAACTCCCCTAAAAAAAACAGTAGAAAGCAGTAGGTAAAGAAAAAAAAGGCAGATTTCATAATTTTGCTCATATAATTAAATAATAAACAATTTTCTTAGTTACTAGAACTCACATACATTGATATTTTTATAATCACAACAACATAAAACAAAAATCAAAGTAAAATTATTTTTCAGTTTCATTTTCAATTGCCTCATCTTCAATATTTTCACACTCATTTTTATTTTTAAAATCATACATATTTTTGTTGAATTTCTTCATGTGCCTTTCTGTGGCTTCAAATGAATAGCAATCGATTATTCCGGATTTAGTGTGTAATTAATAGCTGTAGTCGATATTCTGTTGCGTAATTTGGTTTTCATAATATTTATAGCTGAAAATGACCTTTCCACGGCGGCGCTGCTATTTGGTAGGCACAAAAGCTTTTTTACCAATTCACACAATGTAGGGAATGTTTGAGATTCGTCTTCATTTCTTAATTCTTGTACATGTTTCCAAAAGTCGATAATATCGGGAGTTTTGTTTTGGTTGAAAGAAAAATCGACATTTCTTAACATTCGCCATTCTCTATCCAGTTCCGTTATATTATTTGGACAAATCTTTGGGAAGAAATAATGTAAATCTGCAATGGAAGGGAATTTCTTTTTATTTCAGGATCCAGAATTACTGTAGGATTTAGCATCTTCAGACATTTTAATGCTTGACGGTCTTTGTCGTCAAAAGGAAACCTTTTTAATATCTGTTTTGCAGCCTCCATATAAAACTCCTTACACTTTAAGTAGAAATTTTTCAGCTGTTCTTCCTCTAGTTCTCCTATTTCTCTCTTTCTTCTGATCAGATTTGGCACCATTCTACCAATGTATATATATTGCAACGATAAATGTTTCTGCTCACTAGAGAAGTCAAGTTTTAATATTTTAGTTCCCTTTGCGTCTAAAATATTTTGTGCTTCATTTTTTTCTTGTTCAGTGAGATTCAAATATTCACTTTGTACAAAGCATTCCAAGACAGTTGTGTATGCGGTCAGTATTTTGTCGTATAGTAAATATAATTTCGGAGTCTCGGATTGCATTTCTTTATTGAGATCGGTAAATATAGGTAATGCAAATTTCAAAAACTCCAGGTACAATTCAGTTGTCGGTTCGAGAGCCTTGGAGAGAATTGATTGCGCAGAAAGTAATCTATCTACATGAACTGCAGCTTGAAAATACAATTTTATAGCTGGTAATTGTTCCAGAAGCCTATTTACTACCTCAATAAGTGACAACCATCTGGTATGGCTAGGGTGGAGCAATTTGTGTGGTTTAATATTTGTGAATGCTTGAAATGTTTTGAAATCTCCATTACGTTTTGGAGAATTTTGTATATGATTATATACGTCTCTACAGAAATCTTCCACGCCCCTAGGCAATTTCTCACATGCGTATGATGCGCAAAGGTTAAAAGAATGACAAATGCACTTCATAGTAAAAAGGTGAGGTATGTCATTTTTAAACAAAGTGACCAATGAATGTTTATCTCCAAACATAACGTTAGCGCCATCAGAAGCAAAGTCTATCATGTTCGATTTGTAAGGAATATTTTTTTCAACAAAATATTCTACTATTTTGCCATACAACGCTGTTGCTGTACCATCTACGATTGGTATTAAAGTCAGAAATCTATCTTCAACGCTGAAATCTAATTTTACTATTCTTACGACAAGCGCTAAATGTTTTATCGTAGACTTATCTGTGCTTTCGTCAACAAGTAATGCAAAGCAATTGTTCTGTAACATCTCTATTATATTTTCTTCTGCTGTCTGCCCAGTTAAATTAACAATAATAGCTCTAGCTTTTGTGAGGCTCGTTGATAGTTGTTCCGCAATTTTCGAATCTGGAAAAACAGAATTAACAGAAAAAAATAAAAAGACAGATTATGCTCAGCAATAAAGCAGGCCATTTTTACTTCACCCGCCTTAGCTATAATTTTTGTATCTTGTGAGTTGGAAGCTGAGGTAAACATTGATGTCAGTTTTAGTTGTTTTTGTAATTTCAAACTATTCTTCGCGTGTTTTGTTGAATCTTTGTGTCGTAACAGTTCGTGTATACCACATTTTCTGTCGCAATTACACGCAGAACAAAAGAAATAAGTCTCACCTTTAGTGCTTTTCTTTAACCAGCCTTTGAACCTATCATCTTTTAACCACAAATTTACGAATTTCTGTTCATATCTCACATTTTCTTCTTAGGAGGACTTTTCCCAGTCGATGAATCACTACTCATTTTATCAAAAACGTTGTAATTATTGTTTTTTTTTAAATAGACGCCGCAATTCAAAGAAACTGTTCAAGATGTTGTGACTATAAAACAATACGCAATACAATAGGCGTGTAGCTGTCATTCATAAATTGGGATTTCCCCGTGCATAAAAATATGATTGTCAAACACATAATGTGGTCGGGAATTCCCTCAAATCCCGACTAAAGAAGATACTGCCATCTAGTGTCATTGCGTATTATTACGTAGTGATTATCAAAAAATGTTTGCATAGCAGTGTAATAGGTGGCGCTGAACGCTAGTTGAAAAACAGTAGAAAATAGGAATGAAACAGAAAACATTGAAATCAATGTGAAAACAGCAAATCTACTGTTAAAACAGTAGGGTTAGTAACAGTGCGGAACATCCATCCGACCTCGCGAAAACAGCTGAACGCGACCCGAACTCGATCGCGCGGGACAAACAGTTGAGGTATTTTCATCATTATTGAGAGTTAAAAATATATTTGATAACCAACAATAGAAATTATAATAGTTCATGCAAGTCGTAAAAATATGATTATTTTGTCAAAACCTTTGTTGTCAGTAACTTAGTAATCTTGTCGGAGGTTCAGTATTTTATTCGGAAGTTTTTTTTTGTTATTCGAAGATCTATTTTTTTTTTAGGAGAAATGTAATTTGACCGTTCTCTCCTTTGTTTGTTAAATTTGTAATTTTTGTTCGGTATGTATTGGGTTTTTTTGACGGTAATTTATTATAATGCTGGTTAATTAGAATAATAGTCGGACACAGATCGCTGGAGATTAATTTGTTTTTCGGAACCATTATTATTTCCCAATTTCTTTTATTTTACTAGTATTGATCAAGAACTTTGGAAATAAATCCAGGAAATTTTGTTAATTCATCAAAGTAACACATTAAGGGGACTACAAGAGCTAAGTGACCTCGAATGATGCACGCACACATTTACACAACCAATGTGAGCGCCATCTAACGACAGTGAGGTTTAACACTAACGGATTAGCGAGTAAACAAAACGCAAGTAAGATAAAGATCTAACAAAGAAATAGATGGGACAACGAAATTATTTTTAATTTTAATTTAATGTTACTTGAAAATTTAAGGATGTGGGTGATTTTGAAATAAAACTGATTCGATGAAACTTAAAACATTTTTATTTATATAATAATAGTAATAAACTTTATTTATATAAAAGTGATTGTAGTACATGGGTAGGACATTACATCGTTTGTATTATCTATAAAATATTATATTCAATCTAGTAGTTACAGAATAACCTGTGTTAAGGAGTAACAGTCTCAATCCCCGTAATAGTAGGTATATAATAAGTACATACTTACAGTTGTAAGTGCTACAATGATAACAAAATCTAGTTTTCAAATTATTAAATATAAAATTGAGAAATATATGCTCATGTATGTGTGTCTGTGTGTGAGTGTGTGTGCGTGTGTATATGTGTGTTTGCGTGCGCGTGTGTGTGTTTGTGGGAGAGAGAGTAGGTAAGTCAAGTAAGCTATTAAACAATAAGTTTAGGTATTTTTCTGTTTCGTCATAAGATTTGTTTTGAAGGTATGAGTGAACAATCTTCTTGCAGTTATAGAATGATAACCCATATATTGGACATTTTCGCTTATTTTATTGTAAAGAGACCCAGGAAATAAAAGTTGGACATCAAATTGCCTTTCAGGAGTACTAGCCACCTAAAATTCCATTATTCTATTATTATTTTCAAAATCAATTTTAAAACTAAACGTGTTTGTGGCAAGGTGATGTTACATTACAACGTGCGGCTGATGTTATGAATAATACCTGTGTACTATAGGCTTCTTTCAGTACATGCTTATATCAATAATTTCCTCTTTACTTATATCAATAACTTCACAATGATGATTTTCCTGTGGTACTGTTTCCAATCTATGGAAAAATTGAATATTTCAAATTATGTAGATAAATGTCAACTCTAAATATTCTAGTCCTATGGTTCACAAGATAGGTAATAAAAAATTGCATTTCGTTGATTTTTTGTATTTGTCTTTGAAAAATTGTTAAGCTACAAGTAAAATACCTAACATTCATACATAATTATAATTCCTACTTATAAACAAAATCAATAAACCTAAACTCTTACATGTGATAAGTAACATCGCAATTTTCAGATGATTCTGTTATTTCGTCATGCCTATTTGTTAATTTATCAATAAGCCGCGGTCTTTTAACAAAAACATTAGGTATTTTTAGTTTTTTTTATTGTTATTATAGCTTAGAAAAGTTGTAGGTACTTACACATTGGAAATATTAACTTCCGTGTTGATATTTTCAACTTTCTTTCTCCTGTAAAAAATAATTACATTTCAAACGTTTTTTTAGTTATTATTTATAAAAGTATTTAATAAATTTATTTAAATATGTAATACATAAAATAAAAAATAAAATTTGACTTCATATTCCTGGAATCGAACCCGGCCACTCTCGAGTGCAAACTGCAAATATAGGTTTATTGTTATAAAAATAAATATGTTTTTTTTAGTTATTATTTATAAAAGTATTTAATAAATTTTTCTAAATATGTAATACTTTTAAATAAAAAAAGAAAAGAGAAAATTTAACTTCATATTCCTGGAATCGAACCCAGGTACCTACTCTCGAATGCACTACTGTAATACACTACGTTTTCTACATTCATAGGTTTATTGTTATAAAAATAAATATATTTTTTAGTTATTATTTATAAAAATATTTAATAAATTTATCTAAATACATAATACTTTAAATAAAAAATAAAATTTGACTTAAATTCCTGGAATCGAACCCAGGTACTCAGGTATACACTACGTTTCCAAATCATAAGTTTATTGTTATAAAAATAAATATTTAGTAATAATAAAATGTTCTTACCTTTTAATATCGTTCATATGTTGGGCGTTTGAGTTATATGAACGTTTTTTAGTCTACGTAACGGGTTTTACTTTATTTCCCATATTTACCAATTATAATTATTAACTTAATTTAAATTAATCTAAACTTAAAATATTTTATATTTACACGAAAGAAGAATATTTATGAAAAGAAGAATATTTATGAATATGAAACAATGAATTTAAAAAAAATAATATACAAAAACATTAAACAATCTTTACGTAAATAATGCGGCAAAAAGAGCGACACGTCTGTATGGCATCGGGCCTCGGCCAGCAGTGTCGGCACACAGGCGTTTACGCACACATTCGTACATATTATTTCAGAAATAAGAAAATGCGATTTAAAAAAAATCTATCAATTTGATTAAAAAATTAAAACAATATCACGTTAATATGTTGCTTGTAGAATAATCTGACAAAAAAATCAAAATGATTGCATGTTTATTAGTATGGTTTTTACTCGTTAAAAATTTTTTTTAGAGGTATCTTTATGATTTTTTTTTATCGTATCAAATTAGTAGTATCATGTTTTCATCACACTAACTAACTAGCATATATACTAAAAAAATATCATATATTTTTCTAATTTAGTTTACTGCATTGGATCATATACTTTAAGGCAATATAAAACTTGCGTTTAGCTCCTGTAGTCCCCTTAATGTATATAGGAGATTTAGATGTAGGCGCATCTATAAAATACTGGTTTGATCGAGAGTTAGCGAGAGGTTGCGTCAGTCTAGTGGATGGCATCATATCGATGGTGGCGAGTTGGAATTGAGGGTATTTCGAGAACCCCCCCCCCACTCGTTTGTGTAGTATAAAGTTCAGTGTAGGTGCAGAGCACGGGAGATTCCTCTTGAGTCATTCTACGCGTGCTAAGATAGAGTCGTGGTTCTGTCCGTTGTGATGATTCTTCTGGTGAAGGCAAGGAGGATGGTGTTACTGAGAAACTGTCCCATGTTACATTGTGATGGGTAGTGTTGCTGTTGGTTTACATACTATGGTGTTATCATGTAATTATGTCCTTCACGTTACACCAGTGAGTAATTGTGACGAGGTCATAATACGGTATGATCGAAATGTAATTGCTTATACTGATTGTATAGTGCAGTTACGCCGTTTTATTGCCACTAATGATTAAGTGCGTAAGCAAGAGAGCAAGTTGAACATCCGCTCTCACACTTACTATTTTTAACAACTAACCTTTCCTAACGTATTCCCGCTAGTTCCGACATATTTATTTTTATTTGTTTGTTTATTTATTCTTTATTATACACCCAAAATACACAATAAAGAGAACAGTTAAATCTTAAGTATAATATGTACAACAGGGGGTCTTATCAATCTTAAAGTGATCTCTTCCAGACAACCTGATGCAAAGAATAGTTAAAATAGAAGGGGGCGTACAAAAAAAATATATATGGAAGTACATATTATAAATAAAGATAAGTGAAAATTATATATAATATGATATAATAGATTAAATGAAAAGAGTACTGAAAAGGAAAAGTAATTTATCTAATAGCGTTCTAAGTAATACTATTTAACAAGACTTTTGAAAGAATGAAGAGATTTAGCACGACGAATGTGGAGAGGTAAAGAGTTCCACAAACGCACAGCAGTGACAGTAAAGGATTTCTTAAAAAAGGAGGAAAAGTTTGTAACTGGCGAACTAGTAAAAGGGGGCTTGGCCCCTTGGTAGTGCGTGAGCAAAAATATCGACCGAAGTCGCGCATGTCAATACGATCAAATCCAGCCACAGTGAATGTACGTCACACGGTTTAGGCAACACGTCGAATAATAGGCACACTGGCCATAAAAAGCCCTCCGTGAGCGCCACCACCCGCCATACCGCCGTTCCTGCAGACGTGATGTAAGTGTAAGGCATCACCACCAATTGCATGATCAGCACGGCTAATAGCCACAGAGCGTGTCATGAGTCTATCGATCACTTCAAGGGAATGGGGTCACACGTTGCGCGGCTTTCGGCCGCAGCCTTGAGAGCCTCCTCAGATTCTCCCTCCAGCTATCACCCGCATGAGGTCTCTAAGCCGGAAAAATCGCCGGTGGTAAACAATTCCACAGAGAATTTGTACGAGTAAGAACACTCCTAGTAAAACGCACAGTGGTGGACCGCTAGCATCCAGATGGTGAGAATGGTATCGTGAATTTTGACGCGATGTGCGTTCGTGAAAGCGAATGGAATTAATCCGAACAATTCCTCAGAGCACCCCCAGTGGTAGATGCGATAAAAAATGCAAAGGGATGCAACATCCCTACGCAGCGCCAGTGAATCGAGCCGATCAGAAAGAACTCGGTCGTCAACGATTCGAACTACTCTGTGCTGGATGCGGTCAAGTGGACTGCAGTTTTTTTTTAATAATTTTGATTTGTTATCAGAAAGACTCATTTCAGTTTCCCTCTTTCGTCTCTTGCAACAGCCACTAGGCGATATGGCGTTGTGGATATTCTTACAATGCCACTACACGGTTAAATGATCATGTTAAAAAATAAAGCCAGAAAATATACAAAGTTGCAACTTTTTACTAAATCAAAACTGTATAAAAATGTGTTTATTATAATATAAATGAATACATGTACATATTTTCAGCCTTTATTTTTAATTTGACCAATTTTCTTTTAACAAACTTCAATTTTTAATTCTTTGAGCATTTTGAGAATATTTTACTACAACCCGGACAATGAAGCAGAGGGAACAGATAGAAGGCAACGAGGACATTCGCCGTGCATCGTCGCCGACAGCCCGGGAAGACACCCACGCTGAAGAGCCACCGAGGGGCCACACCACTAACAGTACGAAGTCAAAGAAGACTATTCGGCCCAATAGAAGAATTTTGAAGGCTCGTGAAGAAGTATTGAAGATCAAACTGGAACTCGCACAGATCTCGTTACAGAAGGCTGAAGAAGAAGAATCAGATGACTACGATGAAGATGGTCACTCCAAAAGCGAGCACTTCTGATCCTGGCTGAAAGATGTCGCAACCAAGCAGCAGCCAACTCAAGACGCAACTACCGGAGGGGAGGCCCCACTTATACTAGACCAAGACCAAGAAGAAGTCTACATGGAAGAGCCTTGGAAACAGTCAGCTCAGAACTCATAGAGTAAGTCCGGATTTAATCGCACAAGCAGAGACCGAGAAGTTACGAGGATTAGCACGCTGTACAGAAGCACCTAGAGACGTCTGCACATTCGCGAGCAAAGTGAGGGGAAGCGTCGTCACACTTCGAGCACTGAAAAAAGACCATTACCTCATCAACGCAGAGCTACTACGACACCTCACCGACAATCTGCCAAACTCTCTACGCGCCCAGTGGTATAGAATCTACACCGAGTAGTACAACTCCAGACCAGACCACGGCTGCTTCAACGATTTTGTCACCGAACAAGCTCGCTTCTGCAGTGCATTTGAAAGAAAAGAAAGAAAGAAAGAGATATTTATTTGGCCATATCTTAAAAAAATAGGAATTAATGCTTAAAACATACATTATGTTCAAGTATTCTTGCATTGTTAATATAAGGTGTAACATGGGCACGTGGAGGAATTTTATAACAGAAGCGGGCACAGGCATTTTGAACACGCTGGATAAGTTTCCTTGAACGCGCGAGAAGTCTAGGCCCTATTACCGCGTCAGCGTAATTAAACTTCGATAGTACTAACGATTCGCATAATTTCTTACGCACCTCAGTGCGTAAAACATTTCTGATTTGGTACAAAACTTTCAACCGGTAAAAGCAGTTCTTAGCTGTATTAATTATCTGTTTTTCAAACCGCAGTTGCTCATCCATTAATATTCCTAAGTTTCTCGCCTCTTTAACACGCTCAACATTTACATTTTTTATTTTTACCATTGGGTGGGCAGCTAACACTTTACTGATTTGTGCTTTAGTACCGAGTATCATGTATTTTGATTTATTAGGATTTAAAACTAAGGTATTTGCTTCAGACCAATCTGCTATGCGATTTAGATCATCACTCAACTTTTGTATTGCATCAGTGCTTTCACTGGGGTGGAAGGAAATATATAGCTGCACATCGTCAGCATATATGTGATACTTGCAGTTTGTTATGCTTTTAGTAATATCTGCACTATACAAGGCAAAAATCAAAGGACCCAGTATTGAGCCTTGCGGCACCCCTCTCGCAACAGGAGACCATTCGGAAACTGTTCTAGAGCCGTCACTATTCGTTACTTCGACAGTCTGTCTACGATCACTAAAGTAACTAGCAAACCAGTCGACTGTGTCGGAACCAAACCCATAATACCTAAATTTTGCTAGCAGTAGACGTCTATTTATTGTGTCGAATGCACGGGAATAGTCCAAAAGTACTAAAATAGTAGCCTTACCAGAGTCTTGCGCGTTTAAAATATTATCAACCACATCGGCTAAGGCTGTTGTTGTACTATGCTGTTTCCTAAAACCGGATTGAACGTTTGGTAGGATGTTATTCAAGTTTAAGTAATGGGTTAGTTGATCACAGACAATTTTTTCTAGAATTTTAGACATACATGGCAGTATGCTTATTGGCCGCAAATCCTTAAAGTCCATAATATTTACTTTTTTAGGAATTGGCCTTACTAACGCCATTTGCCATAGAGTGGGAAACGTTTTTGTAGTGAGAGAAATGTTTAAAATCTTTGTGATAGCACCTATGGAATAGGGGAGACTCGACAGTAGCATTTCCAATGAGATACCATCCACACCTAGAGCGTTTGATTTTAAATTTTGAAGTATTTTTATAACAGCGTTATTGTCAGTTTGAACAAGGTCAAATATTGCAGAACTAAATCTGTTCGTCTCGTAGTAATCTATAGTTGACTGTGAGGCAGAACCCGGCCTGGGATATTAAGGAAATGATAGTTTATATTTTCGGATCGTTTATATTAGGGGGCAGAGATTCTTTGTGGTCATTTTTTATTTTAATTTGTCGTTTTATGTGGGTCCAGAGTACTTGAGGATTACTTATATTATAGTTAACGTAGGTATTAAAATAAGCAGACTTTTCATTGTGTATAGCAATAGTAACTTGTTTTTTTAGTTCTTTGTAATAATTAATATGATAATCTAGCTTTGTTAATCGTGCTTTTGAATGCGCTCGATCACGGAGACCCATCATTAATTTAACATTGTAAGTTATCCAGGGGTAATGATGTTCCTTGATGCATACCGATCTAAGTGGCGCAAGTAGGTTAAAGACAGATAAAATGGCTGTGTTAAATTCAGTTACCATAGCGTTGACATCTGTCATATTTGTAATTGAATTCCAGTCTACGTTTTCTAAAACCTGGTGTAGGCGATTCGATTCAATATACTTGAGTGGCCTATAAACTATTCTACGTGGAGGACATTTTGAAGTTATTAACCCAACTTCGCATGATATGAACGCGTGGTGGCTCAAATCGGAATATAGTCCACATTTACTTGATTGAGGTTTACATTAGAGCAAATAAGATCTATTAGTGTTTCGCTGTTATTTGTGAAATGTGTAGGTTTGTTGACATATTGTTTAAGACTGTTTATAATAAAAAACTCCTCTAATATTTTAGTGTAAGGGTTATGTTTATCAAGGTAGTTGATATTAAAATCTCCGAGGAGCAGTAAATAGTCAAACGATGGGAAGGAATTAATCGTGTCTGTAAGCGCATCAAGAAAATTATGTATTTGAAACCAAGGTGGCCTATAGGCAGTGCCAATAACAATAGACTTACCACTGATCTTAGTACCCAGCCACATTTGTTCCACTAACGGTGCTATGGGGTGAGTGAGAATGCGAACTGGTAGCCCCCTTCTGATATAAAAACCCACACCGCCACCTCGTGTACGTATGTCGACCGACCTGGGAATATGTCGTAACTGATAGCCAGGCAAACGAGGTGCCTGACCTTCTTCCCTTCCGAAGCCAGGTTTCACTTAACGCCATAATGTCCACCTTATGACGGTCCATTGCCACCACAAACTCATCATGACGCGTTCCGAGTGAGCCGGGGTTTATAAAACCAACCTTTAAGTTTTTTTTTCTAGCCATTGTAATATAATGTTATTAAAATTATACTTGGTATATAACAGTTAATAATATATAATTTATAACGATTAAAGATAGCTAATGTAGGTAAAGGTTTATGAACAGAAATCCACTGGGAATTACTTATAAAGGCCCTATCCCTATACACGGTTAGTTCTGAGGAAATAATATAAGTAGTGCCCAGATGAGGACGGATAAAATGTATAAATAAAGCCAAATGGGATGGGAAAATATTATATAAATAAATGTAAAATTCATCCCAATGCATACATTCAAAAGATTGACGAATCGCTACAATTGTAACATTGTGTACAAAAAAATAACAGACGTTTATGTTAACGTTAAGACAAAGCGTAGCAAAATATATTAAGAAGTATCGCAAAACGTAATTCACGTCATACATTAAATCGTGAGACACGATAAAAATCACGTTAAACATATTAAACTCCCATAAAAATACTACAGAAAAATAATATAAAAAAAAAGTAAAATATTATCAACAACCTTACGCGGTAAATTATAATGTGGACACAACGTGTAACAGTTAAAAACCCTACAATCCTTGAGCCTAAAAAATATTGAAATGTACTAATACTATACAAAACAATAAGATAAAAACAAAATTTAAGTATATTAAACATCAAATTTAAGTAACACAAAAAACCTTTACAATATCACTCTCCATATAAATTCGTCGTTTGCTCGACAATGAATCACGCCTTACAAATATATTGCCGTTCTTAGTCCATACATAACGCCAGTTATTTTGCCGTGCTTCCTGTCTAACCTAAAGAAAAGTTGCTTGTTAGTGTGTGTCAGGCGTTCATTTAAATAAAAGCGCACTGTTTCAGCATTAATGTTGAACCCGGATGTATCGGCTCCCCGCCGCACACGTGCCGCGCGTAACAGTTGGTCGCGGATAGCACGACGCGTTAGGCGAATGATGATAGGTCTAGGGCGAGGCGGTTCAGCAGCTGTATTCTCGCGATCACGACGCATACCCGATCTCTACACTAACCACATCGCGTTCATCCAAATCAACTCCTAATTTTTGCGCGACTAGATTAAGGAGATGCATCGGGTTTTCTCCTTTTTGTTCTGGCAGGCCTGTGAGCTCCAGGTCATTTAATAGAGCAGCTTGATCTTTGTGATTTAGATCACGCTTTAGTTGTGCAATAGTTTCAACCAACTCACTCGCAGGTGCCACTTTCTTTTCCTCCGTTTGTTGCTCTAAGTAGGTCACACGGGTTTCGATGGTCTCTAATCTTGAATTAAACTCCGTCACGGTGGTATTCAAATTTGCAATCTCCTGGCGAAAATTAACCATTTCTCTCGAAAGGGTTTTTAGCTCTGTCCGTAGAAGCCTAATTTCCTGCGCTAATAATCCTTCGTTTGAACCCTCCATTCTTGCATCCAAGGAGGTTTCGGTTATCTCCTCTGTTTCTGCATATGTAGGACTTTGCCGCGGCGTGGAATTGACTCCCAAACTCGTGGCTTTAGGTTTACAGGGCTTGCACATCCATTTAGCGCTTACTTTGGAGTCTAGGTTAATATTTACACAATGGCGATGGTATGTTAATGAACATTTAGTACATTTAACGCCATCTGTCTGAGAAAGGAACTTACCGCAATGACCACACTTATTTGCCATGTTTAATCTAATTATCACTTAATGTTCTCGTATTATAAGCTTCGGCAATTTGCACTAGATGGCGACAATGCTAATGTTATGATCAAGTTAAATTAAATAATTTTAATATTTATTTAAAAGCTTGGTTAAGCAATACTGCGATGCACCATTTAAAAGAAATTTTACTAAATAATATAAAGACACTTGAGATAAAACAAGCACTACTATGCTTAAAACACAAATGTAAACACTTGTATTGTTGTGGGTACACTCAACAGCTGATTGAAACAGCTGATTATGCTTCGATAAATTTAAAAGTTAATTTATTCACACTTTCTTACTTTTGCACTGTAAATAACACTAGTGTCACTTTTTATTGCTAGCTTGAACAGAATTATACTGTCTGTACGTATAAAACTACGCTTAAATATTTTATAAGCCCGAATTAATACAACATGTATGCACTACCCGCCGCGCCGTGTGTCTTTTGCTTTTTGCAAATCATTTGCACCTACAGAAATTATCAACGAAGCGCAAAGCAACCGTCGTCTAGTATATAGAATACACGCAGCTACAGCATACCGTCTCCGAGGTGCAGAGTGTGTGAAAAAGAAGGTCACTACGGATCCGACTGCAACAAATATAAAGAAGCAGATGTCAACAAAAGATGGGAACTCGCAAAGAAAAATAATTTATGTTTCCGCTGTCTACGCTACAGAAATCAAACACACAGATGCAAAACCATCAAGTGTAGAATAGAAGGATGCACCGCGAGACACAATCGACTTATCCACTATAATAAAAGGGAGAAGACTGAGGTTATAGAAAAGGAACCACAAGAAACCGTGGCTAACTCATTCGCTGTATCAAAGCATCAAGCCTATCTAAAACTAATTCCAGTACGAGTAATTGGACCGGCGGGAGCTGTAAACACACACGCCCTGCTGGATGATGGGTCAACAGTCTCATTAATGGATGAGGAGATCGTCGAACAGATTGGAGCTACAGGGCGGTTGGACCCTTTTAAGATCACCGCTATTGGGAACACTACTCTCGATTCACCGGGATCCTGAAGAGTCAAAGTTACGCTGAAGAATCACCACAGCAGAAAGGTGCCGTTCAGAGCACGCACGGTCACAAGCCTGAACTTGGGGCCACAGACTGTGTGTGCAACAGACATAGCAAAGTGCAATCACTTAAAAGACCTAAAGGAGCAGCTGACATATGACTCCGGCAACCCGAGGATCCTGATAGGACAGGACAATTGGAGACTTCTGATAGACATTCAAGTCCGCAGAGGTCCGCCGCACCAGCCAATCGCCTCGCTCACAGAACTAGGATGGGTACTACATGGGGCACACACTAAAGCCCTGCATCAGCGCGTCCACGCGGCCAATGAGCTGCCCACGAGCGAGGAGACAATAGATGATCAACTCCGCGAATATTTCGCACTAGAATCTCTCATCATCAACCCGAGAAGACCACAGTCCAATCCAGAGAAGAAGGCTAAAGACATACCTAACAGCAGCGCCCCACAGTTAGAAAACGGGCACATAGAAATGGCACTTCTCTGGAAGAAAAAGGATATTGAGATGACTGGCAATTATGAAAAAACAATTGAGGAACACAGTAAGGTGGTAGACTGGCGCTGGGTACCTACCAAATTAAACATAGCTGACATCGCCACGAGGGACGTACCACCGAATTTCAACTCAAATCACGAGTGGTACAACGGCCCATCGTTTCTGTATAAAGAACCGTCAGCATGGCCGTCCGAAACACCCACGTCGTCCGAACCTACCGGCGAGGAAAGATCCTTGACCATCACAGAATCGCGTCGTGCTCTGCAACTCCAAAAAGCTGTCTCCGATCCAGTAAAGTTTTCTAGATGGGAACGCTTGTTGCGAGCTACGGCTACAGTGCTACAATTTATAACACTCTGCCGCAAATTCATAGATAGAACCTTCTACAAAAGGTCTAGAAGAAATAAAGTACAAGATCCCGACTGGAGGAAATCGACAAATAATCCGCGACACCTCGCGCAACCTCCCAGTCGAGTGAAAAATAGAGATGTCAAAAAATACATCACACTCGAGTCCGAATTCATCAGAGAGGCCGAAAAGCTCCTAATACGAGTACGTGTCATTCAAGAAGACTCCTTCAAACAAGAGATAGCCGATTTCCGTAAAGATAAAAAGGTCGCCCATCATAACCGCCTACGACCGCTCCAAATAGAATTGAAAGACAGGATCATCGCACTATGAAGTCGCATAGCCGCCGTGAAGGGAGTCACAGAAGACATGAAGGGGCCACCTATATTGGACGGCGATCATCACATCATGCAACTTTACATCGACTGGACGCATCGTAGCCTGCATCATTGCGGAACCGAATACCATCAACGAGGTTCGACAGCACTACTGGGTGATCCGACTTCGACCCACCACGAAAAAGATAGTGAGCCAATGTGTAAAATTTCGCATTAGAAAAGCGCAACCACCAGCGCCAGCCACTGACTACTTTGGGACTGTTGCGTTTGCCGGGAACACCTGTCGGAAACTTCAAAACTGGCGGGAGCCTCATGGACGAGGATCCAATCTCCAGGTGGTCGATCCAGTCCTAATAGCCGACGGCCAGTTATCTCGTAACACCTGGCCACGAGGAAGGATGGAAGCTGTATACCCCGACGCGGACGGACAGATCCGCACTCTGGAGGTACGCACCGCAAACGGCCTAATTAAAAGGCCAACCAGGAAACTCGTGCCGCTGCCGAAGTAGAAGCAACGTCGCTCATCGAAATGAATGCAGCGCCGCTGTGAGAAAATCGTCGCAACGCTGCACGGCGGGAGAGATGTTTGCGACGGTGAAAAGTGTTCGGAAACAAATGGATTGAAAAATAATATTAAAAGTATTTGTGACAAACCTAAGTGAAAAGTGCAATAATATAATTTTACAACATGTATACTCGTACAACCTTAGTATTATAGTATAGAGCATCGTTTGGTAATAGCTAAGAAAATAACTCTTATTTGTACAAACAAAAAGTCGACCAATCAGAGCGCGACACGTATAGAACATTTTACAAATTATTAATTAACTGCGTAATATTTAGTCCCGAACATAGACTTAGAATATACTAGCGTATAGACCAACATAGTGTGCAAGGGAGAAGAAAATTATTTATGGCAAAAATGCAAGATAGAAAAGGATACCAAATCTCATGACTCTGTAACCGATTTTGAATGACAGGTCGGCACAATTCGGCACGCAAGAAATAGCTCCGAGATATATTGTAATATTTTAAAGTATAATAGTGGTTATTTTTAGTAAGTAACTTTTTCCCAAAATGGTTAATTGTTCCGTGAGTGACTGTGTTGTTAATAATAGAAATAATCCTGATAATTTAACATATCACAGGTAAATTCTCAAGACGTCGTCAATGTTATGACGCGTTTATTTTTGGTTAAAATTTATGTTACATACTGTTAAAAATATAGAATATATTCAATTATTTTGTTAATTTTGATATTTTGCAAAGAAAAAAGTCACGTTGTTGATAATTTGCATGAATTTGGTAAATACATTTTTATACAAAATATTTTACATGTACGCTAGGGATTGACTCAACTATATCAAAATTAATGTCGATATTTATCTTGAATGTTTATAATGAATCGATAGACTTGCCTACACAACAAGAAAATAAATCCTCGGTTTGCGTTATAAAATGTAATTTTATTTTGCCGTTTTTCAAACAGATTCCCTCTGGATTCTATAATTAAAAAAAGTGGTTAAGGTTCATTGGACGGGTTGGTTGAAATGCAAAGAAGAACTCAACCATTTGCAGCAAACATTTTCTTGAGAAGTATAAAAGAAAAAGTAGAATAAAAACTAATTTATTAAAAGGAGTCATTTCTACATTATTTGTACCAGTAAGTAAAATATTGTTACAATAAGACTTCAAAATATAACTTTCAAAACTTTAGATAAATATAGATACAGATTTTCATACATTATAAAACAGTAGTACATTAAAGACAAAAAAAATCTTGAGATTATCTTCTTTAAGCCATTATGAACCCAACTAAGTATCTATTTATCAACCAAAATAAATGTATAACCTTGCTTAACCAACCGCACAGCCTCACGGTCACACTAGTACAATATTCATAGCATCATGCTATTTTCCCCAAGGGGTTGAGCGGAGCTTCGGAACTTCGGATTATATTCCCAAATCATAACGATAAAACTTTTAGTGTAGTTAGGTATAGATATTTAGTAATGCTCCCCAAGCGCTATTAGACGACCGCGCATGAGACGTGATAGTATAAATTCCAAAGTATTTGATACTCACAACGGTCAATGCCCGATTCATGCTTGATGGCCGACGACATTATCGCGAGGGCTTAAATAGCGTGGTTCATCCCCTACAGCGTTAGTCGTAGAGAAGAGGAACTCGTGGTTAAGTAATAGCTGCTCAGATCAATAGATCTGCGAAATTAAGTTGCACTTGCCGCGGTCAGTCCATGAATTAGTGACCATTTTCTTAACATACCGAGATTGAGATAATAGAGAGTGCATCTGTATCCTCAGACACTTAGTGCACTTTACTGTGTTAAGATCATTATGTTTTTAAAATTCATGCAGCTAAAATGATAATAAGTTTATTATTACTTTATACTTTTCAGGGACAGATGAAAGAATATAAACATGAAGCATGATGAAGCCTCATAAACATATTGGCCTTTAAACAGAGCAATCTTATTTAACTGATTCCTACAAGTTTCCTTACTTTAATTATTAAGTTTACATTCATATTTAAGTCGAATGTTAAAATAAACTTCTATGATGTATTTACCTAATTATTAATTATTAAATGTTTGTAATTATCACAAGTAATACTTATATGAAAAATAAAGCAGCCATTATGTACTCCGTGTCCCCGTTTTTGTTTCCCCATCAAAACATTTTATAAAATATGTAAAATATAAATAGGTTTATACTTAGTTAAGTATCTACCTATTTATATTAACAATATGTTAATAAATAAATTCCGGGGAAACTGCCCACGGCAGTAAATATTTGTCTCCAAAGATCATAGCTCGAAAATACAACATTCTGATCTGATTATTGGGGAGTTTTTTTTAAGTTTTTCGGTAAAGTCACCTGGGATTTTATACATTTGAATTAAAATCCAATAAAAGGCAGGTAGGTTCAGCTTATTCCCAGGAACATGTTATATGAATATTTTTTAATTTTTTTCGAACTATCATGGTAAAATTCAGTTAATTTTTGAAGTTATTCAACTTCATGCACTAAACAATTTTTTATAATCTTTTTACCGCTTCCTTAACAATCATTTTCGATAGTCCTTTTAAGTAAAATATACATCACTAGCTAACGCACACAATGACAAATCAAAATTGGTCACGCGTTTTCGGGCTGTCAGGTGGTCTATACGCCAGTATATTCTAAGTCTATGGTCCCGAAAATGATGGAAATAATTTTTATGCTCTAAAAGAGTTGTAAACATGGTATTGAATTAAATTAAGGTTTATATATTAAGGAAATAAAAGAATATTTAGCGTAACGAAACTTATTTCCTATTTATAGTAAAATTAAAGTACATTAGTGTAGGTAGTAATCGTGTATAGAATAAATTGTAATTTAAGGCAATTGTGTAGAGAAAATGTTATGCAATAAAGAGGCAAAACGGACAATGGCAAGCGGCTCACTTTAAGGTAACGCTTGAGTCTACCTTATGGCTTCGGGGCCCAGTAATATTGTAGTAGCTGAAGTGACTAGTAGCAGAACTAAGAAGTAGCTGAATATAAAACATAGTGAATAGTAGCTAGCAACATAGTAGCTGATAATAGCAGCTAGTCAAGTGATAGTAATAGTTAGTGGCACAACATAGTAGCTGATAATAGCAGCTACACAAGTGATAGTAATAGTTAGTGGCACAACATAGTAGCTGATAATAGCAGCTACATAAACAGTAAAAATAAAAGCAGATAGCACTAGAAGTAGTAAGTTACTACCGATCAATTTACAGAAATAGTCTACTGAAGAAATCGTCTGAAAAATATAGTAACCAACCGATAGTGAACAACCGATATAGAACAACCGTAGTTGACCAACCGTATTGAACAACCGTTGTCAATAACCATAAAGTCAGAAGATTTCCGAAGAACAGTTGAGCAGTCGAACCGCTGGCCACTGTATTGCCATTTGTATTCTATTTCGTGCATTTTGATTTAACCTATTGTACCCCAGCTGCACCCACAAAGACGGCAGAAGTATCCTCCAGAACCTATAGGTGTAGGACGTGAACGACTCGCGGAGTACTTTCGATAACACTTACTCCCGAGTTTCGCCCGTCCGGCACAATTTACATATCTCATGTGAGCTATGAAACCAGGACTGTCACAAAAATCTTGATTTGTCTGATAATATGAAAACTCGAAAATACAAAAATCTTAAATGACAATCTGATTTATAAGTCTCAATAAAGGTATAAAAACTAAAGTAGCAGCTTACATACGTCTCACTACTATGCACAGGGCTCCTCATTACCTATAGTGTTTGTGGGCAGAAAAGAGTATGCCGCAATCCTTCAACTACTACTCAGACATTTAGGTTTGCCCACGAAGTTATTTTTCACGCTTTTGTATGATTGTTGACCATATCTACCTAGTAATCAGAAACCCAAAGAAGCCACGAACTATTCCATCAAATAGAGATAAAATCATACAGTGCACTTAATTTCCAATTATTTACATCAGATAACGTGATAACATATAAAGTTGGTAAAATGAAACCTATGCCGGCAGACACCCAATATTTTCAACTAAAGAGCTTCTCTCCCAATCTCAGTTTTGTGTACACAGTACTGGATACTGTGCACACAAAACACGTGTAGTGTTGTTGGCCATTTTGGCAAACGTGGTAATTGTGGTAAATCATCCCGATAATGGCCACCGGTCTAGATATTTTTAATTGTGACAATTTTTGATGCTGCACGAATAAGTATTCAGTAGCATTCTAAAATTTAATTTTATCAGTTACTTATATTTAGCAGAAAGTAGAGGGCGCTATATATTATTAGATGAATACTATGAAAGTTAAAACTATACTATCTAGTAATATCAGCTATAGAAGGATGGGGTGTGACTTGCTCAAGAGCCACCCCAAAGCCGCGAACATTTAAATATTATATAAAAGAGGCATAAAGTGATGTTGATTATGTTAAAAATCTGTTTCTGTTAAAAAACATGCTATCAGCGCCGCTAGCGGTGAAAAACTATTCGACGATATGACAATACTCGTATTGACAATATGACAATGTTGTGTTTAGTTATTAATATCGTTAAACGATCTCTATTCATTGATGTGGCTAAGTAATATCATGACATGGTCAAAAAACAGTGACAAATATCATGGAATGACACCATTTCACGAAATAATGATTTAATGAGAATTTTGCAATAATTGCAGGCAGACCAGTTTTAATCAATTTTCATACAGATATAGTATCAAACGTATGAAAATTGATATGTTTTTTAGTTCAAAAAAATATAAATTTTCATACTTTTGATAGATGTCACTATTATCTATTATTTTTTAAATTTCAATTATTACTTTTTTAAAATGAAATAAAGATTAAATTAAACGTGAAGATTTTTAAATAATTTTATAAATGTAATTATTTAAACATGTAAATGTAAGTTATTTATATTATTTAATTTATTAGTTACTAAAGGCAAAATATAGGATATTGTCATTTGATGGTAGATGGCGCTGTTTTGATAATTAAAACGTATATCGTCAGCGGAGTTTCAAATTGTAATGGAAAGGTAGAAACTAATTTTAAACTTTATTTACAAATATGATATTTATTTGAAAACCCACCCGTCATCCCGCCTATTAACTAACATAATCATATATAATAGAAAATCAACATCCAAAGAAAGAAAAATACTTAACCTTCTTTTTTAAGTTCCGTAATCGGATAAAAAGTAGCCTATAAGTTGCCTCGGGTTACTAACTACCTACATATACAATTTAATGGAAATCAGTCCAGTAGTTTTTGCGTGAATCGGTAATACACAGATAGACAGACAAAAATTCTAAAAACCACTAATTTGGCTTCAGTACCCTTTATTTAGTCCCCTGGACTTGTTTTTTCAAGAGTATATTAGAATTACAGACACGACTTTTCTACAGATTTATTATATGTATAGATTCCCGACATTTCGGCGCCTAATCTACTATGAATATCTGGAAACGTACTGGCTCTGTCTAAACCCTTCAGACCAGAATGATACAGTGTACACACTACTGTCTGATGGCAAAAATAGATTTATGAGGGTGGTACTTACTTAGACGGACTACAAGGCAGGAAAGGAGTCCACCCACCTAGTAAAATTAATGCTAACACCTTGTTAATAAAATTCTTTGAATTGTATTTATTTATTATAACAATGAATTATTTACTAAAACAAGAAGAACTTGCAGTTGAGTGTATATCATCCTTCGGGTAGCGTAAGAGGCTAAAAAGGGAAAAGAAACAGGATATGGGCAGCAGCATCTTTCTGACAACTCAAATTAATAAAATCTGCGGCTGCCGAGCGGAGCAACTATAGCAAATATCCCCAGCATAAGGTAGGTAATCTATGGGGGATGCCTATGTTCAATATTGGATTTTTGATAGGCTGTAACGAATGATTTGCCCATTGGATGTCGTAAGAACCGACAGAGATAAACAAACCAGGAAATGGGCAGCATTGTCTTCCTTCCTAAGAATAAAAATAAAACTGCGGTTGTCATCCCGCCTGCCAAGTGTGGCAACTATTGCAAATATCTCCCTCTTATTTGAGGAGACCCATGTTCAGGAGTGGATAGGCTGTATTGAATGAATGGATAAATACATACAACTTTAATAAAAGAGTTCTTTTAAAAATTCTGTACGTGTTCAGCTGCATAACGTCATATCAAATTCTATTTACTGTTAAATAAATAAATATATAAATAAAAAGAATTAGGTCAAAAAAATTCGTGTTTGAGTAGATCTCAAACACGATTTTTTGACAAATGTATTCACATATTCACACATGTATTTAACTTGAATATTATAATAAAACTGCTCAAAAATTATCTATCTTGAATTTTTCAAAATTAAAGAACTACACTAAACGATCCCTAACCTCAAAGTAATTTAAAAAATAGAAAGTTATGAATTAAAACCAACATTTTGATAAAAATGCCTTATGAAAAGGTATAAGCTAGACTGCGATGTGGATTTTTTAAATAAGAGTAAATGATATAGTCTTTATTTCAGTTCCAAAAAAATCTTGTACGATGCACTACATCGTACAAGATTTTTTTGGAACAATTTGGAAAAATCTTGTACGATGTAGTGGTAATACTTTAATAGCCAATATTTTTCCGTATTTTTGTTAAAATGTAATATATTTATATTGTTTAATAACGTTTTGATGAAAAAATATTTCGAGCTGGAAACTAGTGTTCTCTTTTTGTAAACCAGATATTTCTGATCTTATTTTAAAGCAAAATATACTGCAATTCAGCACTTTTATCGAATGTCGTTCCGCGAGCGCTGTGTTTGGAGTGTGAGTGTAGCGTGAGTGGGACCCGGTTTATACAAAGTTATGGTAGGGACAGACTAGTCCCACGTACGCAACGTATGCCATGCAACGCTCCTACGTTAGTGTACACACTTGAACTAAATATATATGCAACGTACGCAGTATTAAAGTTATAACCTATATACGTCTTCTTACGTCCCACGTTTTAGGGCAAGGAAATGTCCGCCACGCTGCCCAATGCGTGTTGGCGAACTTCACATGTATTCGAAATATTTTTTTTTTATTTCTCAGACATACAGGTTTCCTCACAATGTTTTCCTTCACTGCCGAGTACGTGGTAAATCAGCACTTAAAATTGCAATTAACAATTTCATTGGTGCCGGCAGGGATTGAACCCGGGTTTTCGCGTACTGTGAAACTTATAGCGAGCGCTAACCATCTGAGCTACCACGGCTCTACGCAGTATTGCCAACAAGTAGACTAGCCTCCACCAGATTCAACTTCTATAACCACCAGAAAACCACAAAAAGCAACCCTACACTCGTAATCCCTAAATTTTCTACTAAATAATTTTTGCTTAATTTTAATATTACATTCTATGTAACAAAATATGAAATTTCTATGTAAATAAACAATAACTCTATATAGGTATAATTAATAAATCAACAAGTCAACATATATTTATTATTTAATCAACTGCTATTTTAAATTAAATCATCTTCAGATGAATCATTTTTGTCGACACCATCAACTTCGGTTTCAGATTGATATGATTTTTTGGTATAATTTGTTTTACAACGCTTATCCGAATTTCCATTTCGTTGCAGCATTTTCCTGCCAACCTCATACCGCAGCGTACTCTTATTATGACAGTTTAGATTTAATTTCATTATATTCCTCTGCTAGTTTTTTATTACAGAGTAATCATAAAAGTCGCTAATAACTTAAATTTTAATTCAACTGGGATGGATCGTCTGACGCACGTAATGTCTGATGACTCATTTTTGCCTACACAGTAAAAGTAAATTCTCCTGAAATGACGTAGATATATACTTCGAAACGTATGTGGCTTAACAGTCAAGTGATCATCTTTCCACAAATTGAAACTTAATTCTACTGACCCGCTAGAAAAAAACCACCAGCTGGAGAAATATTACACCACTAAAAGCAATATTTTTCCACTAAAAGGAGGGTCGAAACCACCAATTTTAGTGGAAAATCCACTAAGTTGCCAACTAGTGGGACAGCGTACGAACATCCCCTCCACCTTCCCACACCGATCTAGACATCGCAGATCGACGTTGCTTCGGACGCGTGCTCTTGGTAGAGACTAGAGAGTAATTGTGTTCTGTGGACGCGTGTGATTGCATTGCATACTATAAGCACATGAGTAAAGAAACTGTACAGAGGCAAAGCTTCTAAGGAGCTGTTAAAATTTTACTTATTTTGTTAGGGTTGGCGCAGGAGGATAAAATTAAATAAACAAAACGTTTATGAGCATTTTAATAGATACTTCAGATATAATATTTTTTTTACAAACTACGTATTATAAATATTTATTTTTATAATTATTATTTTTCAACAATTTGTTGCGGCTTTTAATTAAATTGCAAATTTTAAATTTAATGTGAAGTTTTAAAATAATTAAATAATCTATTGGAAAGCACTCGCATTTCATGCCAAATTTAAACTCTTACACACGATTTAATATTTCACTACCAATATTTACAATGTTTCTTTCGAGGTCAAAATTTAATTTACTCTGTTAAGATCATTATGGTTTTAAAATTCATGCAGCTAAAATGATAATAAGTTTATTATTATTTCATACTTTTCAAGGACGGATGAAAGAATATAAGCATGAAGCATCATGAAGCCTCATAAAAATATTAGGATTTAAATAGAGCAATCTTATTTAACTGATTCAAACAATTTTCCTTACTTGAATTATTAAGTTTACATTCATATTTAAGCCAAATATTAAAATAAACTTCTATAATGTATTTAATTATTAATTATTAAATGTTTGTAATTATCAAAAGTAATACTTGTATGAAAAATAAAGCAGCCATTATGTACTCCGTGTCTCAGTTTTTTATTTATCCATAAAAACATTTTATAAAATGTATAAAATATAAATAGGTAAATAGTTAAGTATCTACCTATTTATATTAACAATATGTTAAAAAAGAAATTCCGGGGAAACTGTCCATAGTAGTAAATATGTTTCTCCAAAGATCATAACTCGAAAATACAACATTCCGATCTGATTCTTGGGGAGTTTTTTTAAGTTTATCGGTAGAGTCACCTGGGATTTCTTACATTTGAATTAAAATCCAACAAAAGGCAGTTAGGTTCAGTTTATTCCCAGGAACATGTTACATGAATATTTTTTAATCATTTTAGAATTATCATGGTAAAAATTCAGTTAATTTTCGAAGTTATTCAATTTCGTGGTCTAAACTATTTTTTTTAAATATTTTTACCGTTTCGTTGACAATCATTTTTCGATAGTTCTTGTAAGTAAAATGTACATCACTAGCTAACGCACACAATGACAAATCAAAATTAGTCACGCGTTTTCGGGCTGTCAGGTCGTCTATACGCCAGTAAATTCTAAGTCTATGATTCTACCGAATAGTGGTACGCACGACCCCCCCTACCCCAGCCTATGAATTTGGAGTATATATATATATATAAAAAAAAACACTGACAGACGTATTTCAAATATTAGGTCCTTACATATGAAATTAGCGTTTTGTCGTACTGATCACTTTGATCTGAAATATCTCCTCTTTGGTTAAGAATTCCAAATTCAAATTTATAAATTCATTTAGCTGGTACATTTGAGTCTTGAAAACAGTCATTCATTTGTTTTTTCCTAATTATTTTATTCTTTGGCGTCGCTTATTACCGCACAATGGAAAACATGAAATATCGGTATATTTACGAGTACGAGTTCTACCGTGGCACCAGTGCTCCAGAAACAGCTCGAAGGATTAATGATGTGTACGGCGTTGGTGTCGCAAAAGAAAGCTAGGTACGTTTTTGGTTTCAACGTTTTCGTTCTGGAAATTTCGACCTTCAGAACCAACCCCGTAGACGGCCGGAGACCAAAGTGAAAAATGAAGAATTAATGGCTATTGTGGAAGTGGATCCATCACAAAGCACTTCAGAGATAGCTCCAGGCTTCGGGGTAAGTGATAAAACTGTATTAATCCACTTGAAGCAAATCGGGAAAGTAAAAAAACTTGAACGATGGGTACCTCATGAATTGAGTGAATCGAACTTGCAAACACGCGTCGACTTGCTCAACCAATAATGAAAGGATTTTAAATCGAATCATTACTTGTGATGAAAAGTGGATACTGTACGATAATCGGAAGCGCTCGTCGCATTGGCTGAACCCTGGAGACCCAGCCAAATCCTGCCCTAAACGAAAATTGACTCAGAAAAAGTTACTTGTGAGTGTTTGGTGGACTAGCGCCGGTGTCGTTCACTACAGCTTTCTAAAATCTGGCCAAACGATTACGGCAGATATCTATTGTCAGCAACTGCAAACTATGAAGGAAGAACTAGTTGCTAAACAACCGAGATTGGTCAATCGCTCTAGGCCACTGCTGCTTCACGACAACGCAAGACCACACACTGGACAACAAACAACCCCTAAGTTAGATGAGCTACAATTGGAATGTCTGCGACATCCACCGTACTCCCCGGACCTTGCTCCGACAGATTACCATTTTTTCCGGAATTTGGAGAACTTCTTACAAGGAAAAAAATTCAACTCCGATGCGGCAGTCCAAACCGCCTTCAAATAGTTCTCGCCCCCATGTTTTTTAGTAAAGGGATCAATTAACTACCTATGAGATGGCAAAAGTGCATAAATAACAACGGTGCATACTTTGATTAATTAAATATATTTTACAAAAAAAAAAATGACTTTATATTCCTCCCGTACAAAACGCCAATTTCATATGTAAGGACCTAATAGTACATCTCTAAAATATTAATTATTTAAATGCACCTATGTAGTTTATAAATAAAAAATAGGTAAAGATCGTTCACGTTCATGAAAAAACTGCATCCTGCTTGAATATAACCGCACAATTGTTAAAAACGCGTAAAATGCAATATTAAGTGCAAAAGGTTAGTAAAACCGAATAAGAGTAAAATAGTACACGCATATATCGCTGCGCTATGGATGGGGCTCTCACCGACCACGGGTTCACCGACAGGTTTACAGATGCTCCGTCTGGGTACAAACCGGTTTGCACCGCGCTGGCTCATTCAGGGTATGAACGAAAGGGACAATATTTCGTGACTTTATAGGTCAATTAATTTATTACTATTTTTACAGTTAGAGTTAAGTTTAGTGATTTTGTATTATAAAACAAGACAATATAGATTTATCTAAGTAAACGGTGGGTGGACGCACGGCAACTAGGTTCTATATAAGACAACGGAGTAGGCTCCATGGTGGCTACTCAAGTATGCTGTCAGTAGGTAATCAAATCTTTTTCGATTATGTTTAGGACAAAGCATAGACTTAGAATATACTGGCGTAAGTATATTCTAAGCATAGACTTAGGATATACTAGCGTATTAGACCAACATAGTGTGCAAGGGAGAAAAAAATTCCTTATGGCAAAAATGCAAGATAGAAAAGGATACCAAATCTCATGACTCTGTAACCGATTTTGAATGACAGGTCGGCACAATTCGGCACGCAAGAAATAGCTCCGAGATATTTTGTAATTTTTTAAAGTATAATAGTGGTTATTTTTCGTAAGTAACTTTTTTCCAAAATGGTTAATTGTTCCGCGAGTGAGTGTGCTGTTAATAATAGAAATAATCCTGATAATTTCACATATCACAGGTAAATTTTCAAGACATCGTCAATGTTATGACGCGTTTATTTTTGGTTAAAATTTATGTTACATACTGTTTTAAATATAGAATATATTCAATTATTTTGTTAATTTTGATATTTTGCAAAGAAAAAGTCACGTTGTTGATAATTTGCATGAATTTGGTAAATACATTTTATACAAAATATTTTACATGTACGCTAGGGATTGACTCAACTATATCAAAATTAATGTCGATATTTATCTTGAATGTTTATAATGTATCGATAGACTTGCCTACACAACAAGAAAATAAATCCTCGGTTTGCGTTCTAAAATGTAATTTTATTTTACCGTTGTTCAAACAGATTCCCTCCGGATTCTATACCTAATTAGAAAAAGTGGTTAAGGTTCATTGGACGGGTTGGTTGGAATGCAAAGAAGAACTCAACAATTTGCAGCAAACATTTTCTTGAGAAGTATAAAAGAAAAAGTAGAATAAAAACAATTTTATTAAAAGGAGTCATTTCTACATTATTTGTACCAGTAAGTAAAATATTGTTATAATAAGACTTCAAAAATATAACTTTCAAAACTTTAGATAAATATAGAGACAGATTTTCATACATTATAAAACTGTAGTACATTAAAGACAAAAAAATCTTGAGATTATCCTCTTTAAGCCATTATGAACCCAACTAAGTATCTATTTATCAACCAAAATAAATGTATAACCGAGTTTAACCAACCGCACAGCCTCACAGTCACACTAGTACAATATTCATAGCGTCATGCTATTTTCCCCAAGGGGTTGAGCGGAGCTTCGGAACTTCGGATTATATTCCCAAATCATAACGATAAAACTTTTAGCGTAGTTAGGTATAGATATTAATAATGCTCCTCAAGCGCTACTAGACGACCGCGCATGAGACGTGATAGTATAAATTCCATAGTATTTGATACTCACAACGGTCAATGCCCGATTCATGCTTGATGGCCGACGACATTGTCGCGAGGGTTTAAATAGCGTGGTTTATCACCTACAGCGTTATTCGCAGAGAAGAGGAACTCGTGGTTAAGTAATAGCTGCGCAGATCAATAGATCTGCAAAATTAAGTTGCGCCGCGGTCAGTCCATGAATGGTGACCATTTTCTTAACATACCGAGATTGAGATAATAGAGAGTGCATCTGTATCCTCAGACACTTAGTGCACTTTACTGTGTTAATCATTATGTTTTTAAAATTCATGCAGCTAAAATGATAATAAGTTTATTATTACTATACTTTTCAGGACAGATGAAAGCATATAAACATGAAGCATGATGAAGCCTCATAAACATATGGCCTTTAAACAGAGCAATCTTATTTAACTGATTCTAATTATCTTCCTTAAATTATTAAGTTTACATTCATACTTAAGTCGATGTTAAAATAAACTTCTATAATCTATTTAATTATTAATTATTAAATGTTTGTAATTATCACAAGTAATACTTATATGAAAAATAAAGCAGCATTATGTACTCCGTGTCCCCGTTTTGTTTCCCCATCAAAACATTTTATAAAATATAAAATATAAATAGGTATATACTTAGTTAAGTATCTACCTATTTATATTAACAATATGTAAAATAAATTCCGGAAACTGCCCACGGCAGTAAATATTTTCTCCAAAGATCATAGCTCAATACAACATTCTGATCTGATTATTGGGGAGTTTTTAGGTTTTCGGTAAAGTCACCTGGGATTTTATACATTTGAATTAAAATCCAACAAAAGGCATGTAGGTTCAGCTTATTCCCATGAACATGTTATATGAATATTTTTAATTATTTTAGAACTATCATGGTAAAATTCAGTTAATTTTTAAGTTATTCAACTTTACTAAACAATTTTTATAATCTTTGCTTCCTTATAATCATTTTCGATAGTCCTTTTAATAAAAATATACATCACTAGCTAACGCACACAATGACAAATCAAAATTGGTCACGCGTTTTCGGGCTGTCAGGTGGTCTATACGCTAGTATATTCTAAGTCTATGATTCTAAGTATATGGCATTTTTATTTTTATATTTATATATTCATGTTTATATTCTTTCATCTGTCCCTGAAAAGTATAAAGTAATAATAAACTTATTATCATTTTAGCTGCATGAATTTTAAAAACATAATGATCTTAACACAGTAAAGTGCACTAAGTGTCTGAGGATACAGATGCACTCTCTATTATCTCAATCTCGGTATGTTAAGAAAATGGTCACTAATTCATGGACTGACCGCGGCAAGTGCAACTTAATTTCGCAGATCTATTGATCTGAGCAGCTATTACTAACCACGAGTTCCTCTTCTCTACGACTAACGCTGTAGGGATGAACCACGCTATTTAAGCCCTCGCGATAATGTCGTCGGCCATCAAGCATGAATCGGGCATTGACCGTTGTGAGTATCAAATACTTTGAATTTATACTATCACGTCTCATGCGCGGTCGTCTAATAGCGCTTGGGGCATTACTAAATATCTATACCTAACTACACTAAAAGTTTTATCGTTATGATTTGGGAATATAATCCGAAGTTCCGAAGCTCGCTCAACCTTGGGGAAAATAGCATGATGCTATGAATATTGTACTAGTGTGACCGTGAGGCTGTGCGGTTGGTTAAGCAAGGTTATACATTTATTTTGGTTGATAAATAGATACTTAGTTGGGTTCATAATGGCTTAAAGAGGATAATCTCAAGATTTTTTTTGTCTTTAATGTACTACTGTTTTATAATGTATGAAAATCTGTATCTATATTTATCTAAAGTTTTGAAAGTTATATTTTGAAGTCTTATTGTAACAATATTTTACTTACTGGTACAAATAATGTAGAAATGACTCCTTTTAATAAATTAGTTTTTATTCTACTTTTTCTTTTATACTTCTCAAGAAAATGTTTGCTGCAAATGGTTGAGTTCTTCTTTGCATTTCAACCAACCCGTCCAATGAACCTTAACCACTTTTTCTAATTATAGAATCCAGAGGGAATCTGTTTGAAAAACGGCAAAATAAAATTACATTTTATAACGCAAACCGAGTTTATTTTCTTGTTGTGTAGGCAAGTCTATCGATTCATTATAAACATTCAAGATAAATATCGACATTAATTTTGATATAGTTGAGTCAATCCCTAGCGTACATGTAAAATATTTTGTATAAAAATGTATTTACCAAATTCATGCAAATTATCAACAACGTGACTTTTTTCTTTGCAAAATATCAAAATTAACAAAATAATTGAATATATTCTATATTTTTAACAGTATGTAACATAAATTTTAACCAAAAATAAACGCGTCATAACATTGACGACGTCTTGAGAATTTACCTGTGATATGTTAAATTATCAGGATTATTTCTATTATTAACAACACAGTCACTCACGGAACAATTAACCATTTTGGGAAAAAGTTACTTACTAAAAATAACCACTATTATACTTTAAAATATTACAATATATCTCGGAGCTATTTCTTGCGTGCCGAATTGTGCCGACCTGTCATTCAAAATCGGTTACAGAGTCATGAGATTTGGTATCCTTTTCTATATTGCATTTTTGCCATAAATAATTTTCTTCTCCCTTGCACACTATGTTGGTCTATACGCTAGTATATTCTAAGTCTATGGTATATGGGACAAAGACTACCATAGAATAGAAGAGTATTGGCGGGAACTTGCCGCCGACGGATTGCTGCTTCTTTAATATTGTTTAATTATTGGTTAGAAGTGAATTTTGATAGGTAAAAGTGTTGTGATTTTATGTAATAAATGTGTGTACATGACAACTATTAGTGGAAGTGATGAAACAAATTCACAGATTAAAATCCTCTTTAAATAAGTCATTATTAACTGAGCTTACACACTTACACATCATTGCTTATTAAGTCGATTTAGAGGTTGTAGACAACATTTATAACCTCTAAATCGACCATATATTTGTTTGTTTGTTTGCTTAATAATCATTTCCAACTGGTAGTTGATCTTAGCACTTCCGCATTCATTAACGCATTTAAACGCTTTATTTCACGCAGAGGCACATGTTCGACTTTGTATTCGGATCATGGCACTAATTTTATAGGCGCTAAGTCTTATTTTGATGAACTTTATGAATTCCTTAACTCCAAGGATTACAAAACCGCGTTTCATAATGAAGCTTTATGTCAAAGCATAAATTGAAAATTTAATCCACCACATGCCCCGCATTTCGGTGGTTTATGGTAGTCTAATATAAAATCTGTTAATTCGCATTTAAAGAGATGTATCGGAGATCAGCTATTAACGTATGAGGAACTTTTGACCGTGCTCTGTCAGATTGAGGCTATAATGAATTCACGTCCTCTATCAGTTTTAAACTCCGAACCCTCTGAATCTACCGCTTTAACTTCGGTCGGTAGACCACCCCACATGTCGATTTCCTCGTGAGTTAGGTTAAGTTATTATTGATTTTTTGCTTTATTCTTTTTATTTTTTGAAGTTATACTTCTTTTGGCGCGTTTGAGAAAAATGATGAGAGTGATTTTTTTACGATGCGCGCGCACACTGACACCTAAAAACCACAGCATGAAGTTGCTACGATGCGCGCGCACACCGAAACCTAAAAGCGCAACTTTAATTCAAATATATATGAATCTATAAAACGTGTTTTATTTTAGTTATTAATTATATAGTTATTTTTGTTTTGTTACGATAATGAAGTATAACTTCTTACGTGCGTACATAAGTACACACACACTCACACGTTATAAAAAAAATATTTTCTAACTGTAGTAGCATTGATTATTATTTTTTCTTTTCTTTTATAATTAATTGTATTTGTATTGTAGGTGATGGTGCATATTAAATATTATATAGTTTTAAGACCGTGTATTCACAACAAACTGATTGCAGTTTGGCGAGATAATTTTAATAATACCTAATGTAAAAGTCGCGGCACGTAAGTCTAGCGCTAAACGAAACGTGGAGGGGACGCGCATAAATTAAATTGCACGAATGCGACTGGAGAGCCAATCAGTGCGTGCGAATTATACGCACGAGCCAATCAGCATGACTTATGCACAATAACGGTCACCACTAGACTTTTGTGCCGCTACTTATACTTATCTTTGTATGAATAAATAAATTAAAAAAAACATCACCATGGGTTGTGATGTGAACCTTAGACGTTTTGAATCATCGTCGTCAGTCATCGACTGTCTGGTTCAAGTTGCCTGTGGCGAAATTTCCCACAACTTCGCAAAGTGACACATCAACATAATGCGGATGCGGAGAACTTTTTAAACAAATAAGTAGTAAAGGATAATATTACGATTTTTGTTTAAGTAGTTTTAACTAATAATTATTAATACTTGACCCTGGCAAAAGTATAACTGTACGAGTCAAGGTAGGAAAACTTATTAATTTTGTACTCTTTGGATCTAATAAAAAATGTTGGCGACACTGGCCGTATAGCCGTTGTGTCAATTGACATTTGAAAACAATGCAAGTGTGATAAGTTTTCTGTTTATTTAAAATTTAATTATTTCTTCATCTGATGACTATAAAATGTTACTATGTATTTACATAGTATGACTGAGTAATCAGTGCTTAATAAAAATGTATTCTGTCATCTATAGAGAATAGGATTTTTCTCTAAAATAAGTCTTTTGTGTCGATCGCAAGATGACCACCCCAGATGTTAAATGGATAGAAAAACTAAGAATAGAAAATTTAGACCAATTCTTCACCCTAGTGCGAATGCATCTATCGTTCGTTGTCGATATAAATACTGACGAGTGAGTTATAATAAATAATAATAAAAACTGCAAATAATTTATTTGGCACTTATTTTTATATTCTCTCTATTGCAGTGTTGATTGTTCAACTGATAAACCTAAGCAATTTCGATGGAATTTTCACAAAAAGACTAAAAGTTCTACTTCGAATTCTAGTCAAAATAATGTCAATAGCACCAAGAACAGCACTGAAGCAAATTCAATTACTGAAGAAGGTATTCTTAGATTAAATGAGCTAATAGACTTTTTGGCCAAATCGGAAAGTAAGTTACATTTTATTTTTTAATTCACTTTATTATTTAAAGTAAAAAATAAATGTTATATGCTTTGTTTTAATTTTCATGTCATTTTAAAGAAAAACATTCTTATTAGTTGGAAAACTGCAGTATGCATAAGGAACACGTAAATAGATATGTTTTTGAATCATTAACATGTACTTAAATATTTGAGGAATGTTATGGGGTACCTGATTTAATTATAGTGGAAGGTTGGGTTTAAAATTTCACCCGGAGAGGTCTTTACATATATTTTTTTATTTCATTATTTTGTTTATTGAGATATAGTCTAATTTATTATTTGTGAACACCTAAGCATAATGTATATTGTTGCTACTTAGTTTTTATGTGCGGTCAAAGTTGCTCCTTCGCATAGCTATGAGTTTTAAGAATTATTTATTTGCAATGGGTCTAAAATTGAAGTTATGAAGTTTTGCAGTGATAGAAATATATAATTTACATTATAAGGCAAAATCATTTTTCTTTTTTGTGTATATAATTAAAAAAAATTAGTAATGTATATGATATAAATGATTTCTGTGTGTTTAGTTTGACTTGTGTTTGCATGGACATAATATATTTTTATATGACCTGAATACAATGCTGTGCTAGACTTGTGCTCTTGATGTAGGCTATGATCTCATTAGCCCTTTTTTCTATTATTACATATTTTAACATGTTTAATTTTGAAGTAAAACTTTAGGCGCAACTTGTTTCTAAATTTTTCCATATTTAATTTTACAACATATTAATTTGGAAATTAATGTTTAAAAAAGTTTATCAGGGTTTCTTCCTAGTTCTTCCCAGGACAGAGGTTTTTCCACACCAGTGGTGAAAGCATAAATGACTTTCATTAAGTATTCTTGTAATCTATATTGATTAAAAATCATTATATTCTATATTATTATATAATGTGTTTAATTATTTTTTTGTATAAATGCTAGCAATGCTATAATGTTCTCGTTAGCCACTCCAGGTAAGCTAATAGTGACGAGTCAATCAATCAATCAATGCTCAATCAAACTCAATCAATGCTTGTGTTAGAAATGGTTCACGACAGTAGTTGAATGATGGATTCAAATCCATAACTTTTTGACTTCACAGTCTGTACCCTACTATTCGCCCACTTTCGTTTATATGTTCAATTTTATTTTTCAGATGTGACCCAAGAAGGAATATTTAGACGTACAGGATCTCTTAGCCGTCAACAAGAGTTACGTCAGCTGTTGGTAACTGGCTCCAACCTAGGTTTAGATGAGGGCAAATTCTCGGTGCATGATTGTGCATCTGTTCTGAAAGGGTTTCTTGCAGAGTTACCACAGCCTTTGTTAATGGATCAATATTATCAAACCTATTGCACTCTAGCTAGTGAGTTAACCTTTAACTATGGACACTTATTTTTTGTAACACTAGCATGGACATGGGGTCTGACAGACTCCTACATTGTTTAGGGTCATTTGATATTAATTGTGCAAATAAACAAATGAAAAAGAATTTAGAGTGGATGCTTGGATTGTAAATAAAAAGATTTTAAGTAGATATGAGAAACATTTATTACAAAATACAAATAATTTAAAAAAAAATCAAGAAAAAGCACTTTTCAGTCTTAATTGGCACTGAGATCACTTAAAGTTCTATTAACAAATTATTTATTTGAAAAATCAATGTAATTATATTTTTTTCTTAAAATGTAATAAATTTTCAATTAAAAAAACAACAATGTTCATTCTGAATTGCAGACGAAAAAAAACTGACAGAGGGTCAATTACCCTATAATTATTGGCATGCTTTAGACAGGGGGTTTGAGAATTGCAGATATATTGGATTTTTGCATATTACACATTTGTCTTTCTGTGCAGTCTTTGGGCATAGGTTACAAGGTTTTCTCTTCCCTTGCTCTTCTTCTTCAGCTTGGGTATCATTTACTTACTTTTCATTGCTTACTTTTCATGATCACATCATAAACATCTGTAAAAAAGCTTATAGAAATACTAGGATTTATGCTTTGTATGGTCCGAGGATTCACAAACATAAAAGCGATTATCGCCTTGTATAATATATTGGTACGGAGTCAACTTGAGTGTAATGCAGTCATCTGGGCTCCGCATGAAACTAAGTATAGTCTAATGCTAGAGCGAGTACAGAATAAATTTATTAGATATTTATATATGCGTTATTATGGTGTATACCCATTTTATCCTTTAATGTATCCAACTTTGTTTATCTTAGGTATGGTAGGATATAATGAACTAAGAGTTAGAAGGGAACTTGCGCTCACCTCGTATATTTTAAAATACTCAGAGGAAAATCGCATAGCGCTGAAATGTTAGGGCAAAAACACCTATGTGTTCCTGAGAGTTATGTGTGGCGCCGACGGCAGCCACGACTGTTGGTGGAGCCGCGCGGTCGGACGAACCTTCTGGGTAAGGCGCCTCTGACGCGCGAACTCCACACGCTCAACTTAATAGCTAGTGAGACGGACCTGTTCTGTTGTACTCTGAGTGAATTCACAAAGACAGCATTGTTTGTAATTTGTTACAAAAATTAAGGCATGAATACAAATCAGTTAGACAGCTACACTATCGCATTACGAGTACGTAATCCTGTAATGATAGTTGTAAGTTTCAGAAATAAAAAAATTAAAAAATTCTCGGCGCGTCACCATTATTTTGCAAATAAAATAAAAGAAGACAAATTTTTTTATATGATAAATAATCAAATCATATTTTGTAAGACTTACCTGACTGAAAGGTTGAATTTCATTTGAATAATTTCCCAGTTTGCCTTTATTGCCTATTTGTGCAAACTGTACAACAGAAAAAATTATGCTTAAGATTGTAGCTGTAAGGTATTAGCAATGAGTATGATAATATTGAATAATACGAGGGTGGATTGAAAAGTACTCGGCCTAACCAAGAAAATAAACACATACTAAATCAGTTATATTTTTATTTTTCTACATAATCACCATCAAGTTCAATACACTTTTGCCACCTCCCCTTCCAAGCATTTAGACCGTTGAAAAAAAATGATTCTTCCTTAGAGTCAAAATATGCGTCTACAGCTGCTTTGACCTCGTCGTTTGTCGAAAATCTTTGACCTCCCAAGTGCTTTTTTAGGTTAGGGAACAGAAAGAAGTCTGATGGTGCCAGATCAGGTGAATACGGCGGATGCGGTAACAGTTCAAAGCCACAGTTGTGAATTTCAGCCATTGACTGTACTGACGTGTGAACACGGGCGTTATCTTGATGAAACAGGACTTTTCTTCTGAGCATTCCTCGACGTTTTTCTTTTATTTCCTCTCGTAAACGACGTAGTAAGGTGCAGTAGTAATCAGAGTTTATAGTCTGACCCTTTCAAGATAATCAATCATAATCACACCTTTCGAGTCCCAGAATACTGAAGCCATCACCTTATTTGCCGACAAAATCGCCTTTTTAGGGGGTGGTGAACCAGGTCTTCTCCACTGTTTTGATTGTTGTTTTGTTTCCGGTGTACAGTAATGAACCCATGTTTCGTCCATAGTAACAAAACGATTCAAAAAATCATCTGCATCGGCTTCAAATAACTCCAAACAGTCGCGTGAAATAGTCAATCGCGTCCTTTTTTGTTCAACTGAAAGCAGTCGCGGAACCCACCTCGCAGACACCTTGTGGAAACCCAACTCGTTGACAATGATGTTTTGAGTTCGTTCATAAGAGATGACTTTATAGTCATTTAATTAGAGAGATATTTAATTTAGAGAGATAGCCGAGATTATTCTCGGCTATCTCTCTAATTTTTAATCTGCGGTCTCCCATTATTAAATCAAGTATTTTTTTAATATTTTCGTCAGTAGTTGACGTCGAAGGCCTTCCAGAGCGGGGTTCATCTTTCACACTCTCTCTACCACGCTTAAATTCTGCTATCCATTTTTTGACGGATGAATATGACAGAGCACAATCGCCTAATGTACTGACCATGTCATCATGGATGGCTTTTGATGATAGCCCCTTCTTATGGAGGTACTTAATGACGGCACGCTGCTCGATTTGCTCCATTCGCGGAAATTATGTCCGATTACTTTGTTAATAAATTTATAAAATCACAACTAATTATCGCACACGTTTCGAACTTCACACAATGAACTAGTCTGAACTGAACAAAATAATGTGGGTAGATTTGATTTTTAGAATTGAATGGATCTGTGTTAGGCCGAGTACTTTTCAATCCACCCTCGTAATAGTGATATATAATGGTTGTAGCGCAAATGGTCGGCTCAACTGAAGGAGGACCACACTCACCGAATACCAGCTTAATGCTGCTGTGTTTCGTAATGAGAGTGTAGAGAACCAGAGACCCAGTTTACTGAATACGAGGCGTTCCATTTTAGTCCTCAGGTGTCACTGAGGACTAAAATGGAATGCCTCGTATTACTAGTGATACTGTGGCCAATAAAACGCATCTGCATTTTATTGGCCACAGTATCCACTTACCATAAGGTAGGGCTGTGTTCTTGTTTGTCACCCTTGTTCTATAAATTAAAATTAAAATGCAAATTCTATCTGTGCAGCTCAATATCCACCAAACGCCGAGTCATCAACAACCAAACTCCTCATTGCATTGCAGCTGTTGTTACTTCTACTAACGCCTTCACATAGACACTTCCTGCAAAGATTGTTAAGGCTGCTAAGTTTAGTGGCTGATAATGAAGCCTCTAACAGGATGTCTCCAGACACATTGGCTACGATGTTCACACCACATTTACTATGCCCGAGAAAGGTATTAGAACTATTGTTTGATGCATGTGTAAGTGGAATCTATTCTTAAACAATTTTTTGCAATGGGTGAGGCTCATGTCAGTCCAACTTCAGGCCGATAAAAAAGGAAGAAAGAAGCACTTTGTTTATGGGGTATAATTTCCTTTACTAGCCAGTAAACAGTTTCACTGTAGAAGGTCATGTGCCTCACGTATCTGTTGTGGGAAGAATTTTGTCGTTATCACTACTTTCAATGGTGGATTGGCAGTTCGCATCTTTCGCACATTTAATACTAATTCCAGTCGAACGTCTGAATATACATTCAATATAATACAAGATGGTTATACAATCATTAATAATTTTATTAATTAATAATTTGACGGCGCAGTGGCTTTGTAATGAGTTGCAGCGCTAATGGATGCGGTTTCGAATCCCTCACGGAACATAATATTTCTGAAATATTGGTTATATTTTATATAAATTATTTTTGCATGCCTACTGGTAAAATATGGCTGAACTCACTACCTATATCACTAACCCATATTTACAAATATTCCTAAAAGTAGTGGAATTAAAAAGAATTAAAAAATGTACAAAATATTTAAGAGCTACAAAGGTATGGTTTTGTGTATAATTTGGATACTCTAGAAAGCAAATATTTTTTTTAAATTTAAAATGCAACTTTTTAAAAATGATGATACTCTGCGCCTGTGTTCGAGGCTGACAAGATTGGTTTTAACTAAATCAAGGTCACCACTCTTAGCCCATTAGAGCCTCTTAGCACGTCTCTCCACCGAGTCCAACGCTGCCAGGTGGCATTTTGCAGCACCAGCCCATATGTGACTGTAGTACTCCATGCACGACCGGACTTGCGCTTTATATAAGGTAAGAAGCTGCCCCGGCGTGAAGTACCGCCGCAACCTTGCAAGGACACCAAGTTTCCTTGCGGCTGCTTTGGCTCTGAACTCAATGAACCGCCCATAGTTGAGATTCGGAGAAAATAACAACTGAAGGCAGTCAGTGTACTCCAAGGATACATTCCGGAAAGTAGGAGCCAAGGTGAGCGGGCTCCTTTTAGCGGTGAAAAGACACGCTTGAGTTTTGGAGGCGTTAAATCTCACGAGATTGGCATCGCCCCATTCGGAGACTGCCTGTAGTGTGAGACTCACACGCTCAGCCATAGCCTCTCTTTCTGACTGGATTTGATCCCGACTGGCCCGGGCACTTGGTTGGTATCTCTCCACTACTGTGCTGTCGTCTGCATACCCATAGATACCGGGAATGAGCAGATCATTTATATGCAGCAGGAAGAGAGTTGCGGAGAGAACGGACCTGAAGAACAACCGGCGTTAGTCACCACAGTATCGGATGAGTAGCCATCGACGACGACCCGGAGAGACTTATAATGTTTCTTTTTAATATTGCAATGAAATATGGTTAGCTAGTAATTGTTGTTTTAATTCATATAACAATCAATTTCAGCTGTCACCGGAAACATTTCACGCGGACTCTATAGCTTTATCACCGGTCATAAGTTTCATGATCCGCCATTCTGCGAAGCTTTTCGACGCGCCCACGCAACTGATCACAGACGCCGCCGCATACTTCACTATACGCGAACGCAAGAGGGTTATGTCTCCCGATGTCGATTTGGATGAAAGCATAACGGATAAGTATGTAACGTATACTCCACCAAATCTAAGAAATACCTTTTCACAGCTTTCATTTCATTTGTTGGACTAGGCATTCTAACTGAAAAATTGGTACCTGCAATATTCGATTCTTAAGAGGAATAGATATCGCTTCTTTAGAATTGGTAGTCATTTACAGTTTTATCTAGATTATGAGATATAATAACAGAATAAATTAGAAACAGATAACTGAAAATACAAAATCAGTTTCTTCATATTTATTGCTTACTGCTAATTTCTAGAGATAAAGTTATATAAATTAAAGATTGCACTAGTTTTAAACTAGTGCAATCTTCAAGTTTTTTCAAGTTTATTTAATCAGTCACTACAACTAGTTGAGCTGAAACTAAAACTTCTTAAGCAGCGTTGAGTGATATTTGGTAGGGGAAAAACTTATGGATTCGCATCACCGATGACCTCGACAAGCGAAATACGTCACGAACATGTCGGCAACGCGTAGTATAGCGGCCTGTGTACATGTATACGCATATTATATCATTGAGTTTCCACTTCTGTCGGCAGCCCTTATGACTGCCTCTGTTTTTTTAAATTAAGATGACAAATGAACTAAGGAGCATGTCTACTACGCGTCGCTGGCTTGCGCCAGACTAGCGACGCGTAGTATAGCGAACTGTGTGTTTTTTTTTTAATTTTCTATAATGCAATCAAAGTGATTATCTTTCGTCGTCGTCTTAAGTCGTCCATAACATTTTTTTCTCCATCACTTTGGCCCAGTCATCCCTTGTGTAGTAGTTGTATTTTCTACAAATCGTCCTCCAGCGGATCCCAAATGGCAAATTACGAGGCGCTCAAGTTTTTCCACGGGCACGTGTCGTCTGTCCATGTCTGCGGCACAGTGTAGTTGGCGTTAAGCCATGTTTTATCAATGAATATAAAGTTGTCCTAATTGGTTATATTTTTAAATTCGTAAAAATGTTATTCTGTGCATTCATGTCTCTAAATAATTATTGTGCGTTTGTCAATTTTATGTATCGGAAGTCAATTCCTTTTCAAATAGTTCAAATGAATCTATACTACCATTGTATAAGCCGGCATCTTTTAAACTTTTTCGCAACTTCGCCGCAGTGGGAATCACAGAAATTATAAAAAAAATTGACTTCTTTAATGATTCATATAATTTTTGCAACTCTAAAAATAAAATTGAAATAAACAAATAATAAATAAAAAAATGTAAAGATTCGAATAATTGAATATTTTTATCGATTATTCGCATTAAAATGAATTCGAATCATCCAAACACTATGGTAAGGTGCATGAAAACATAATGAAATAACGTCAAGCAAAAAAGTTGATTCTGGTAATTTTTTTATATTTTGCTTTGTTTGAAAGATTGGAATTTAAATTAGTGATAAAGAATTGTACATGTTGTAATGAAATATACGTAGATAACTTCATAATTCTTTGGATTTACGTAAAAGGTTATTTTAAATCGTGTGAGTATGCTTGAACAAAGTTATTGCAGAATGATTAACATGAAACGTCAAAAAGTATTTCTTAGATTTGGTGAAGTATAATAACGTTTCTTCTTCTTGATCTTTAGCACGTAAAAGTCCATTGCTGGACATGACCCTATTCTGACGTAGAGAATTTGTCTAATTGCCATGGTTGGCTGGCGGATTGTCGCAGTATTTTATTTGTGGATTGCGGAATATTTTATTTATTTTATTGGCGGATTGTACGTAGTAGAGCCACGATGCAGCTATATTATGGTTGTAGCACGAATGGGTCGGCTCGACCTAGGAAGGAACCTGCTCTCACAGGATATCGGCGTAAAATATCAGCTTAATGCTGCTGTGTTTCTTATCGTGAGTCCAGAGAACCGGAGACTTTTTACTGAAAACGAGGCATTACATTTTATTCCTAATAGTTGACAATGCATCTTAATTGGGGATTAATTTAGATGTCTATGGCCGCAGCATCCGCTTACCATCCGGAATGCGTGCTCGTTTGTCACCCTTTCTCATCGATCACTAATAAAAAACTAGATACACAATCAGTGACAAAAAAATGTCCTTACCGAATGAGCGCCCACTCGAACATTTGGGTATGGCTTTGTGAATACAACTTTAGGCATTGCATTTAAGGTTGAATTTCCATAAATATATATTTATTTCAACTAGAATTACGTCAAAACAATTGGCGACAGTTTTTAGAGAACTTTTGCTTGGGATTGTGTATCTAGTTTTTTATTAGTGATCGATGCTCTTTCTATAAAACAAAGTATACTAGACGTCTCGCACATTTTACGCCGCTTCCCGTCGCCGGTCTGGGTATTATACATCTGACGTAAATGTAAACGAGATAGTTTTCCGCCATCTATCGGAAGTCACAAGTTCTTCCCGAAGTTTCCCATAGTCTTCCTTACGACATTCACGGGATGAAATTAGATGAGGTGGTTTTTCCAGCACACTTATAACACTTTTCTTTATAATTTTCATATAATAGGTTACCTTAAATACATAGCTTGATAGCAAAGTGTCGCCTAGAACGCGCTAGCCCTGACTGCGTTCTAGGCGCCTCGCGATTGTAGGTAAGTAATTATTTCACGCAGGTAGCAAGAGTGACAGAGGCCTGGTTAAGGATAAGACTGCGAAACTCAATAGTCGAGGGTTCGAATACACTATTTTGATAGTATCACGAATCGTGAGCACAACCTTGACTTGCGCATTATTCGATTTATAGGTCTCTTTGGTGAAGTACAAGGGCACGGGGTGGGCACTGTGGACATTCTTTCACGTGATCGGTCCGTCACTAGAATAGGATAGAATATTTTTTTTTATTCAATATCGACCACATGTATGTGTAATTCTTATTGAAAGTCATTTTTAACTTTACCACTTAATCGTCTATTGGATATTCACGTGTCATTCGCTTGCACTATATTGGATGGGGTATGTACATGCGCAAACTTGTCCAAACTACTGTCACTTTGTGCTTACAACTCGCGTTATTGTCTACATTTGTTTTTTTAAACGTAGCGCTATAGTCAAGTGTTTAACAAACTTTACATTTATTGACCAGCCGTGAGCTCCAGTCAGTGGCGTTGTAAGAAAATCCTACCCGATATCATCCTCGGGTGTCGTAAGAGGCGACAGATTGAAATAAAACAGGACATGGGGCATCAGCATCATGGGCATCAGTGGGACACACTCTTCATAGAATACCAGCATAAAATAGCAAGTCTTCAGTAGATTTGATAGCATACAGGCAACTGAACAGACAGATCTCCAAATGCATGAGGCGGGACTTGCTCGTTATGAAGAAGCGATCGAGCGGAACCAGGGCTCCAAAGTCTTTGCCAGAGAACTGTCTGCCAGAAAGAGCCAACTGTCCAAGCTGAAGACCGAATGTGGCAGCATCGTTTCCGGGACACCTGAGATTTTGAGTGAGATTGAGGTATGCTATGGGCAGCTGTACACGTGATCGTTGGAGCCACACGCAAGTGTGAGTAACGATCCAAGAGCAAGTCTTATCCGACACTATTCCGATGATATCCCGGACGTCAGTCTGAGCGAGATTAGAATGGCTCTCCACCACGTTAAAAACGGCAAGTCCCCGGGCGAGGATGGAATAACAGCGGAGCTTCTGAAAGCGGGTGGAAAACCGGTACTTGAATCCTTCAGAAGCTCTTTAATTCCGTCCTCCATGGTGGTACTACTCCGGAGGCGTGGAGCAGAAGTGCGGTGCTCTTGTTCTTCAAGAAAGGCGACAACGCTCTCATGAAGAACTACAGACCGATTTCCCTTCTGCGCCGCGTCTACGTGCTGTTTTCGAGAGTCATTACGAATCGTCTCGCACGCAGACTCGACGACTTCCAGCCTCCCGAACAAGCCGGTTTCGGAAAAGGCTTTTTCCGCCATTTTATTTTAGCACCATAGACCACATACTTACCCTTCGCCAAATTGTACAGAAGACCGAAGAGTACAATCTGCCACTTTGTCTTGCGTATGTGGACTATGAGAAAGCCTTTGATTCCGTCGAAATTTGGGCGGTGCTGCAGTCCCTTTAGCGGTGCCAAGTGAACTGTCGGTATATCGAAGTGCTGAAGTGTTTGTACAGTAGGGCTACGATGGCTATCCGAGTACAGAACCAGAGTACGAAACCTATCCAACTGCAACTCTTCACCGCTGCATTGGAAGACGTTTTCAAGCCACTGGACTGGAAAGGATACGGTATTAACGTCAATGACGAGTACATCACTCACCTTCGATTTGCCGACGATATAGTCCTTATGGCAGAATCGCTGGAGGACCTAAGCACTATGCTCAATGACCTCAATAGTGTCTCCCAACGGATAAATCTTAAGATGAACATGGACAAAACAAAAATCATGTTTAACGTCTATGTCACACCTATGCCGGTAGTTGTTGGGAGCACTAAGCTCGAAGTTGTTGACGAATATGTTTACCTGCGACAAATAGTCCGACTAGGTAAGTCCAACCTCGACCGAGAGGTCAATCGACGGATTCGAATTACGAAACATTTTCTCGTCAGACATACCTCAAAACCTCAAAACTAGATTGTACAACCAGTGCGTGTTTCCAGTGATGACCTATGGATCTGAGACGTGGTCCTTCACTGCTGGCCGTATGAGGAAGCTCAAAGTCGCTCAGCGAGAGAGGACTATGCTCGGCTTTTCTCTGCGTTATTCTCACTTAAAAACGAGGATATCCGCAGTAGAACCAGAGTAACCGACATAGCTCAAAGAATTAGTATGCTGAGCGGCAATGGGCCGGCCATATAGCTCGAAGAACCGACAACCGATGGGGAAGAAAGGTTCTCGAGTGGCAGCCTCGTACCGGCAGGCGAAGTGTAGGGCGTCCCCCCACTAGATGGTGTGACGACCTGGTAAGACATGCAGGAAGTCAATAGATGCAGGTGGCTCGGGACCGTGCTTTGTGGTATTATTTGGGGGAGGCCTATGTTCAGCAGTGGACTTGTGAAGGGCTGTAATGATTATAATGATGAGTGGAAAACAAGAAAATCACAAAATCTGGACCCGACAGGTGGCGGTGTGGTCGAGTTATAGTCCAGAATAAATTCCAATTGAAATTCATCACGCAGCCTATCGACAACGGTATAACATCGCCTAGTAATATTAATTTATTTATATCAACATTTTTGGGAAAAAATTTACAAAGTAATGCTTAGGTGGTGAGAACTAGTAGTGTAGAACATTGATGTGCATGCGTTTGACCGTTTTTTATTCTATTAGGAACACCAATACAAATACAAAGAACTGGCAAAGTTGCCGGCTCCCGAAGTTTTGGCGATTCGATCAAACGGCATATCTTCAATAAAGGCCTGCTAAATAAAACACCAAAGAAAGGTTCCGTGTCCGTCATCAATACAGTCGAAGAGGTAAGGTTATTTATTATTTAACAACTGACAGTTCATGATAAATTCTTCTTTATTGTCGTTTCTGTGTGCCACCAAAGCATGTTCATGTTCGACTAACATTGCCTTGTACTGTCATTCATTCTATAAAATTAAGGCTTTAAAACTGTATTACGATGCTAAAATTATGGTGTTCTATTGAAAGTTATTGGAGTTTACTCTTAAGAATCGATTTTCATATATAGCCCGCTGTACACAAATTAGATGGGTAGTGAAATCGAGTGTTAACAAAAACAACAAGTAGCATCGTTGTTGTACCGACCTATTAAGAAATGGCCTAGCACTTCGTATCGCTAGTCAAAAGTTGCTGACGCGTTACAAATCAAATTGTGGCAGATTTTTCCGAACGTAGAAGTATTATTTATAATGTATGCTGAAAAATTGATTCAATTTTTTTTTAAATAGAATAAGGGTAACAAAAGAGCACGCATTCTACCTGATGGTAAGTGGTTGCTGTGGCCCATAGACATCTACATCTATCTTCGTTTGCGAATTAAAATGCAGGTGCGTTGTCAGCCGTGAGCACTAAGATAGAATGCCTCTTTTCCAGTAAAAAGGGTCTCCGGTTCTCTACACTCACCATACGAAACACAGCAGCGTTAAGCTGCTATTTTACGCTGGTATTCTGTGAGAGCGTGGTCCTTCCCCGGTCGAGCCGACCCATTCGTGCTACAATTATACTACTAATATAGCTGCAGCATGGCTCTACCACGTATATAGTAATTTTTAGCTACTAAGCGGTAACAAAAGCTTGCCACTCGTTTCTAAGGCTGAAAAAGCAAACTCACGCAAATTAGAATTGAATTTTACTATGTAAATTAAGTTCAAGATTGAAAAAGGTAGCTAAGGATAATTCATTGTAATTCTAAGTGATGTAACGTTTAAAATATATAACATTATAATAATATTATAATATTTACTCGACAGACAATAAAAACATAAAGTGACCTCTGTTTTTCGGCTATTTTAGTGCTGTTCTCAATAGGGTACGGATTTTAGGGACAACAATTAGTTATATACAACCACTGACAACCTTTATTGTGTTGACAGCACACAATAAAAGTGATAATTTTTTTAAATTTGTTTTAATTTGCGAGATATCCAATTAAAATATTTTTGACACATACATCATTTTGATTCCGCGAACGACATGGTCGTCCATTTAAATAAGACTCGATCTAGGTTGCATGAATCTCTTTTTTATTTCGCTAATCATTGAATGCTGATTGGTAATCAGTCACATCGCATCTAAACTCATAGCATTATATCTTTAATTTTAAAAATAGAATTTTAACCTATTTACAGCATCGTAATATAATTTAAAGCCTTAATCCTTCTTCTAAAGTTTCCATAACTTTCTTGTCACGTGCTAAAAGCATGCGTTATTTACAGAAGTCGTGCAAAGGGAAATTGAAATATTCCGATGACAGTAGAGTCGATGTCACTCATAAAAATATTGTACTAAAGAATTTAGCGAATAAAATAGCTAGCACTGAATCGCTGGATGAGAATGAAGATTATGAATCGGACGTCAGCAATGAGAGCACACTCTCCGATGGTGCATTAAATCTGTCTAGAAAATTAAGTCCGAAATTCGTCTCCGAACCCAATTTGAGTATAATAGGTCCGAGTGATGAGACACCGAAGAATACCAAAAAGCGCGGAAACAGATTGTTTCGTTCCAAAATAGTGACTGCATCGCAAACTTTGAACAAGAAATACCAAAAACGTACAGTTATACGCGGTACCCCGACATCATGTGTCTCTTGTTTGGACGATCAAGATACGGGTACGGAAAACGAAATATGTGCCGATAGCGAAAGGTGTCTTGATTTCGAAACGCCAATTAAACCTAAATTCACCGCGGAGGAGTTAGAGTTCAAAATGCATTATCTAACTAGTACACCGGGATTGACGGAAGCGGTTATTGATGAAGATTGCACCACACCTTATACAATTAACTTTAGAAGAGCCTCAATGTCCCCTATAACAAAGTCTACGCAGAAACTTTCTAAGGCAATGCAGGTTTGTGATTATTGCGTGTTTGGGCTTTTATAAATAAGTACTAGCTTCATTTCTTAGACCTTTGTTTTGTGAATATTAAAAGCATGTATCGAGTGTTTGTCTTGGCTTGTGAGTTCATTTCCTAGTTAAAAAAAAACTAGTCTAAGTAGTCTTATTAGCATGTATTGGTTTTCTGTATATTTACATAACACATTAATTGTTAAATTCGTGAAGATTATAGAAGATCAGCTGTTTTCATCCTGCTTCGCTGGGTGTAAACAAAACTTTAGTAATAATTGTTATTACTAAAGTTTAATAAGTTTTATTACTAAAGTTTAATAAGTTTTATTACTAAAGGTTAATAATTGTTATTACTAAAGTTTACTTAAATTGTTTTATAGTAGTAGGTAATAGCTATCAGAGTTCGATCAAAGCCGGCACCACTGAAATTATTATTTGCAATTTTGATTTCTGATTTATAATCTTATGATGGTGAAAGTTAACATCCTAAGAAATGCATATTGCGACCGCAGAGCCACTCGTCTTGTTTTTTACCTTAATCGGTTTTTTGTGCATGTTAGATTTGGTTTAGTATATAATTTCTTTCATTTTCATCCAGATGGAAATATGACTTTGGTCCCTTGGGAGAAAGATAAAGTCCCTGTATGGAATGTTACGTGCTTAGTTGCTCATCTTAGGGGCAGTTTGTTTAGGGCCGCGGCGGCATCAGAGGAGGTGAACTGAGTAAATGGGGCAAATGAGTCTATGAAAGATTGCTATATATTTGTGGCATTTGCTGTAGACTTTCAATCCGTGGGATCGCCGTGCGGTGATATTTCTAAAGAAACTGAATCCCCGACTGCAGTGCGATTTTTTAACTCTGGTGGGAATCGTGGTTGGTTGTTGTTGTTACGATTCGTGAATTAAGGCAGGCAAAGGTCTTAACTAAAGGACCATAAAGCTAATCAGCTTTACCTAACGAACAGTTGATGACGATAGTATTTATGTATAAGTGGAGAAAAAAAGAATCAGACTCAGAAAAAAAATCAGAAAAAAAAATCACTATCGAAGCACTTATTACACACACAGTTTTCACTAATAGTTCACATGCACAGACATTTAATACACAAAACAGCACCATTTTCTACGTAAGTATTAAAATCCACTTAAAACCATTATCCAAATTAATGGTAAATACAAGGACAGCAATCCACCGCCGGTGAAGTTCCCGCCAAAAACCGTGGTTGGCTTTGTTTTAACGTTTTACGTTTGCTTTCATTGTATTGTGTAAATTTATCAGTAATGATTACAAGCCGATGTCTTTCTCATATTCATATTGAGCGACAGTAGCCTCATTCATATTTAGCGACAGTAGCCTGCAATGGCAGGTTGCGAACCGCGAACTCAAAAGGTCGAGGGTTCGAATCCGCTATTCGGCTACTGTCGCGAACGACTTATTCGGCTTTATTCAGGTTACGAAATATCATTATAAGAAAAAAAAAACAACGCAGTTCCGTAGTGATTCCGGCAAACGATTCCTACTAGAGTTAAACAAACGTACCGCTAGTGACAGGAGGGCTCGTTTTTTCCCGTACCCAAATGCTAAGCTTAGCCATGCAGAGAGGAAACGCATCGTATAGCGCTATAGTATGCTTATTTAGTTTTTTTTTAATTGTTGTAAATATTATACAGGGTTATTTTCCAAAGAGTAGCCAAATTTTAAACTTAAGTTCAAATATATAACTAATGATTTACCGTTACTGCAGTATTTGAAAATACGAGTAAGTATTAAGGCTTCTACTTTTATTTGAAATTATCTCAAATTCAATGTGATTTATGGGCAACAACTACGCGTACGCGCGCTCCTGTTTGTGCGATTCAATTTACAACGTTTTTGCCGACCGGTCGACTCTTACGAATGTGTGCGTGCGTAGTAAAATAGTAGGCGTTAGATATTTATGAATGACAATCAGTTAAAATAATGCATTGCCACGCATTTTGAATTTAAAAGATAAAAAGGACAGAATGTTTGTGATTTTTTTTAATTAATTTTTCTTCACCATTTGCCTATGTTACTTATTCTGAACCTTCTCAGCAAATTTGGCCGGTTAATGCAAAATAACCCTGTATATAATATGTTATGAGAATTGTAGAAGTGAAGTATATTATACTTATTTAGTAGCACTTACACGGTTTTCTGATGTATTTGATTTTGAAGTGAATATTAATTATTGGGAGAACCATAAACGTAACATATAATATTTTTAATAGCGCTGGAGATTAAGTAGTTCGAAATTATTTATATCATGTTTTAATTTGGATTACGGGTTTCCTTAGCTAACATTCTCGAGCACTGGGGTGCATGGAAATTTTAATTTCCTATATTAGTTATTCTAACTAAATATTCAATGTTGTTATAAATTTTAGTTATCCACAATATTTTCAGTCTTATATTTTGAGCGTTTGTTGGTGTAATCACCATAATATGCAGACTATGAAACCCCGAACATGGAGATCAATTTGACGACATCCCGCATTTCAAAACTGTTGAACCGTTAAGTCTACACGAATTTGCAACCGATAAACAACCCTTCTGGGTAGTTGGGGTAGTGAAATTTGCTATTAACAATTGCAGTTGCACCCGCAGGGATTGAACTGTTTTTGCTCCCGTACAAATTAAGTTGAGCGCTGAGCCTCTGTGCTACCACGGCCTATCGTATGAGATTTGGTTAATGGTCTAAGAGCCAGTGAGTGGACTTACGCTATTTCAATTAGCTTCAAGTTTTTGTCAGTTAATCCCCTATACCTGAGGTACATGAAATGGGGACCCTCCATTTACTTGTATGGGAAGTATCCAAAATAAAAATGTTTTTTAAGATTTTATTTCACAGTTTTATAGGCGTGATTAATATCTATAACTATGCCAAATTACGGATTTGTAGCACCTAGGGTCTCTGAGCAAAACCGCGGACGGACGGACGGACGGACATGGTGAAATTATAAGGGTTCCTTGTTGTGTAACTACGGAACCCTAAAAAAGGATTAGAGCGAGTGCTATAGTACGCGCTTATGGACGCCACTTAAGTTCATTGTCTGCCTGGGTGATAGAACCTCAGTATATGTCTGCCATGCAAAATATATGTCAAATAATATTATCAACAACATATATAAATTGTCACTTGCTATGGAGAGGGCTACCTATGGGGAGGGCTATGCTCGGGGTTTCTCTGCGTGATAAACTTAGAATAGAGGATAACCGCAGTAGAACCAGAGTGACTGACATAGCCCAACGGATTAGTAAGCTGAAGTGGCAATGGGCCGGCCATATAGCTCGAAGAACCGACAACCGATGGGGAAAAATGTTCTTGAGTGGCGGCCTCGTACCGGCGGACGAAGTGTAGGGCGTCCCCCCACTAGATGGAGTGACGACCTGGTAAGACATGCAGGAAGTCGATGGATGCAGGTGGCTCAGGACCGTGCTTTGTGGCGTTCCTTGGGGGAAGCCTATGTTCGGCAGTGGACATGTGAAGGGGTGTAATGATGATGATGATATAAATTGCAGCTTTATTGAAATAACGTAAATTATAAAGAAAAAATTGTACTTGTCAACCTATCTGCCATGACCTTGGGACCGCCATAGGTCCCAAGGTCCCGCCATAGGTCTGCCAGTGTTATTTTTCAGCAACTTTTATTGAATATTTCAAGATGTCAAAGCGGCAGACATTACTTTCACGTTTTTTTCGGTATTTTTTTTACACCTTTCCCTCCTGAGCGTCTCTATATCAACCGCGGTCAAACTAAAGAGTCCCCATTTCATGTACCTCAGGTATAGGGGATTAACTGAAAGAAACGTGAAGCTTATTGAAATACCGTAAGTCTGCCGCTCACTGGCTCTTAAACTATAATTGTTTATTATGGTAATAATAACTTGAACTATTATGCTGATTATTAATTTGTCATACGATATTACGGAAAAGCAGCTGATTGTTTTAAGTTAATTTATGATAATATATTTTAAATTAACCATAATTAGTTGCTACATTATTCATTTTATATAAGAAACAGAAAATATTTGTTAGTGTATCTATTAGGACATTAATTAGATACAAGTTTATCCCAGTTCAGGTACCTGTTATTGTAGACTATTTTTAGATTAAGGCATTGTTTGAATTAATTGTAAAGGTTATTGAAATAAAAATAAAATAATTCTTGATAGGAATCAATAATGACGCCACGTTCAAGGAAGCCTTTAATAATAACATCTGAGCAACGCGACAGCCTTCCGGAAAGCAACAAAGACGAGAAGATTGAACCGGTGTCGTTCCATTCCGTTTCGCCCAAGAACGACAGCGACTTTGTGTCGTCAGATGACGATGTCATGTCGCGATCGTCGATTTCTTGCGATAGGTAAGCGTAATTTCATAATGATTTAAGCGACATCCTTTTAAATGTTATGTTTTACATGTACATGTCCACACTGAGGCAGAATAGTGAACGCGCGGAGTCTTCGCCCCAAAGTTCTTTAATTATTTTTGGATGTTTTTTATTTATTTTAAAGTTAGTTAAAGTAAAGCAGCATATATGCGGCTGGGCACATGTTTCCTCTCATTTCAGGAGTTTAGGGCAAGGAAGTGTCCGCCGCGTTGCGCAATGCGTATTACCAAGCTTATTATTATTTTCGATTTTTTTTTAATTTCTTAGACATGCAAGTTTCCTCAAGAAGTTCTTATCCGCCGAGAACGTGGTAAATCAGCACTCAAAATTGCAAATAATTTCATTATTGCTGGCAGGGATCGAAGCCGGTTTGCTCAATCATTTTATAATTCACGGAGATCGCTTAGCCCCTGAGTAGCTCGCGGCCTTGCAGACCGCGAGATGGGCAGCAGCGTCTTACTGATAGCGACTAAAAATAAAAAACTGCGGTTGCCAATCCACTTACCAAGCGTGGCAACTATGGCAAATATCCTCCAATATCCCCCCCTCCCTGTGAGCCAATGTATGGGGAGACCTAGCTCTCATTGCACAATTAAAATTATAATGGTGACTGTTTTATTTCGTTCTTAATTCTTCTTCAGTCTCTCAGCTCTTTAGTCCGATGAAGCTGTAAAAGCCTAAAAAGGCTAACAGCACTAACATCATCAGAAACCAGAGAGAGCCCCTGAGTTACCACGGCTCTTTATGAGGCGATTGGATATTTTCCTTAGCACCAGGTTTAACTAATTGACTTATCGACATCTAGTCATCACAATCGTGTCTTCAGATTCAACCCGCAAAATACAACTTTTATATTGAGATCTTTTTAAAGGTTGTGGTCGGTGTACAGCAGTAATGACTTGCTTCGATTTGTTTTTGTTTTATTATATAGTAATTTAGCAGTATTGATAGCGATTTTTGCTGGGACTATTTTGGCTATATGAAAGTATAGACCGCAAAACCTGAATAATATTATTGAATTTAAAACTCTTTTTGACCAACTGTGGGTAGGATTCTTTTCCGTGAATACGTTTTATTATGGAGTTATTCCGTCTATCCACACTAAAAAATCCACCCTAGGGTGGATACTCGGAAACGCGTGTTCATCTATCGGAATTCACTTTTGTTTGTTCTTCCGACTTTTCACCCCAAGTACGAGGGTGACACTGAAAGTTCTTAGAAAATCAAAAACTGAACAACCTAGCAAATTATTAGTTTTATTATATCTTTTCAAAATAGTGTTCATTTACATCAATACATCGCTGCATCCGATGGAACCACTGAGAAAAGCACTTTGCCCACTCGTCCTTAGGGGTCTCTTCGACGGCATTTTGAAACGCAGCCACTGCTTCCTCGGCGTCCATAAAACGTTTTCCTCGAAGTTTTATTTTTATTTTCGGAAATAAATAAAAATCGGGGCTATAGGGTGGGTGACCCAGTAATTCCACGTCTGACGTCGCCAAATAGTCGATTGTTTGCTTGGCGGTGTGCGACGAGGCGTTGTCGTGATGAAGAAGGATCCTACTGCGAGGTCGTTTCTCCCGAACTTTTTCCAAGACAAGTGGCAAACAATTGTTAGTTTACCACTCTGCAGTAACTGTTTTTCGATCCTCTAAAACAATTGTTGCGTAATGACCTGTCCTTCCGAAGAACGAGGCCACCATCTTTTTCCCACGCTTCGACCTCTCTTCACTTTAGTTGGCAACTCCTCGTAAGGAAATACCCAGACAGCAGACTGTCTCTTAGTTTCAGGATCATAACAATAAATCCAGTTTTCGTCACCCGTAAGTATGTCGAACACAGCATTTGAGTCACCTCCGTTAAATCTCTGAACCATTTCACGACACCACTCAACACGACGGAGTTTTTGGGCCTCTGTCAAATTATGAGGTACCCACCGGGCACAAAGCTTCCTGACCGCTAAATTTTCATGGAGGATTTTGTGCACTTGACTCATACCGATGCCTAAGCTTGTCCGAATCTGCTGATAAGTCACACTTTTGTCAGTCTCTATCATACGCTGCACAACACTGATGTTATCTTCAGTCGTCGCCGTAGAAGGCCGTCCCTCACGCAGATCATCGGTGAGATTAGTGCGACCACGTTTAGACTCATTAAACCAGTTGTAAGCATTGGCACGAGATGAGGCTTCATCGTGAAAGGCCAATCGAAGTCTATCGTAACTTTCTTGTTGACTTAAATGACATCGAAAGTTATAAAAAATCATTGTGCGAAAATTTTCTCGCGTTAAATTCATGCTGACGTAACACAGACAATTTTCAATTTGCCGTCAAATCGTAAACAAATGACAAATGAATAAAATACATACACAATAATATTGGCTAAACTTATTTTTTTATTATATCGTTTACAAGTGGCCAGTTCTAAAAACTTTCAGTGTCGCGCTCGTACAGTTCAACACATACACTTTATTTATTAATACATTTTTAATAACCACAAATTAGGGCGACCCCTCACTAGATGGAGTGACGACCTGGTAAGACAGGAAGTCGATGGATGCAGATGGCTCAGGACCGTGCTTTGTGGCATTCCTTGCGGGGAGGCCTATATTCAGCAGTGGACTTGTGAAGGGCTGTAATGATGATGATGATGATGATGAACCACAAACTTAATCGAAGAACATAATACGTATTGCCGTTACCGCTACAGCCTATTAAAGTCCATGCATTACGTATTGCATTTAAATCAAATCAAATTAAACTTCCTTGTTTTAAATAATATTATTACGTAATTTATAAATTGCAATATGTCCAGGCAATTACCAACACCAATTTAATTATTGAGTAGACGTAATTTGATATTCTGGATAAATTCGTCACTTATAATGTACATTTGCAATCGTTTTCTAAATTTCTTTGCTACAACAGATGTGTTAGTGAAGAACTGGGCGTTTTTTGCAAGCATTCCAAAAACGTTACTATTGGATGTTTGTGTTTAACTTCATTTTAAATTCCAATGAATCTGTAATTCTGTGAGGTAATCCTTTTATTTCAGCGTTGACCTTTCAAACAAGAAGTACGACGGGAGGTCAAAAAGTTCGCGGAATGACAGGGAAGGATAATGAAATGAAACATTAAACTATTTTTCCCTTTCAATGTATTCTCCCTAACCCTAATACATTTATTAGATGTGTCAAATAAATTTTATTAATACTGTCTAAAAAAAAATATTTGTCTTGGGCGTTAAAATAGGCCGAAATTGCCGATTTCACTTCATCATCATCGCCAAACTTTTTCCCACGCAGTTCTTTCTTCATTTTTGGAAACAAATAATAGTCGCTTGGGGCCAGGTCTGGGCTGTAGGTGGCGCAGTTGTTCAAAACCGCACCGGTGAATGGCAGCCGTCGCAACATGGCTTGTGTGCACGGGCGCATTGTCGTGCAAAAGGAGCGTGCCTTTTGTAAGCTTTCCTCGCCTTTTTTCTTTAATTGATCTAGTAAAGAAGCGTAGTATTGTCCCGTTATCGAAACACCACGTTCCTTATAATCAATGAAAAGGATACCTTCTGTATCCCAAAAGATCGTCGCCATGATCTTTCCGGCCGATTGAGACACCTTATACTTCTTAAGAGGGGGTGTGCCTTTTTTATGCCACTGCATCGACTCTTGCTTTGACTCAGGTTCATAATGGTGAACCCAAGTTTCATCGCCAGTAACAATTTGGGCCATAACTTTCTCCCTTTGCTCTCCACAGCGGTCCAAAAACTCGCGACAACTTTCGACGCGCTCGTGTTTTTGATGCGCAGAAAGCATTTTCGGAACCCATCTTGCACAGACTTTAGTCATGGCAAGGTGTTGATGTAGGATGTTTAAAATGGTTGTTTCTGATACTCCAACTAATGCTGCAAGCTGTTTTTTCTTTAGCCGGGCATTTTTCGATACAAGTTTTTCAACTTTTTAGATTATTTCTGGCGTGGTAGCCTAAATTGGCCGTCCAGGTCGGGGGTCTTCTTCAATGGAGTCCCTTCGTTGTTTGAAAAGGGCGTGCCATTTATAAATCATGGTTTTCCCAGGAGCGGAGTCCCCATAAACAGCTGACATCTCTTGAAAAATGGTTTGAGGTGTCTTTCCTTGTTTGGTGAGAAACTTAATGACAGCGCGATATTCAATTTTCTCCATAGTGGCTAGTTTCTTCCCGATTGACTTGTTTCATCATCATCATCATCATCATCATTACAGCCCGTCACAAGTCCACTGCTGAACATAGGCCTCCCCCAAGGAACGCCAAAAAACACGGTCCCGAGCCACCTGCATCCATTGACTTCCTGCATGTCTTACCAGGTCGTTACTCCATCTAGTGGGGGGACGCCCTACACTTCGCCTGCCGGTACGAGGCTGCCACTCGAGAACCTTTCTTCCCCATCGGTTGTCGGTTCTTCGAGCTATATGGCCGGACCATTGCCACTTCAGCATACTAATTCTTTGGGCTACTTCGGTTACTCTGGTTCTACTGCGGATATCTTCGTTTTTAAGTCTATCACGCAGAGAAACGCCGAGCATAGCCCTCTCCATAGCTCGCTGAGCGACTTTGAGCTTCCCCATACGGCCAGCAGTGAAGGACCACGTCTCAGATCCATAGGTGATCACTGGCAACACGCACTGGTTGTACAATCTAGTTTTGAGGTTTTGAGGTATGTCTGACGAGAAGATGTGTCGTAATCTTACGAATGCTGCCTAGTTAACCAGAAGAAAGCCTACGAGTTGAATCCGTCGATTGACCTCTCGGTCAAAGTTGGACTTACTTAGTCGGACTATTTGTCCCAGGTAAACATATTCGTCAACAACTTCGAGCTTAGTGCTCCCAACAACTACCGCCATAGGTGTGACATGGACGTTAAACATGATCTTTGTTTTGTCCATGTTCATCTTAAGACCTATCCGTTGGGAGACACTATTGAGGTCATTGAGAATAGTGCTTAGGTCCTCGAGCGATTCTGCCATAAGGACTATATCGTCGGCAAATCGAAGGTGAGTGATGTACTCGCCATTGATGTTAATACCGTATCCTTTCCAGTCCAGTAGCTTGAAAACGTCTTCCAATGCAGCGGTGAAGAGTTTCGGGGATATTACGTCACCCTGTCTTACACCTCTCTGCAGTTGGATAGGTTTCGTACTCTGGTTCTGTACTCGGATAGCCATCGTAGCCCTACTGTACAAACACTTCAGCATTTCGATATACCGATTGTCACTTGGCACCGCTGAAGGAATGTAGGTAACATATTCTGTGACCTATCCAAAGCCTTCGATTGTGTTCACCATGAAACATTAATCAGAAACTACAACAATGCGGTGTAAAAAGTAATGCTCTTAAATTAATTGTTTCATATTTAAGTAACAGAACGCAAAAAGTTGTCATTAATAGTATGAGCTCTTCCGGGTCGATAGTATAAATGGGCGTGCCTCAAGGCTCAATTCTCGGCCTCTTTCTGTTTCTTGTATATATTAATGACTTACCTTACTTAGTAGGGGATAACCATAATATAGTATTATTTGCTGATGACATTTCATTAATTTTCAAATTAAAACGACAATTATTAAAATATGACGAAGTAAATAATGCTATATCTAAATTAGTAAATTGGTTTAATGTTAATAACTTGCATTTAAATAGCACTAAAACGAAATGTATGAAGTTCATGACTCCAAATGTCAGACAATTAAATACTAATGTTATTTTAAATGGGGAGGAACTGAGTCTTGTCGATACCACCCTTTTTTTGGAATAACACTAGACGCGAAGTTTCAATGGAGCCCCCATATATCAAAGTTAGCAAGCAGACTTAGTTCTGCAGCATATGCTGTAAAAAAGATTAGAAATGTTACCAATGTGAAAACAGCTAGACTTGTTTACTTTAGCTATTTCCATAGCATAATGTCGTATGGTATTTTGCCATGGGGACACGCGACTGACACTGAAATTATATTTGTTTTACAGAAGAGGGCCATAAGAGCAATCTATGATTTAAAACCTAAAGAGTCGCTCCGACAAAAAATTAAGGAAATTAATATATTAACTTTGGCCTCTCAATACATTTATGAAAATGTAATGTACGTACACAAAAATAAAAGTAGTTATACAAAAATAAGTGATATTCATTCTGCAAATACTAGGAACAAACACAAGTTAGTAGTACCAGTTACTCGACTCCACCGAGTCAGTAATTCATTCTTGGGGCGATGTATACACTTTTACAACAAAATCCCAGAAAATATACAAAATTCGACCTGCTCAAAATTCAATAACTTTATTAAACATAGTTTGTATAAAAAGGGTTATTATAATATTAAGGAATTTATGGATGATAATAACCCCTGGGAATGAGGTGTTCGCTATCAAGCTATTTCTAATTTCTTTTGTGTGGTTAATTGTGTAACATACATGATTGTAACCTGTTATTTAAAAAAAAGTCCCGTTGGGTTTCTTGCTGGTTCTTCCCAGGACAGAGGTTTTTTTCGAACCATTGCTAATTAACCAAAAGAGTGACTTTCAAATAAGTATTATTTATAATCTATATTGAATAAAAAAGTTTCTGTTTCTGTTTCTATGTTGCTAAAGCCTTTTCGGAAATCGGCTTGTTCAGGAGGCTGGAAGTCGTCGAGTCTGCGTGCGAGACGATTCCTAATGACTCTCGAAAACAACACGTAGACGCGGCTCAGAAGGGAAATCGGTCTGTAGTTCTTCAAGAGAGAGTTGTCGCCTTTCTTGAAGAACAAGACCACCGCACTTCTGCTCCACGCCTCCGGAGTAGTGCCACCATGGAGGACGGAATTAAAGAGCTTCTGAAGGACTTTAAGTGCCGGTTTTCCACCCGCTTTCAGAAGCTCTGTTGTAATTCCATCCTCGCCCGGGGACTTGCCGTTTTTAAGGTGCTGGAGAGCCATTCTAATCTCGCTCAGACTGACGTCCGGGATATCATCGGAATAGTGTCGGATAAAACTTTCTCTTGGATCGTTACTTACACTTGCGTGTGGCTCCATCGATGACGTGTAGAGCTGCCCATAGAACCTCTCAATCTCACTCAAAATCTCAGGTGTCACGTAAACGATGCTGCCACATTGGATCTCCAGCTTCGACAGTTGGCTCTTTCTGGCAGACAGATCTCTGGCAAAGTCTCTGGAGCCCTGGTTCCGCTCGATCGCTTCTTCAATACGAGCAGTATTAAAGTTGCGTTAGTCCCGCCGCATGCATTTGGAGATCTGTCGGTTCAGTTGCCTGTATGCTATCAAATCTACTGAAGACTGCAGCTTCATTTCCCGTCTAACAGCCATGAGATTAAGAGTGTGATCGGAGAGTTTTTGTGTTCTTTTGCGGCGGGTCTTGCAAAACTTAGCTCCGACCGCATGGACAGTTTCCATGAGCTTGTCATTCATATCGTCCACTGAATTACAATCTTCTAGGCACTGAAAACGGTTTTGTAACTCGAGCTGAAAGGTTTCGGGACTATAGATTAGAGGACGGGGGGGGGGGGGGGGGGGGGACGGAGCGTTGACTTCATTAGACGACACCTCTCCAACTTAACGTTTAGGTTCAGTGTGCCTCTCACCATTCGGTGATCGCTACCAGTTTTCACCCTAGCGATCACTGAGACATCACTGAACAGTTGTCGTCTAGTCGTCATAATGAAGTCAATCTCATTTTTTGTCGAACCGTCGGGGCTCGACCAGGTCCACTTTTTGTGGGGCCGCTTCTGGAAGAAAGAGTTCATCATAAAGAGTCCCTCTTTCTCCACGAAGTCGGCCAGCTGCTGGCCTCTTGGGTTCCGTTGATCTATTCCGAATTTCCCTACTTTCAGCTCACCGTTCTCTCTTGTGCCTAGTTTTGCGTTGAAGTCTCCCATTAACACCGTATAGTGGGTTTTGGAGGAATGCATGGCTCTAGAGATATCCTCATACATTTCCTCCACCTCCTCATCGGGATGTGCCGAGGTTGGTGCGTAAACCTGTATGACCTTCAGCGAATACCGTTTGGTGATTCTGAGTATAAGGTACGCAACCCTCGTCGATACACTCCCAATCTTTACAACGTTGTTAACGAGAGACTTGTGGACGATAAATCCGACACCTCCTTGGGACAGATGGTCGCCCTCCCGGTGATAGAACAAGTTGACGGATTCGAGGATTACCGTGTGTCCTCCCCCTCTCTTCGGATCTCGGATAATCCTATAATATTCCAGCGCAAGTTGTCTATCTCTTCTTCCAGCTCCAGGATCTTCTCGTCAGTCCTCAGGGTGCGTGCGTTATAAGTTGCCAGGTCGAGTCGTCGTAGGTGGCAACCGAACCACCACCGGAGATTCTTAGCACCCCCTTACCCGTCGTTACCATGGTTGTCACCGTAGCCAGGAATAGCGGGGCCGCCGGGGACTGGGGGCCGTTTATTAGTGTCGTCGCTCATGGGGGGTATATTGCCATAGTTGCCACGCTTGGCGAGCGGGTTGGCAACCGCAGTTTTTTTTTATTGCTTTTTGCTGTTATCAGAAAGATGCTGCTGCCCATCTTCCGCCTCAGTTTCCCTCTGTCGCTTTTTACGACACCCACGGGAAGATATGGGGTAGTGGGTATTCTTACCCGCCACTACACGTTGACTTGTTTACTCGTTGATAATTCAAAAGCTAATGACCCGATTAGGCTGAAACTTGGTATATATACTAACAATGAGTCACTCAACTAGCGCATACCTGGATGAGTAAAATCACCCTCGCCAACCCCGCCATTCCGTGAACTTTTTGACCTCCCCTCGTTTGTATATATTTTTATAGGTATGATGGTGGATAAACGGAATAACCTTTTATAATGAATCGTCTAAAGCGACATCATTGGAAATGTTCTGGTCAATGATGCTTTGTGACAAGTAGGTCTATGTACTACAATGAACAACTCAAGCAACAATACCTGTTTGTAGTCTTAAACATGTGCTTATTGTGTAATAATGGTCAGCTTTTTTGAACTATTTCCGAATATGGTGTCATTACTTCCAAGTGTTTTTACTACTCACTATTATAACCGTATTTTCAGAAAAGTAAGTTGTTGTCGTTGTTGTTACAATTCACCTATAAGGCAAGCAAAGGTCTTATACCATACAGCCTAGTATGATTTGTATTTTAAAACTTTTCACAATATGCCGATGCGTCACATTACAAAGATCTTGAAATATATTAACGACAGCTTAACCCAGTAAACAGTTTATGAGTATAATATTTTTAGGCCTCTAAGCGGATAAAAAAACCTAAGATTTCTGAAAAGTAAGCTATAGAACTTAATAATGAAGCCTATAATAAAATGTTTATTACATACAAAATTATTATTTCAGGTCCGGCCATTCAGCCAGCATGTCGCTGTCTAGAAACAAAACACCATTCGACACTCGTTCCGGTTCGGTTGGTGACGTTAGTCCTTTACGCTCTGAAAACACTAGATTTATAATAAGCCACGAGAGGCGTAACTTTATAGCTGAGGACTTGAACACTACGCTATGCGGCAGTGACGACGGTCTCCTAGTACCAAAGTTTAAAACCTCGCACGAGATGACGTGTTTTATCGAGAAATCGAAATCGTTATCAGAACCATTCAGAGAGTATCTATTAGGAAGATCCGTCCTAACGGCAACTCCGATCGATTTGTCTATTCTAAATAAATCGAGTGACGCTGACGAGAGGATAAGCGATTCTCTGATGTATTGTTTAGATGGTAACATGCCATCCGATTTAACTGCTTCGATTAGTAATTTAGCAGTAGATTCAAATAGTGGCCGATCCCCGTTAAAAGATATAAATCACTTTATAAGTACAGAATTGAGTCCAAAGAGAAAAAGATGCGCTTCCATGGATGATATGGCGACCGATAGTAAAAAGGCAATGGTCGAAAAGGAAAATTATAATTCGGACAAACCGATTTTCGAATTACGCGAGACTGATCTATAGGATTGTTACCAAATGAACAAAGACGTATTTTTAATAAATATAATCCGCGCGCGATCTGAATGGGATAGAACATTATCGGAAGCTAATTGATAATGATAGTTTAAGTGCGAAGTAGAGTTAGCAAAGAAGTATCAAACATTTAACATTTATTTATTTGTTCAAATCATTACATTGCTAAGCCAATTGTGTTCCATTATCTTTAATGCGATAGAAGACCGATTTCGTTCTTGTTCCAAATATTTATTAACTGCCAGAAACTTTCCCACAAAATTTTACCCTACTTTCGACTAACACATTATTGTCGACACAATAACATAAAACACAAAAATAACGAACAATCAAAATAAATACGTGCAAAAATACCCTTCTAATAATAATAATATCCTCCAGTCCGAATTTCGGTCGCGGCGGCCTGTATCAACGGAGACTAGCCATCTGTGTTAGGACAGGATTATAGTGACCCAAGTGTATGCGCAAGCACAGGTGCACTCTATTCCCTCACTCTCATAGTCCGATGGGACGGTAATTCGACACGACCGGAGATCAGGCGCAGGGTTTACGTGCTTTCCGAGGCACGGGGGTGAAACACCGCCAAATTCCTAACTCTGGGCAGCTACTGAGAATTCTACCGGGACCTCATGATGAGCAATCGCGTTGACGATCATTAGACCAACGAAGCAGTCGGCCACTTCTAATAAACACAACCATCGTCGTGACGCGAGTTTGCTGACTTTACGGCTGGCGGGCGCCAACGCGTGCTCAGTTCAAAAGGTCGCATCCCATTCTGAAGGCGCGCGGAATTTACGATAGGCAATGTTGCCATGTAATATTTTTATAAGGGATAAAGTAAATTTTATCGATCTATCGTTATCACACAGTATTGTGTACGCATTCGTTTTTTTAAAGCGTTTATTTAATTATATTATTTTAGCTATTAATCAATGCATAATAAGTCGGATTTATTCAGCGAACGGCTTTAGTTGGTTCGAAATAGATTTTTTTTAAATAGTTTTCACTGATAGTTTTGTATAGTTCAATAAAACATAAGTATTTAGAAACGTGCATAACCAAAGTAATTTACCTTACTAATGTCTCGATTAGTATACTAAGTAACCACCTACTCAAAACGTTTCTTTCTTTATCTAATAAAATATTCTTAGATCATTTGTCTTGATGTTTATGACATAATTATCAAGTAGGTACTGATGTGAAAAAAATATTTTTATTTTTTCATGATACTTGATTATTAATAATATATATATTAATTAAAATAGAATAAAAATAGCATTTTACTAAAGGTTTCCTACGAATTTAACTTAATTTCTTGATGTTAGTTAATCTTTTCAACGTTTAAAAGTTTAATTTACTTGACTTTAAACTCAATTGATTTGGCCTTAAAATTCAATTTTCAATGTGATGAAGGTTGTGCGATATATTATTTAGTTTATTCGTAAACTTGTTGATGATTATCATAAGCTCCTGTTGAAATTATGTAATTAATACGTATTTAATTTTTATGAATAAAACATTCAATATTAAGTATTTGGTTTTTTTTAACCTATTTTTTAGTTGAGATTAATTTACATAAAAAATATAAGCACTTTAACTGATTCTAAAATGCAACTTATACTTATATAACGTGGCTGTAAAGTTTTCACATCGAAACTAGAAAGATAGCGATATCGACTACAATCGTCTAACTTCCATTTCTTTAGAGCGTTTCCTTTTATTTATTATGCCTATGACATTTCGTCTCTGATTTTTCAGTCAATGTACAAGTTTCTTAAGTCAACTCTATACGAAAATCAAAATCGTCGTAATAACTCTATTACATTCGATGTCATTCGATTTTTTTTTTCGATGAATTAGTTCGCTTAGATTCGGGTGAACGTTTGGTGACGGTTGTCCGATCATATAAAGCCAGCAGCAGTTCTGTATTTTATAAAACTGTTTTGTGTGTATACATACACGTCTAACCATAAGTAATTTTCACGCACGCTCGTGGCTTTTATTAAAGAGGAGGCAAACGACATCTGTAACACTAGAGGAATTGCTAGTGCATAAATTCCACAATGTGGTCGTTCGTGGCAGGAATCTCCGTGTAAGTATAACCCGGGTTAAATTTAATAATAAAAACCAATAAAATTGTTAAATGCAATTTTACGTACTGATTTACCACGTGCTTGGCAATGAAGGAAAATATAGTGGGGAAATCTAAATTTCTGAGAAGATAAAACATTTCGAGGACAAATATTTTATCTTTCTGAGAAGATAAAATATTTGCCTTTCTAATATGTATCACATAAACAAGCTTTTTAACCCACTGCTATATAAACAACATTCCAAGGACCTGTCAGCTAGCAAGCATAGCTTGCCCTATATTTAGCGAGCTGGGTATCTGCGTTGGTGAAAGCACAGCCGATGCCATCGTACTGGTAATGCTCTCGCCACCACCAGTCTAAGAACAGAATTGGGTTCAATGTCTGAGATCGCTTTTCTTGCCATCGTTCGATCGACCTTGTCCGTGAATCAGCAAGGATCGCAGTGTGCAGGTGTGGTTGACATTTAAACAACACTCCTTTCATATAGGCTTACCAGTATATAAAAATGGCGGCGTGATGGATGCCCGCCACAATAGTGTAAACAAACCGAACAACTGAAGCCCAAATTACCCTGCACAGGGGAAAACGCTTCCATACGGAATATTGGCCGTACCTTGCCTAACGAGAGACCTCCGCTTTTCTTTCGACATTCAAAAAAGAAAAAGTAGTTGGGATGAGTCGCTCGCGTCCGTAGGCTTTGACCACGTAACCCTAGGCCCACCCTACACGTGCCCGCGGGTGGTGCTAAACGAGCGACAAAGCCGAAAGGATAGACTCGGCTCCTCGCCGTATGGTAGCGGCGTAAAAGCTACCACCCCTTAGTTCGCACCATGAGCCAGCAAGTAAAAGAAATGGCCCCGAGTTCCCGGCGCCCCTTTAATGGGGCAGGGGTGCGAAGAATCTCCGGGAGAAAAACCGGCGACGAGGTTCGCCACCCGTCACGTTCTGTCTCCCGGAGGGCGAAAAGTGGATTGCGGAGGCCCGTCTGGCTACGCTGAATGTATGTGGAGCAATGAATGATAAGATGGATGAAGTATGCGAAATGATGAATGATAGAGGAATAGATGTGTTATGTGTAAATGAGACGAAACGAAAGGGAAAGGATGCCACTGCACATGGCATGTATACCGCTTACTGGTCTGGTGTAGACGAGACCGAGTGGGCATGCCAGGGAGTCGGTGTCATCCTTACAGAAAGAATGGGTCAATGTGTGAAAGAGTATGAATGTGTAATCCCAAGGCTGCTATGGATACGAATGAAAGTGGGCTTAAAGAAGTTGTTTGTGCTAGGGGTGTACGCCCCAGATATGTCTAAGCCCACTTATATCCGAGAGCAGTTTTGGGACATGGTAAGGATGGTGTTGATGAAATGTAAGGTAAATGAAAATATTATTATGTTAGGAGATTTTAATGGAAGGGTTGGGGTGAAGAGGTCTGGTTATGAATATTAGGAACGTTTATGATGAAAGTATAAATGAGAATGGTGAAGACCTCCTCACCGTATGTGTGAAAATAATCTTTTGTGACGAATACTTTCTTTCGCCATAAGAGGATTCACATGTATACATGGGAAAGAGGTGATGATAGAAGCATGATAGGTTTCATAATTGTGGATAAAAGAATGAGGAGCGCAGTGGTAGATACAAGGGTTTACCGGGGGTCCAACGTAGGGACGGATCATTACTTGGTCTTATGCCGAATTAATGGTCTATTCAAGCGTTGGCGGCATCGGGCATCTGTGTCTACCACTGCGTTACAGCGTATAAGAATAGAGAGGTTACAAGATGAAGGTGTGAAAGAGAAGTTCAAATGTAGACTGAGAGAAAATATAAGTGATATGGATGAATTGTGTATGAATGATTTAGACTTGGAGACTGTGTGGTATAATGTCAAGAAAGGTTTGGTGGATGCAGCTACCGAAGTATGTGGTGTAAGTAAGAGAACGAATGAAAGGAAAAATAATACGTTGTGATGGGATGATGAGGTACGGATGGAAGTTGAAGCAAAGAAGAGAGCGTGGCTAGATTAACTAGCAACCAAAAAGTAGTTGTTCGTAGACCGTTGTGTCCGATACTGTATATTAATTAAATTAAAAACTTAGCTGACGTATGTTAAAGACTATGTACCTATTATCTACACAATTAAATACAATTGAAGTACCTATGTGTAATGTTATAATAGCAGCATACTAAATACATAAAAAAGTATGTACGGTACTTATAACTGTATACTGGGTGGCGCTTAGGTTATCGTTAAATAGCACAGCTGTTAATACAAGTAGATATATGTCTGTTAAAATAATAAATTAAACAATAATAAAAGAAAATAAAATGCATTTTCAAACAAAATAAATAGCTTAAAAATTGACAAGAAATAAATCATCCTTGATAATATTGGTTTACTGACCTGAAGTGACCTGTAAAGCGGCAACGCCGCTCAGTGCTCACGCGCCATCGACATAGGTAATTATAATACCTACACTTGCCCATAATTAGGCACGCGTAGGGCGATGCTAATCCGATGTTATCAACGAATCACAAATTTCATGGTATTGTTTTATCTAAATAATCACTTTAATCTTGAAATCACTCAAGTTTAATAATCAAAACAAATCAAATTCTCAAAAAAAATCATATCAATCTATTCCGATCACGTAAAATTGATACGAGGTCTTAAAATTTAAAAAGTTAAGACGTTAATAAAATAAAAGCGTGCAATGCGCACGGGTTGTCGCACCACTAAGTTATTAAATATGATTATCTAGCGTATTATTAATGTGTCCTGTCACAAATAATAAATACAATACAGTAAAAGAAAGCGTCAAATTTCGCACAAACTGTCACACAACCTTATCACAACTATTATTACCGTATTAACGTCCTATTACAAACAAATTAAAACTTATTAAATGTCCACAAAACAAAAAACAATTAAAAGGACGTGTACGCGAAAACGAAAATTAGGTCAAGCTACATGAACCATCCCCAAGGACGCCGGCGTCGGACTAAGTGACTTACTTTCTTACTAATCGTCACGCGCCGAGAAATATGAATTTCGACACCGTCCCTTTTCGTCACTTCAACGCATAGAAATTATGTCTTAAGTCTTTTATTTTAAGTAAATTTTCCTTGAACTGTTTCACTCATCCGCAGCGCGGTCCCTTTGTTTTAATTTCGCGCATAAAATTATGACTTAAATTGTTAGTCGTAAGTATATTTTTGCTTGATTTTTACTATTTCATTATTTCGGATTGGCAACGTTTAAACTAGGTATCTTCGCCTTCAAAGGCCATGGGTCTTTGACCTTCTACTATTCATCAGGTGATATCTGTATGCATGTACATGATGTTTAATATTAAAACGATAAAATGCTACCGCGACTAGAATGTTAATTGTTATATTTTTTTAGTTGTGTATGTTTAAAGAACTTTATGTAGGATACGTCTTTTCATTTAATGTGATAACTTCATCGTCACTCGGTATACTGTATAACTGTGACTGTAACCGTAGTCTGACCGTCGGTCTGTCTCTGTTTGTGTCGGCTAATCTCCGAAATGACTGGACCAATTTTGACGGGACTTTCACTGGCAAATAGCTAATGTTATAAGGTGTAACTTAAATTTATTTTAAAAAAGAATTAAGAGTTCCGCGCAAAAAAAAAACATGAAATCCTACCGTAATAAATTCCACGCGGATGAAGTCGCGGGGTACAGCTGGTAAATAAAAACTGGAATGTATGCAAAATAACTAATATATTTAAAAATAAAATGTAACTAAAAAATGTAAATGAAATTATAAGTTAATTGTACAATGTTTCACCGTTGATTCTTTCATTTGTGGGGCTTAAAGTACGTAGAATAATACCACTCCAATACCTGCTAAAAAAGCGAGGCAACAAATTAGATCACAAAAGGCCCGCCAGTAGCCGAATTCGGTGCGCTTGATTTTCGGGCGTTCTCTAGAGCTGAAACCACACAGAAAATAACACGTGGTTAAATACAATATCTTTCTTTCTGGTATCAAGGACTTAAAAATAAACAAAAATGTTACAAAAATATAGAAACTTTTTCGTTCTTAAAATATCTTTTCAGCCACCTAGGACTTAAAAGTTTGAGAACATTGGCCCAGAGGTATAATATTATATCTGTCGGCAACGCACCTGCAATTTCCCTGGTGTTGCAGTTGTTCATGGGCGGCAGTAGTCACTTATCATCAGGTGAGCCGCATGCTAGTTTGCCCCCTCTTCTAAAAAAATCTTAATCTAAAAATATAAATAATAAATAAAAATGTGACATGACACTATTTAGGGAACTTTTTTCTTTGGCGCTTTCCTGTATCGGGAGCGAAGAATGTCTCTTTATGTTTTGAAGGAACATGGCATACGTAAGATTTGATTCTACGCCTTTGTACGCATTCTGAACGACGAAGCAAATCATTTGGTTCGAATGCGTGGTATATCGACAATAAAGGGGTAACGGGGAACGGAAAAGGAGAAATTAGTCATCTTATTCCTGCGCACGCTCTTTTGAAATGTATCCCAATAAAACACCGAGAGGCTGGCTAATTTGCGTCTGTACTCGAGACCAGTAAGTTTGGTTTGAACCATATTGGTGTCACCAGAAAGCCTCTCAGCACGCCTTTCTATTGAGTAAGTAAATTTTAAATCCATTAGGTGTAATTTTTTGCAGCACTAGCCCATATATGGCAGCAATACTCGGGGCTTTCGGTTCTGGTCAGTGGTGCTCTACCACGTTAAAGTACCAAAAAAGCTTTCGTAATTATTAATGTAAAACCTATTCTATTATTCCTTTAACTTGCGTCGCAACAAAATTTACCTAACTAATTTCTTGAGTCAAGAATTATAAAATTATTTTAAATTCCAATTTAAAGTAATAAAGTTTCAGAATGAATGTTGATACAAATGGTGATGCCGGGCCCTATCGTCCAGTGAGTGTCGTAAGATGATGATACACTTTTTACTGGAAACGAGGCATTCCATCTCAGTCTTCAGAGGTGACATCTGCATTTTGATTCTCAATCGAGGATAAATGTAGATGTCTACGGGCCACAGCATCAATTTTTTTATAGGGTAAGGGTGACAAACGAGCACACAGCCCACCTGATGGTAAGTGGTTGCTGTGGCCTATAGACATCTACATATATCCTCGATTACGAATCAAAATGCAGATTAGTTGTCACCCGTGAGGACTAAAATGGAATGCCTCGTTTCTAGTAAAAAGGGTCTCCGGTTCTCTACACTCACCATACGAAACAGTGCGTTAAGTTGCTACTTTGTGCTGGTATTCTGTGAGAGCATAGTCCTTCCCTGGTCCAGCTGATCTATTCGTGCTACAACTATATCAGTAATATAGCTGCAGCATGGCTCTACCACGTAAAAAAACCATTTACCATCAGGTAGACTGTGTGCTCGTTTGTCACCCTTACTCTATAAAAAAAATGTAGCGTCAAAGATGCGAGACGCCTGATACTGCGATCGCCAATGCGATTCCAAGCGTGGCAATTAAAGCAAATTCTCAATATGGGCAGATGAAAAAGATGAAGAACCAAAACTTACTATGTGTTTGCATTTACTGAGCGCGATTTCCGTTTAACTTTACTTGAAGTTTCAGCTTTAATAGGAGGTACTGCTTTACTAGAAGATTTAGCTTTACTTGAAGGTTCAGATTTACTTGAAGTTTTAGCTTTACTTGAAGATTTAGCTTTACTTGAAGATTTAGCTTTACTTGAAGATTTAGCTTTTCTTAAAGGTTTCGATTCACTTGAAGTATTAGTTTTACTTAAAGGTTTTGTTTTATTAATCTTCTTCGTGTTTTTGCTGAATTCTGGTAAAGAGTGTGTCCTATTGCATAGAGATTGATAATACGAGTGCAGTCGGCGTATCTCTCTTATGCAACGTTCTCTTTCTAAGCTTTCACTTTCTTCTAGATGTTTCTGTTCTTCTTTCCGCTTAGCTTCTTTCTCTTTGTATTCTGCCCGCCGTTTTCTGTACCATCGTTTAAATATGTTTATCTTTTCGGGTTCTGGCTCTTTAATGTAATGACGTATGGTTAAGGGATACCATTTTCTTTCTTCAATTACTAGTTTTGGTCTGTAAATTAAAAGCGTGAATAATCGATTTCACAAAATGACAGATTTTGTTTCGTCACTTGATTTGGTTGATGGAATAAAAGGAACTTCGATGCCATTGTTCGACTTTAACGTGGTAGAGACATGCTGCAGCTATCTTATGGTTGTAGCACAAATGGGTCGGCTGGACCGGGATAGGACCACGCTCTCACAGAATACCAGCGTAAAATAGCAGCTTAATGCTGCCGTGTTTCGTATGGTGAGTGTAGATAACCGGAGACCCTTTTTACTGGAAACGAGGCATTCCATCTTATTCCTCAGGTGTGACAACGCATCTGCATTTTGAATCTTAATCGAGGATAAATGTAGATGTCTATGGGCCTCAGCATCCACTTACCATCAGGTGGACTATGTGCTCGTTTGTCACCCTAATTTTATAAAAAAAAATTGTATGCCCTTTACAGTTAATATTAGTAGGTATGTTACAGTTACCGTTACTATTAAAGTCCAACGCTGAACGTAGGCCTCCGCCATATATTGCCTCATAGGGGGGATATTTGCTATAGTTGCCACACTTTGCAAGCGGGTTGGCAACCGCAGTTTTTATTTTTAGTCGTTATTAGGAAAACGCTACTGCCCATCTACTGATTTGTTTCCCTCAGTCGCCCCTTACGACACCCACGGGATGATATGGGGTTGTGGATATTCTTACACCGCCACTACTCGGTAAAGGGGATTTTATTATATATTACTGCCATGTTGGTTTAGTGGTTGTGAATGCGCCTGCTGATCATGAGGTCGGGCCATAAAAAATATCGGTTATTGAGTTTTTCCGTCAAGAAATTCTGAGTAGCTGCCCAGAGTCAGGAAGTTAGCGGTGTCTAACCTCCGTGCCTCGGAAAGCACGTGAAGCCGTTGGTCCTGCGTGTGATCTCTCTCCGGTCGTGTCGGTTTACCGTCCCATCGGATTATGAGAGCAAGGGAATAGAGAGTGCACCTGTGCTTGTTGTTGAGGCTGGCCGCCGCACTATGGAAAAATCGGGTGTGTTTCGTCTCAAAACATCATATAGTTGTTTCAAAATAAATTAAGCTGTAATTTTACATACGTATACTTGGATATATAGGGTCTTTATAGATTTTTTTTATTTGATTTTATATTGACCCTAATAAATAAATAACAATTATATAAAGTTGTGTGGTCAAAATTTCACCACAATAGATATCAAATTCAAAACATAATTTTATTTTGACCACAGGTAAATTAGAAGGTAAATTAAATGAGAACTGTTTAACATATCTCATTTGAATAAATTTATAAATACACCGTCATCCATGCTATTTTATAAAAAAAAGTTTTTGAAAAAATTGATTTTTATCTCGCGATGTATTTTGGATCCGTCCGTATCGTGGATTTTAGATTAGATCTTTCACATTATTTGTTTATGATTAAAAAATTGCACCATTTGCAGTGCAATTTTTTTTAATCCTTAAACAGAGTAATGTGTGAAGATCTTAATGCAATAAATACCTCGACATCGGCAAGCATCGGTAAGAGTTAAATCTCTTGTAAAATATAACATCTTAATCTATATTAGTTATTTTTTGTTTAATTAACTAATATAATATAATATTATTTACGAAAAATTTGGAGAAGCATATGAGCATTTCAAAAATGTATAATACTTGTATACTTATATGGAAAACTTTCAAGTAATGTGGCATTGAATCGTAATAATGTATTTCGTCAAAATCATCTAATCGAACATAACTAAGATTTGATGCCCATTTATACTTATGTTAATAAACATACAAAATAAAATAAAAATACCTAAAAATAAAGTTTATTTATAATAGTATATAAATTTATTATTTTCATCACGTAACAACGACTTTCATTAGAAACAGTTATGAGAAGGCTTTGTATGGGCTTTCCCATAGTGCGCCGTAACCGAAATTCGGTCTGGAGGACATTATTATTAATATGACATAATTATTAAGAGACGAGGGAATTGTTATGTAAAGGTGTTTCACTTGTCAAAATTTTGATAACAATTTATTAGAGGTTTTTTGTTACCCACGTACTACTGAAGTACAACTTTGCATTTTAAGTAATAAGGTATATATAAATAAATAAATAAAAGTATAGCTAAATATTTTGTAAGTTAACTAAGAAATATTTTAGAGACGCGTACCGTACATGATGCAGAAAACCTCTTATAAATGTGATAAGTCTTTGCCCAGCTGTGAAATTTTGTTATACGGTTATTATATTCTTGTATATTCTACATTATGTAAAAACTATTTGTAGTTACGTATAGAGTTATCTTACCTTAAGATGGCAATTGGACTGTTTCCTTTACAGCATGCATCAATTTCTGGACATGATATAGACTTCCCGCGAGAAATGCGTAGATTTTTTAAAAACATTTGGAAAACATTTTTTTAAATTGTTTTAGTAGCCCTTACAATGTAAAAAAAGTCTATATGTACATTTTACGACATTTTTTTCAGTTACTTTAATATGACACAGATGGATTTTATACAAATGTAGGTGATTTTTCTTTGAATTTGATGTCCTACATATTAAGTATGTAACTTTCTGAATTTGTTTAGTCAACCTATGTCGTCTGATTTAACATCTGTCAAAATGAATTAAAAAAACGTACAAATTCATAGACAAACCAAGAAACCCTCTTTATTTCACTTTATTAGCCACTTTTAACCAATTGCTGGCCTTTTTAATAATGTTTTCTGAAAAATATAATCGATCGTACGTGGTCTACAAAATACCAGTTTTAAATAGCAGCTTAGCTGCTCTGTTTCGTATGGTGAGTGTAGAGAACCGGAGACCCTTATTAATGGTAACGAACGAGACATTCAATCTAAGTCTTCAGGAGTGACAACGCATCTGCAGTGTGATCGAGTATAAATGTTGGTGTATATGGGTCTGAGGATTCACTAACCATCGGTCGTTTGTCACCATTACTTCAAAAAAACAAGAAATGAGTCAATTGACATCCATACCTTCGAGTTAGTAATTGTAAAAAAAAAGAAATGAGTCAATGGACATCCATACCTTTGAGTTAGTAATGCTTTCCAAATGATCTTGGATTAAAAATTGAATGAAAAAAATATATTATAATAATTTATAATATATATTTTTATGCAAAGACAAAATTCAAATTTCTCATTAATGCATTTTCGCTGTGTAGTGGTGACGTAAGAATATCCAAAACTCCTGTCATTCCAGAGGAAAACTAAAACAAGAGATGGGCAGCAGCTTCTTGATAACATCTGAAAATAATACAAAATTACATTTGCCAACCCGCCTGCCAGGCGTGGTATAGAGAGCCTGTATACGTACAAGCTTTGAGGTATTACATCTTGTTTCTCAGATGAATGTACGATCAGAAGAGATAACTCACCTGTATCCTGCTTTTTTAAATTTGGTAGCAGGTGTTCAGGCCGCAGTAGGCTATTAGGTGGACTGCAAGTTCATTTCTCACCTTAATTAAAAAAAAAACAATCCAATGAATACGGGCGAGGATAACGGACGACAGGGTATAATGAATTCTCATACAACTTCCTTTTTAACCCCAAAAATTTACCCCATATGTCGAAAATTTGAATTTTATAGATGACGTCTGTATTTCGGTAACCACATTTAAAAATATGCCGAATTTGAATCACCTACGTGAAACTTCTTCTGCACCATCATCAGCCCGCTAAAGTTAAATTTTTGGGCATGGGTATCTACCGTTTGGAGGAGGGCGACGCTTTTTTCTGCCACCAGGGCGACGCCACTTTGGAATGTTATTAATGTTTCTTACTAGTTGTATTTTATATTAATTAGATTAGAAATGGATAAACCAAACTATACCTAAATGTAGAAGAATTAAATAAAAGTAATATACGTGTTTAAAATTAAAAAAAATCCAGCATTGAGAGCATTGTTTTGTCTATACATATATACATACATACATTCAAACACTAGAAACCAAAGTACGTATAATTAAATTAAAGCTTTACAATAATAAATAAATAAAATAAATTTATTTATTTATTATTGTAAAGCGTAATTTATTGTTAGCATTATTTATTATTATAATGATGACACTGATGTAACCATTTGCTTAACAAAAAACAATTACATTAGTCACAACTGGTGATATCCGGTGAGCGTAAGATTACTAGCCTATTGTCACGCTTTGCAGGTGGATTGGCGATAGCAGTACCAGACATCTTGCACCTTTGGTGCTGCTTACCGTCGCCAGTCTGGATATTTTACGTCTGACGTAAACGAGATAGTTATGTCGCCTTCTGTCGGAAGCCATGGTTTCCAATAGTCGCCTCTTACGACACCCTCGGAACGAAAGTTGGCAGACAGAGAGACAGTAGTTCAATATCCACGATATTATTCAATTCAGTAGAATTAAATCCTTCCTGAATTTTTTCATACATCTGTATTTTACAACAAAATTATATATTCCTGTGATGACACTTAATTTCATTAATTTAAGTGTCATCACAGGAATAATTTCAGCACACTAAATGCCACAAAACGCAGTCTTGATCCTGTATCCATCAACTTGCTGCACGTCTATCAGATCGTAACTCTATATAGTGAGGGGACGTCCTACACTCCGCTTGCCGGTACGGGGATTCCACTCTAAAACATTTCTGCCCTATCGGTTGTCGGTACGTCGAGCTATATAACCGGTCCATGTTTCTTTCTCTTTGTTATATCATAAAAATCAACTGCTGCACGTTGAATTTTCCACATAGTGGGTAGAGTTTGGCGTAATTGCGGCAGGCGGATTAGCGATCACATATCATATATTTTTTCTGCCAAGCAAAAAAAAACTTGCACTGTTGTGTTCCGGTCTAAAAGCTAGAGGAGCCAGTTTCATTGTAAGCTGAGAGGAATTCCATCGTAGTCCTCAGAGGTGGCGACGCATCTGTAAACTTCTTGAAATCTTCAGCCCATGGACACCTGCAACCAGGTATGAAGTGGACTGTAAGTTCGTTAGTCACTTCAATTTAATAATAAAAAAATTGATGGTGTCATCGCGGTTTGGATATTTTACATATGGCATAAATACTCGTATATATAAATACTATAAATAGTAAATATATATAAATAGTATTCTTTTGAAGTTATACTTCTTTTGGGGCGTTTGGGAAAAATGATGATAGTGAATTTTTTACGATGCGCGCGCACACCGACCCCTAAAAATGACACCATGAAGTTGTCACGATGCGCGCGCGCACTGACGCCTAAAAGCGACAACTTCATTGGGTAATTGTATCTCAAGTTTTCGTGAGAACTGATAACTATATTTAAAGTAGTTATTCAAATATATATGAATCTACAACACGTGTTATATTTATATTATTGTAGAGTATGTAAGCCATATTGTAAGGCTTATGAGAAAACTAAGATCTGACAGTTGTGTTGTCATTCAATAAAAGGTATAATTTTCAATTGTGTTTTAGTGGTGAAATCCTCATAAATACACTATATTTGGCGACAAGCACCTTATTCACGCATTATTGAGTGCAATAAAGTTAAATAGTTACAAATAAATAATGTCAAATAAAGGAAATGTGTTGTTCGGCAACAACCTTACATTTGATCACCACATGCAAGAATGGGATATTTTTAAGAGTTGATTTTTGTCCAGTTCTGTATGGCAAATGATTATCATGGTGACACTGACAAAGCAGGAGTTATGAGAAGAGCTTTTTGCTAGTACGCGATTTAGTTTTTCCGTTAAAACTAGAAGACTTAGCTTATAAGACTCTTATCGAAAAGATTGACAACAAGTTTTCCTCAAAGAAATGTATGTTTGCGGATAGATATGTTTTTATAAAGCGGAACAAAGACCAGGCGAAGACATAACTGAATGGGCGGCCCGGGTTCGTCATCTCGCACAGTTTTGAGGTTTTAAAATAGAACTCGAGACGGTATAAGACAAGTTGACTTGACTGACAAGGATTGGCGAATGCCGAGGAAAAAGAAAAGTTTTTTAGTGAAAACATCGAAAGCTTGACATTCAACAAAGCGTTGGAATTAGCACAAAGCGTACGATGTGTTCGAGTTGCAGTTCAAAGGTCATTGCAAGATGAGGGACTAGCCATATCATCAGCGGCAGCGCAACACGTTTTCGCTTTACGAGCCCAAGAAAATTCTGTTCGTCAAACTACAGAAAAAAAACATATCTTGCTTGGTTTGTGGACATAAGAACCATACTAAAGATAAATACGATATGCGAATTATTTTTGTCAAAAGTGTAATAAAAAAGGGCATTTAAAACGTGTTTGTATGAGTTGTTATAAAAGCAACAATTATTTGGAGGTGGATGACAACGATTTAGTAAAAGGTATTTCATACGATTTTTATACTACTGTAACTGTAAGTACTGAAATTATTCGTTTTTATATTATAAAAACAGATGTTAAACAACCAGTTCTGTTGGGTCGTGATTTAATTACGTCGTTTAATATGAAACTGTGTATTGGTAACTGTAACAACTTACAGCATAACGACTTAGTAAAGCAACTGAAGAAAACATATTCACAGTTGTTTACAGATGAAATGGGGACTTTAATTAAATATAAAGTAACTTTAAAAATAAATAATGATGCGCAGTTAAGCTTAAAAAGATTTTTAAGCCGAGAAGAGTACAAGTAGCTATGAAACATAAAGTTGAGTTAGTTATAATTGTATAGAAGTTGAATTATTCTTCTATATAATATTGTTAAACTAGATTATATGTTAGATTGCCCTTGCATTACATAAGTTATGTGAAATAAGTCTGCCTTGTCTATTTAATTTGTTTGAATTCCAGGTTGCTCTTCATCTTCCACGTAGATCATCTACATATCAGTACAGAGATATTGAGCCTGTACCTAGCTTATCTGCTTATACTACATCAATCAGTGGTGTTGAAGTGACACCAAGAAACAGGGAAATATTAAAAACAATATCTAAATTAAAGAGAAGAATAATAGACGAAGAAAAAAGGTAAAAAATTTACATGCTCAAAAGAAAGTATAGGATCTAAAATAATTCAACATATATATTATTCAAAGTATATTAGCATTAAGAGATTTTCTTTCCACGCGCATAAGAAAAAAAATTGTTTTGCAATATATTAAATGTGGATAGAGAGGAACAGTTTTGTAAAACAAACTTAAGTGTGGAGATTGTATGGCAGTTTTGCATTCTCAGCATAATGATGTAAAATCGTTAATATAGTTATTTATATCTTTATAAAGATAAAATTTTCCCATCAAAAGACGTGATTGTGAACAATATTAAGAGTAAAAATAAAAATATAAAATATAAAGATTAAAAATCTTAATAAAAACAAATTACAATTTTTTTAAAACGTTACCTACACACTAGGATTTTCTCCTGTATTGCGGGAGCAGTTTACATAGATAGATTTCACAAGTACAAACATCCAGACCCAGAACAATTATTTGTAGGCCATACAAATACTTGTTCCGTGCGAGAATCGAACCCGCGGCCATTAGCGCTGCAACTCATTGCTAAGCCACTGCGCCACGGAGCTGTCAATTAATTGTCACCAGGTTCTTAAATAATTTTTAGTTATTTTTGTTTTTGTTGTTTTTGTTTAGTTTGTTTTGTTACGCTTAAGAAGTATAACTTCCTACGTGCGTGCATAAGTACACACACACACACACGTTTTTTTTTATAAAACTGAAATGACAAATGGACTAAAAATCTACTTGCACCCACTTGCACCTAACTTCACGAAGAAGGATACAGATACGTTGTCACTTCTGAGCAGCGTTGCCAACTCTACGGATTTTTCCGTAGATCTACAGAATTTTTTCATCATCTATGGAACTACGGAATTTGAGGTTGAAATCTACGGAATTTTTAAAAACTTAAAAAGAAAAACATTTTTTATCATGAGTGTGAACATAACCGACAATGTCATTCTCTCTCTCTTATTCTATGCTGTATGTATTAAAAAAAACATTTTTGCTTATAAATATCTATTTTTTTGGTGAGGTTAATTGGTTTCAAATTTTAATAGCGTAGATATTTTGCATTAAATTACGTTTATTTCGAACACTTCTTGGAAAATATAGGCAGTTAATATAAACGCTTATAAAATTTTCATAGATGATTGAATTGTCACTTATGTCGCAAAATTTTCTAACCCAGGATGTCCCAATTGTTTTTACAATTATTAAAAAACTTCTGCCGAAGTTACATAAATTACCCAAGTCTGAAACACCGTAATTTATCAAGTAAACTAACAGAAACCAGAAAAAAATTATCTATGTTAATTTTAGTGAAGATGGTCCGTTGTTTTTCATTTGTCTAATTATTGCTTCAAAATTTTTGAGCATAATTTTTGAGCGTAATTTTTTTAGTATAACTATTCATAAATATTAAAGTGTTAATTATTTTATTTGTTTTTTACTAAAATAATTTAATTAAAAGACAATAATTAATTTTTAAATAATTTTTTTTGTGGTAATTTTTTCTTATATGTGCAGCTTGATTGGATGTTATACTAAAATTGAACTCACAACAAGAGTTTTTCATTACAGAAAGAAATTTTCCAAAAAATTGATCTATTCTAAGACAAAAACAAAAAAAATCGATATTTTATAGTATCTATGGAATTCTACGGATTTTTTTATACCAATCTACGAATTTGGAGAAATTCGAGTTGGCAACACTGCCTCTGAGGACTACGATGGAAAGCCTTACAGCCTGGCTCTCTTTATCCTTCAAATCGTAACACAACAGTGCAGGCACTGCTATTTTACGACAGAAGTAAAGTAAACTCCTAGGCAGTAAAAGAGTTCTACTTCCTAGCAAAATTCTGTGCGAACGTGGTATTTTCCCGATCGTGCCGACGAATTCGAACTGCAGCCAGGCTCTACTATGTTCCTACTGTTCTACGTTGTCACTTTGGTTAAAGTTGACGATAATTAACATTAAAGCTCCAAGACATCAGTTCTAGCTCATCTTCTTCAGGAGATGCCTTTGTCAAACAGTGGAGTACTCGTGGGTTGGTATTTTGTATTGGTTTTATAATTTATTTATCACTAGTGATCCGCCACGGCTTCTCAGGGGTGATTTCTGGATCTCGACAACAGCGCCACCTACTTGATCCAATTGTAAATCTAAACCGTCCAGAGTCGAGCCATTTTCAAGTTTTAGCGAGACTAACGGAGAGCACTTGATTTTTACAAAAATACAAGAAAAATAGTATCTATTAGTAAACCATAAAGGTTTGTAATTAATGCTTCGACTACATCGATATTTCCAAGAGGATTTAATGTGGAAATAATTTAATTATGTACTTATATGTATATTAATTTTACTTGTTCTTTTCATTTATATTTCATTTCAATGATAAAACTAGATGATTGCTAAGTTCATTTCTAAGTGTCAATCAAAGAGTATAATGTTGGTGTCAATAATAAATATACAGTAGGCAATAAGATTTTAATTTTGTTTTAATTTCGAATTCTCCTGTATTATTTTTAAATAACCGTTATAGCCTATCAAAAGTCCACTGCTGAACATGAAGGGAGGCCTTATAGATTGATTCATAGGGTGATATTTGCCATAGTTACCACGCTTGGCAGGCGGGATGACAACTTTTAGGAAGATTAGGAAGACGCTGCTGCCAATCTCCTAGTTTGTTTTCCTCCAGTGTTTCCCCTTACGACACCCTACTACTATTTTTACACCGCTACTACACGATTTTATTACGTAAATTATTTACCGTTACCGTTAACACCTATTAAAAGTTATCACTTTGGCGACAGATGTCAGTCCAATCCGTTCCCATTTCAGCTTGCAAATACGGAAGAGTATGTCGGGTGACTTTGTTTCTCCGGCGGATTTCTTCGTTATGAATCTTATCCACCAGAGAAACTCCTAGCATAGCTATTTCCATTGTTCGCTGGGATACTTTGAATTTGTGGAGTAGTCGTACCGTTAGTGTCCCTTAAAATTCAATTGTAAATTAAAACAAATCTATTCCTTAATATTTCCGCCACGTCTGAAATAATTAAAATGATTCCTTTTTAATATGACTTTTTAATATGAATTTAGACGCGCCGTGATCCCTTTTAACGGATAAAATTATTGGTTGATGCTTCAGGCGGCTGCGAGATGAAATATCATTATTCGTGTGAGGTTGCAAAAGTCGCGTGTAACCGTTCTTTCGATTCTTCCGCTCTACTGATTCGGACAAATAAGCGCTGATTCGGATGAACTCGGAAGAACTCGGAAGAGGTATTCTTTCATCGTTTTAAACACACACCCATTTTTTATAAAAGAGAGTGGTTTAGTGTGGGACTAAAACAGGTGAAAATGTGATAAAAAATCTTCTGAGATAGATGACACAAAATTTAACATTTTGATGCTTTTTGCTTTGAAGCCAGTCCTTACTTTTTGTTATAAAATATTTAAAACAGAATAGAATAATTTTTATTCAATATAGATTATAAGAATACTTACTACAATGCGTTTAAACTTTACCACTGATTCGGAAAAAAACTCTGTCCTGGGGAGAATCAGCAAGAAACCCAGCAGGACCTTTTTTTAAAGATAAATCTACTATATAATATTTTATAGAATTAAGTATGAAAACATTTAGAAACAGCATGGTAGCGATCTCCTCATTCCCAGAGGCAATCAATCAATCATGTGTTTATTAAAAAATTTAAACTTTTTGATAGATAGGTCCTGCATATTTTCTGGGACATGGTGTATAAGCGTTACATTGTCCCATATAGAAATTACTGACTCCTTGGAGTCAAGTTACTATTAAAATGATTTCTATATGTATATGTATATGTGTGGCATAGGTTTGAGAAAATAAAAGAATATATCTCTGTTTAATATTAAAGTGCATCACTTATTCGTTAGCTTAACATCTAGAAAGCAAAACGTTGTACATTTAATCATGTTTACTGTTCTTGTCTCCTGCATGTTAATGAACATAGTTTTGACATTGAGTTGAGAGCGCTTTGTTTTCCTAGCAAGTTAGCACTGATACAATATTAACAAACTTATGCGAGAATCTAATGACAAAATAATTTATAATTTATATATTTATTTAAGCTATTACTACTTAATTTATACTCAAATTGTGGACCGACTCATAGATTAGGTCTGTGCCCAATGGTGGGAAGTTAACAGGCTGTAACTTTACATTTTTACTTTTATATTTATGCTGTTTTGTAGTGACGCCCGCCGGCATCAATGAAATTATTAATTGCAATTTTAAGTGGTGATTTACCACGTGCTAGGCAGTGAAGGAAAACATCGTGAGGAAATCTGCATGTCTGAAAAATGAGCAAAAAATATTTCGAAGGCATGTGAAGTTCGCCAACACGTTTTGGGACAACGCGGCGGACAATTCCTTGCCCTAAAACCCTCTCAGGAATGAGAGGAGCCCCGTGCCCAGCAGTGGGACGTATATATGCTGTAACGTAAAGTCGAGGTATTCGATGACTCGATAAAACGAGGGTCTGTGTCATACAAATTGGGTATTTCTAAACGCTTGCTGTACATTTCAAAACATCCAAAGCATACATCCAAACACACACACACACACACACACACACACACACACACACACACACACACACACACACACGCACACGCACACACATACATACACATTTATTTAAATAAATATAGAGGTGAGCCACAAAATCTATAAACTTAAATTAAAAAAAAAACAACATTAAAACCCTAATTTTTTTGTGGTAATTTTTTCTTATATGTGCAGCTTGATTGGATGTTATACTAAAATTGAACTCACAACAAGAGTTTTTCATTACAGAAAGAAATTTTCCAAAAAATTGATCTATTCTAAGACAAAAACAAAAAAAATCGATATTTTATAGTATCTATGGAATTCTACGGATTTTTTATACCAATATACGAATTTGGAAATTCGAGTTGGCAACTGCCTCTGAGGACTACGATGGACCTTACAGCCTGGCTCTCTTTATCCTTCAAATCATAACACAACAGTGCAGGCACTGCTATTTTGACAGAAGTAAAGTAAACTCCTAGGCAGTAAAAGTTCTACTTCTATGAGGTGGTATTTTCCCGATCGTGCCGACGAATTCGAACTGCAGCCAGGCTCTACTATGTTCCTACTGTTCTACGTTGTCACTTTGGTTAAAGTTGACGATAATTAACATTAAAGCTCAAGACATCAGTTCTAGCTCATCTTCTTCAGGAGATGCCTTTGTCAAACAGTGGAGTACTCGTGGGTTGGTATTTTGTATTGGTTTTATAATTTATTTATCACTAGTGATCCGCCACGGCTTCTCAGGGTGATTTCTGGATCTCGACAACAGCGCCACCTACTTGATCAATTGTAAATCTAAACCGTCCAGAGTCGAGCCATTTTCAAGTTTTAGCGAGACTAACGGAGAACTTGATTTTTACAAAAATACAAGAAAATAGTATCTATTAGTAAACCATAAAGGTTTGTAATTAATGCTTCGACTACATCGATATTTCCAAGAGGATTTAATGTGGAAATAATTTAATTATGTACTTATATGTATAATTTTACTTGTTCTTTTCATTTATATTTCATTTCAATGATAAAACTAGATGATTGCTAAGTTCATTTCTAAGTGTCAATCAAAGTATAATGTTGGTGTCAATAATAAATATACAGTAGGCAATAAGATTTTAATTTTGTTTTAATTTCAATTCTCCTGTATTATTTTTAAATAACCGTTATAGCCTATAAAATTCCTGCTGAACATGAAGGAGGCCTTATAGATTGATTCATAGGGTGATATTTGCCATAGTTACCACGCTTGGCAGGCGGGATGACAACTTTTAGGAAGATTAGGAAGACGCTGCTGCCAATCTCCTAGTTTGTTTTCCTCCAGTGTTTCCCCTTACGACACCCTACTACTATTTTTACACCGCTACTACACGATTTTATTACGTAAATTATTTACCGTTACCGTTAACACCTATTAAAAGTTATCACTTTGGCGACAGATGTCAGTCCAATCCGTTCCCATTTCAGCTTGCAAATACGGAAGAGTATGTCGGGTGACTTTGTTTCTCCGGCGGATTTCTTCGTTATGAATCTTATCCACCAGAGAAACTCCTAGCATAGCTATTTCCATTGTTCGCTGGGATACTTTGAATTTGTGGAGTAGTCGTACCGTTAGTGTCCCTTAAAATTCAATTGTAAATTAAAACAAATCTATTCCTTAATATTTCCGCCACGTCTGAAATAATTAAAATGATTCCTTTTTAATATGACTTTTTAATATGAATTTAGACGCGCCGTGATCCCTTTTAACGGATAAAATTATTGGTTGATGCTTCAGGCGGCTGCGAGTTGAAATATCATTATTCGTGTGAGGTTGCAAAAGTCGCGTGTAACCGTTCTTTCGATTCTTCCGCTCTACTGATTCGGACAAATAAGCGCTGATTCGGATGAACTCGGGAAGAGGTATTCTTTCATCGTTTTAAACACACACCCATTTTTTATAAAAGAGAGTGGTTTAGTGTGGGACTAAAACAGGTGAAAATGTGATAAAAAATCTTCTGAGATAGATGACACAAAGTGAACATTCCACTAGTATCTGTAAAGTAAGCCTACGGCATTTATTAACTTAGAGTGTCACAATTTTTTTTTAATTTTACAATATTTATTATCATAATAAAAAAAACTAAAACAAAAAACTTAAATTATCATACAGTCCCACTCCCCACAGTATTGTGTCAAGAACGATGGCTGCGTTTCCTCGCTGAATGGCTATACTTAGCCTTTGAGCGAGAAAGGAGCCAGCCCTCACTCAGTTTCACTTCATTTAACTACATTTACGTGATATAGAAAAGGAAAAGGCCTAATAGATCTTATATTTACTGAATGTTTTTGCCGAAGTCGAACACGCCGATCCCGTCCAAGCTAAGCTGATCTCTACGCCTTACCTGCGACGCTGTCGCACACTGAGTGATACATACCATACTTGTGGAGCAAGGATAACTATATTGAGTCATAAAAGCGTAAGATCTGCGATAACTTCCTTCTAATCTATACTTGCCTGGTACCTTCCGCAATGCCGCTTAACCGCTCGCCTTTGGGGGCGTCAACATCGGCGCGCCGAACTAACTTACAACATTGCGACTCCGAACCAAATATTCATACTACTCCTGAAAACGAGTATTATATAAACACCGCTCTAAGGAAAGAAAACATAGTAATGATATTTCGGACGAATTAAGTATGATTCATGATAAATTCCTATCACTGTTTACGTCTTTCAAAATGAACAAGACAGCAAATATTCCACAATTCTTGAATGTATGGGGAGATTAGACAACAGAATGAGAGAAATACGTCAGTCAATTAATTTTATGTCTGATAAATACGATTCTCTTTTGGAAAAGTACACAATCTAGAAGAGCAAAACAGTGCTTATTGCAAGCGTATTCAAGAATTAGAAGAAAAATACGAGCGTGAATCCTATGCTCGAAAATTGAATTACGCAACGTCCCAAAGAAAACTCATGAAACCAAGGATGATTTACTAAATATACTGGTAAAGACAGGCGGAGTCCTGGGTTCAACACTTCATCAGTCGGACGTGAAAATATATATAGAATTAATACTAAAACGAGGAAATAAACCAATTATAGCAGATTTTACAAGCTGCCTTACAGGATAAATTTATCTCAAACCTTAAAAATACAACAAAACTCATCCCGACAAGAAGCTGAATACAAAAGATATTTCGATGGACGGACCGGCAAAACCTATTTACATCTCGGACAACTTACCGCAAAAAACGAGGCAATTGTTTGCAGCCATGAGAGATTTCAAAGAAAATAATTATATCTTCTGTTGGACCTCAGCTGGAAGAGTATACTTAAAGCAATCTGAGCAATCCAAGCCTATCCTGATCAAGTGCCAGGAAGACCTTAATAAGTTATCTACCGAATGACTAGAGTTGAGCTATTTGTATGAAGCGTATTTTACAAAACTTTGCACAGTTCTTATTGTTAACTTATTCATTTCTTTATTTTGTCTTAAATTTCTGTAATAGTAAGGCCATTCACTCGAACTCACCCACCAATACACACATTGAATTTATTTACAATTATAATCTCACACACAACATAACACATACACAGTTACATAATATTATAATTACTGTTCGTATCGCTGATCACATATCAACAGTAATACATACATATATATATCATGCGCATGTAACACAACATTTCCACATTACATATTCCATAACACTACTCATTCATACTGCATGACTACAAGACTTTTAGAGTTTAGATCGTATTACATGCAAGCCCTAATTTCTACTACACTAATCATATATCTACAATCTACTATAACTTTTGAAAATCAGTGCATTGTTGTCGATGTAACAATAGTTTGCTATTTAAATTTAAAATTCAATAATCAAAATAATTGTATTGTTCAAAATTAATTAAATGTCGTTTGTAACCCACTTGTACTGAGGTGGCGGACCTTGCATTATGCAGGCGACTTGTCCAGGTAACACCAAACTCACTGTCTATTCTGTCAGTTAATATAGGAGTATCCACTGTAATTTGGATCATTTTTAGTGTTTGTTGAGTCGCTTAATACCCATAGACATTCTTGTACTAACCGAATGTTGGACAAAAGAGGTCAAGCCACCGCCGCCTTTAGATAACTATCTTATGTTCTATACAAAAATAAACTGAACCAAAATGATGGTGTAGTAGCGTATGTGCGCAGTGGTATTGTGGGCTCTCTAAAGAACCGGATTGTTCAGAAGGTAACTGTTTGGTTTTGAATATTGAAGAAAGCTGCGGTTATTTGTTCTTATAGACCAGCAGGTTTTCCGAATCCTGCAAATTATCTTAATTCTTTAGAGCATTTTGAAAGACACACCCAAAATACTATAATACTTACTGGTGATATAAATATAAATATATTGCCGGGGAATGTGTCGATGAGTGTGCAAGTTACATTAGTCTCATGGCATACTATGGCTTACTTCAGGGTATTGACAAACCCACACGCTTGGAATCATGTATTGACCACTTTATGGTTAAAACGAAAAGTAATTGGCAAACCTTGTATTTGATCCATTAACTGACCACTCACCCATACTATTAATTTTGAATAGTCCGAAAATTAACAAGTCTGTACCTAATACTAAGCGGTTCAAAATTTACTTTGATGCGATAAAACTCAATTGGCTAATGAAAACTGGAATGATTACTACAACTAACCTCAGTTAAGAAACTGCTGAATATTTAGTCTCTAAATTACAATCTGTTATTAGCATTAATACAAAGGAAGCCCATACCATAGAAAACAAAGACTAAAACCGTGGATTACTCCAGGTATCCTTATTTCAATCCGTAAAAGGAATAAGCTTCAGAGACAACATAAAAACACATCAAACGATAAAATTTAAAACCATATACTGTAGCTAACCGAAACATATGTAACAAGTTTGTTAAATTAAGTAAAACAAATTACTACCGCTCTAAATTCAATCAAAATGCAGGATGCATTAAAAGTACTGAATTTAATTAAAGATGTTTGTAACTTGAGTAAAAACTGAAATTACAACTGATGAGTTTCACTAAAACATCAACGACAGAGTCTCTTGATGAGGTAAACGGGTACTTTACTACAATTGGTCTCGAATTGGCGAATAAAACTATTAACAAATTAGGACTTACACAAGAACAATTGTCTATCAATGCAGCCAGGTCGAACTCGTTGCCAAATTCTTTTTCCTTGTTTTTGACCGATTGCGCCGAAGTTCACAAAATTATTTCCAGCTTGAAATCAAGTAGTGCCTCTGGTTGGGACAGTATAACATCACACATCATAAAATATACATGTCCTTATATTGTTGAACCTCTAACTTATCTTATAAACCTTAGCTTAAAAACCGGTGTCTTCCCAGACATCTTCAAAAAGGCTTTAGTTACACCTATTTATAAAGATGGTCAAAAAAATCTACCGTCGAATTACAGACCTATTTCATTACTTCCAACTCTCTCCAAAGTCCTAGAAAAAATTGTAAACAGTAGAGTGGTTAGCTACCTCGAGAAATTTGACCGGCTAAGCCCCAACCAATACGGATTCAGGAAGAACAAATCCACTGAGGATGCTGTCCTCCATCTCACGTCCTCAGTGAGCTCTTACTTAGACAAAAATGAAAGGTGTATCGGTGTCTTTCTAGATCTTCAAAAGCATTTGACATGTCAATCCCTATATTATTGACAAGGCTAGAAAACCTGGGTATTAGAGTGTGCCACTGCAATGGTTCAGGTCCTACTTAAGTAATAGGACACAAGTGGTCAGGATCAAGGAACATGTAAGCAACAGTGCTGTTTGCCATTTCGGTGTGCCTCAAGGTAGTACGTTAGGCCCGACTCTTTCTCGCCTATATAAATGACCTATGTAAGTTGCAGTTAAAGGGTGTCGACATCGTGATGTTTGCAGATGACACAGTACTTTTGTTTCACGGCACATCGTGGAGTAATGTTAGGAGTCTCGCTGAAAAGGGGATAAAAACTGTAACGTCTTGGCTTGAAGACAGCCTTCACTCTGAATACTGTAAAACAAAGTATGTTTGTTTTGGTATATCAACCAGTTCTCGACCTGGCAATAACTTCCAGATTCAAATCCATACTCACCCATGTAACAGGCTACTGCGGGTACCTGCCACGTGTAATTGTGATTATTTGTCACGTGTGACAAGCATAAAGTATTTGGGAGTTATTGTTGATGAAGGTCTTAGCTGGGTCCCACAAGTAACTGTCGAAGGAGAAATAAGGAGGCTAGTTTACATATTTAAAATTTACGTGATGTGGCTAGTTATGATGTTCTTTTGCTAACCTATAGGTCCCTGTGTGAGAGCATCATTTCATATTGTATTTGCGTCTGGGGTGCGCAGCAAAGACACACTTACAACTAGAGTGCGCAACGCACCATCCTAAAAGTTATGATGCGGTTGCCTTTAAATACCCACATATGACCTGTACAAGCGGTGCGGTATGTTATCAGTACGTAAATTATTTGTATATCAGTGTCTGTAGATATCATCGCCTTCTTGTGCCTGGCCTTCCTAAAAGTAACAAACGAATAACAAGAATACCCGTACCTCGTATCAGGACTGTGTTTGCAAGAAGAAGCTACAACTTTTGTGCACCAATGCTCTATAATAAATTATTTAACAAAGTTAAAACTGTTAATAACAGAAATGTTAAAACTATTATAAATCTTAATAACACGAATTTAGAAAATCTAAAACAAACTCTTAACGGCTTGAATTACGATGCGACTGAAGATTTGTTCACGAAGATCACTTAATAACACACGCACGAACACACACACACACACACACACACACACACACACACACACACACACACACACACACACACACACACACACACACACACACACACACACACACGCAACTCGGCCTTACAATAGAATTAGTACCATATTATTATTTTTTATATTATTTTGTAACCAACATATTTCTTTACAATACTAATATACATTATAATACTTAGACATTAGATGGGGAAGTCTGAGGCCTGTAGCACAGTTTTAACTAACGCAGGCTTCAGAGCTCAAAAATAACTGTAACTATAATGATGTAATGTATGTTAAATAAATTTCATTTCATTTCATTTCATTTCAACGTCAACAACTGTTAATTAATGTTTGCATTCATCAACGCTAACTGTAGCTGAAATTACCTGCCCTATGTCCTTGACCTACGTAATTGCATTATTTGTGAGCATGTAAGTTGGAGTTACTTTATAAAAATGACCGTGTCTATACTAATATAATTTCTGATTTTTTTATAATTATACTACAAAAAGTAATTCTAAATTTACGGGAAATATAATGCAACATGATTATGAAGCTGCTAAATTACACCATCGCACATCGCGACAAAACTCGCGATACCATTCATACTATTTGGATGATTGGCAGTCCACCACTGTGCGATTTACCAGAAGTTTTGCCCCCGCAAAACTTTTTGTAGAATCGGTATCTGGTATTCTGTGAGAGCGTGGTCTTACCCCGGTCGAGCCGACCCTTTCGTGCTGCAACCACAATATAGCTGCAGCATGGCTCTACCACGTAAAAGATTTTACTTTAACGATTTATTAATTTCATAGAAAAAAAAATACTAATCATTTTACAGTACGTATCTACAGGTAATTTACTAAAATCTAAATTTAAATAAAATAAATTAAAAAAAAAAAACTGTATAGTGTGATTAGAAACGCAGTGCGTTGGGGCGTAGTAGGGAAAAAGGGCAATGAGAGTCAGGGGCAATGGTGGTCAGCGTTCTGGTTCCTAGACGAAAGTAGCTAAACAAACGAATATCGTCCATAAAGACCCGTTAAGGACAGCTAGCGGCCCCTGCTCGCCCGTTCAGTACGCGTCCATCGTTTGCATCGGAGGCCGCTGCGCAGTCGCGCGCATTTGATGTAATTTACGTGTGCACAAAATAAGCGGTAAGTACATCCATACATGAAATTTAAATACTTAGAGTAGGTTATTGTGTGTCTTAAGCTTATATTATCGATTTAAAAAATATTTCTGGTATTTTAATAGCAAATTAAAGTTTTATTTAATTTTTTTACACATTTGGTACGATCGGGTAATAAGGGTCACTGCAGTGCGGGCAATGAGAGTTGACTCCCATTGCCCTCAATCATTGTAACATACCTAAAAAAATAATTCTCATTAATTACTATTCCAGAAATGCCGAAAATACGTCACAGGTCCACGAATAAGGCTCAGTGGTCCTCTGAAACACTGTCAAAAGCTGAGCTTCTAATGAGTCAAGGCCACTCTATGAGAAGTGCTGCTAAAGCCATGAATATACCTTTTTCAAGCCTCCAAAAGCGGTTAAAGAAGAACAATTTATCGGAACCACGTCTCGGACGACTTCCTGTATTCACAGCATATGTAGAAAAGGTTTTATCAGACCGGATAAAATACTTATCTTCTATTTTTATGGAGTCACAGCGATTCAAATATGAAAGCAGCATACCAGTATGCAGAAGAGCTTAAATTTCACACAATTTTGACAAGAGTGCAAAAATGGCTGGACGCGATTGGCTAGATGGCTTTTTAAAAAGAAATAGTATCTCTGTTCGGAAACCTGAAGCGTCAACAGAATAACAGCTTTCAATAAAGAAGAAGTCCAACTGTTCTACAGACTATTAGGAGATCTAATGGACAAATATAAATTTATTCCTAATAATATTTATAACTGCGACGAGACAGGCATTTCCACAGTGCAAGATCCTGGAAAAATATTAGCTCCCAAAGGCATGAAAAGAGTTGGCTCCATAACAAGTTGGGAAAGAGGAAAAAATATTACACTCTTGTGTGCCATGAGCGCTGCTGGTGGTTTTGTCCCACCAATGTTCATCTTTCCGAGAAAAAGAATGACTCCTCAGCTTGAGAAAGATGGTCCTGCAGGAGCTATATACAAATGTTCGGATAATGGGTGGATTAATGAACATCTGTTCTTTGAGTGGCTGCAACACTTTGCCATGTATACCAAGCCATCGTCACAGGCGCCTGTTTTACTAATACTTGACAATCACGGTCATAGTTCTCTTGATGACTTATGATTTTGTAAACAAAATAATATACATATGCTGTCACTGCCTCACATACATCCCACAGGATGCAGCTATTAGATCTCACATGTTTTGGTCCTCTTAAAGCTATTTACAAAAAGGAATGCGATTTATTTTTAAAAATCGCCTTGCAGAGGAAATAACTCATACGACGTGGCGGCTATTTTAAATAGAGCATATTCTACCGTAGCATCTATAAATAAAGGTGAATCAGGATTCGGGCATCAGGTATTGTCCCATATAATCCGAATATTTTTCTGAAGAAGATTTTACGCAGCTGAAGTCTTAACCCAATCTGAAGTAATTATTCAAGACAACCTCGATCGTCATTCCATCTACGTCTGCTCCAACAGATCCAATAAATCTACATCATCTGCAACAATACATCCAATGCCTTAATTCATCGTGGTTACAACAAATTTAACACCATCTACATCGTCTGCAGAAATACATCATATGCCATCAATATCATCCATAGCAGTCGATTCAATACCATCGACATCATCAGCAACGTTAGCTCCTGGAATATTGAATTTCAATATTGAAGATCTGCTTCCTATACTAGTCAAAATGATTCCAAACCTATAAGAAAAGGACGAACGAAGCATCACGCAAAGATTGACATCAACATCCGTCAAAGATAGTCTTGTTGAAAGAAAATAAGCATCTAGAGAGCAGCAAAAGGAAAAACCTTATGAAAGCTACTAAGAAGCAGAAACCTAAGAAAGATATTGCGAATAAGACCAAGGCGCGTACTTCAAGATTTAAACACTTTTCAGAATCAGATATTAGTCTTAATCAGATATGTGACGATGATGAACTGACGATTTGAATAAATGCTTAGTCTGTGATGATTTGGTAGCAACAATGAATTATGGTACAGATGCACTTCTTGTGGCTTATGGGCACACGCTAGCTGCACAGGGTGGGACTGCCAACAGGTTACGTGTGTGACAATTGTTAGGCTAGGAGCTGACTCTCTTGTCCCCATAGTGACTATAATTACCCTCAGATATGGACAATGGTGGTCAAAGATGTTTTTAAGTTTAATGGCAATTAATATATGATTCAAAGGTAATGTAACTGTCTGAGACTGATAGTGTAATGATTAAAATACTTTAAAAGTTGATTAAAATAAAGTTAAAGTAAAATTGAGTGTTTTATTCTATATCTTGCTTAAGTGACTCTCATTACCTTTTCCCTACTCATCCTATATTACCTTCCGGTTGTCGCAAGAATTGATTTATGGAAATGCCCGCCAGATTTAGTGGCTTGTGAGAGTTGATAAAAAAATTACTGTTTTTTTCTTAAAGCTTGTGATGAACAATGTGGACGAAACATTTTTAATTTCTCAGACATGCAAGAAACTTTGTCATTGTTTCCGTTATCGCCAAGCCCTAATTAAATCAGCACTTAAAGTGGTATTTAATTCCTGTAGAGTTATTAAGAACATATTTGATGAGGTCTATATACAATATTAAAGTAAGTAAAAATTTAGTCGACACATAATGTATAGTGCTGAAGTGCAGAATGTATGGTGCTGAATACTGAAGGACATTTCACTTAACAAGTATAAAATATAATATTTTCGTTTGTTAAAAATTGATGATATTGTCAATAATTTATCCTCTGGAAATACATAGAAAACATCTTAAAATTTGGATATGCCGAGGTATGGTACAAGGTAATGCATATAAAAGTCCTTCTCCCCGGACCGCGCAAGCGTTTAGACATGTTTCCGTGCAAATTAAAAAAATAAATAAATTCTATACCTTGTTCTGCGGTGTCTGAAGTTATGTGATCTGACGTGCCTAAGAAAGGAAGAGAGTTCATTGCAGGCACCTACGAAGTTGGTACCGTTATCTGAATAAATGCGCTGCGGTTTTCGTCGTCGAGCTACAAACCGACTTAAGGCTGCGAGATATGCCTCCTTCGTGAGATCCGTGACGAGTTCTAAGTGGACAGCCTTCACTGCTAAACAAACAAAAATACAAATGTAAGATTTTATTAAGGTACTGCCTCTACCCTTACGATTGACTATCAGCACAGGCCCGCAATAATCTACTCCGGTGTTCAAAATGGGAATTCTAAGTGAGTCCTATCGGTAGGTAAGTCACCCATAGTAGGTTGCACGAAAGTTGCTTTAAATCTATTACAACGTATACATCGATGAACAATAGCCTTCGCTAGATTTCTACCACCCAAAGGCTAGTAAGTTTGCCTGATGTCCGCCAACAGCAGTTGAGGACCTGCGCATTAAGCTTTTGTGTTTCATTTCAAATATGATTTTGGTTAAATGATGCTTTACATATTATAATAGGGTGCTTAATATTATAAGTGTAGTTCGAATTAAGACGACCTCCCACATGTATAATACTGTTATTATCCATGAAAGGTGAAAGGGATAATAGTCTGTTTTTCTTCGGTAGGGAATTACCCGACTTCAGAATAGCATATGCTTTAGGAAACATTTCCATTTGAGCTCTATGTATTAGTATTGATTTCGAAGAATTTAACTCTGAACATGAAAAATAATTGGTGTTATGAATATTACTTCTTCTACAATTATTAATGAACCTTTGGATATAAGCTATTATTCTAATTAATTTTGTGAAATTGGATGATTTATTGATTATGTTAGAAATGACATTGTCTGTTCGCGTATTTATGTCTGTATGTAAGGATATTTCTGGAAGTTGATTTGTTTGAATGGAGGGAATTTTTGGAAACTTGACTGGGTCATATTGTAGAAAATCGGGTCCGGACCACCACAAAGAGGAAATTCTGAGGAAATCAGCCTTCATCCCGCGTGAAACTAGGTCCGCTGGATTATCTTTGGACGATACGTAGTTCCATTTATAACCAGTTGTACTATCTTGTATCTCACATATCCTGTTCCGAACAAAATGCTTTAGTCGACTCGGAGAAGTCGATAACCATCCCAGCACTATTGTCGAATCTGACCAGAAATAGGAACAATGGATAGGTATAGTAAGTGACTCCAGTACCTTTCTAAAAAGTCTCGTACCAATAAAGCACCACAAAGCTCCAAACGTGGTACTGTGGTTGGTTTGAGAGGAGCCACCTTATTCTTTGATGTCAAAAGGCGAACGCACACAGATCCATCTTGTCCGATTGATCTGATGTAGACACACGCTCTATATGCGCCCTCTGAAGCATCTGTGAATATGTGGACTTCCATTTTAGTAGGAGTTGTAACATGGCATATCCAACGAGGTATTTCAAGGGAGTTTAAAGAAGAAATTGATTGCGTTGCATCTTTAAACTGTTTTTTTATGTCCGTACCAACTTCTTCGTCCCAGTTACTTTTATTAACCCATAATTGTTGAAGCAATATTTTAACAAGTAATATGCAAGGCCCTACTAACCCCAATGGATCAAACACCTGGCTAATAAGGGACAAGATGTTGCGTTTAGTGATTCTTATGTTGCTGTTTATATTAATGGTGTAAAAAAGATTGTCTGACTCAGTACGCCAATATAAACCTAAAGTTTTGCTCAATGAATGATCAAGATTTAGAGTTTTCTCCGAGTCACCTTTAATAGAAGAAATTGATTCCGAAATTTCACCGAAATTTGACTGCCATTTACGTAGATTAAACTTCGCAGATTCTAAGGTTTTAATGACACCTCTGCAAGTCTTTTACGGATTCTATGGATGAGCCACTGTACAAAAATCATCGACGTAAAATTATGCTTGATAGCATTTTGAACATTGATATCTGGGGATTGATCAGCGAGGTAAGTTAAGCATTTGTGGCTAAATAAGGCCCCTGATGCAGTCCCATATGTAATTGTATTAAGAGTATATGTCTTTAGTGGTTCTGAGGGTCAAACCTAAAGACGATTTGCTGGAGTGAGCGTTGAGAAGGCTCGACTAAGACAGCACGATACATTTTCTGTCATGGCTGTAACAACATATTTATGCTCTAAAGCAAAGCAAGATGGACATAAGATCATCTTGTACGGTTGGGCCTACCATTTGGATAGAGTTGAAAGATTTACCCGAGGTGCTCAAAGCCGAAGCGTCGAAGACTACGCGTAATTTCGTAGTTGTGCTTGACTCACGTACGACACCATGATGAGGTAAGAAATAAGAAGGTTGTGTAAGCATTGTTTTATTTTGTTTTCAGTCTCATATGACCCAACTCAATGTACTCTTTCATGAATTCTAAATATTGTTCTTTAAAATGAAAATCCTTCTCAAGTCTGCGTTCCAAGCACAAAAACGGTTTTTGCCAGTGTACGAGTCTCCAAGCACATTGGGTGAATCTCTCAACGGTATTTTTACAACAAACTGACCGTTTTTGCATCTTCTTGTATTTTCCTCAAAGCTCTGCCCGCATAGTCGCTCTTCGGAAGTCATGTGATACTTCGCAGGTACAGAATCCCGTTCCCAGAAGCGAGTAAGAAGAGAGTCATCTGTTTGAGTGTGAGTAAAATGACAGATAGAAGACGTTGCCTGAGTAGGCTGAGGAATACAGCCAGATATGATCCAACCAAGCTTTGATTCATGTAGCCTTGGCTGGTTTTTTCCTAAGCTAATATAGGTGGAACCTAAAACATCCCAGAAGACCTCTGCTCCAACTAGGATGTCAATTGCGGAAGGAACGTTGTAGGAAGGGTCCGCTAAGCGTATTCCTTTCGGTATATGGATATTATGTATATAACATGATGGTAACGACTGAGAGATCTGTGGTAAAACATAACAATTTATGTTGGTCGTAAAGCTCCCGCAGTACGATTGGATAGTAAGATGACATGACTCTGACGTACTAGAAGACTGGTTATTAATACTTGAGACTGTAGAATTCGTTGCACGTCTTACCAGACTCAGCTTTCCACACAAGCTCTGCGTTATAAAGTTCGCAGTGCTGCCATTGTCAAGAAGCAAACGAGCCGTATGTAGGTTACCATGAATATCCTTCACTTTCACTTGTGCTGTGGATAGCAAGACATGGCCTTGATTAGTATTTATGTTTGCTAAAACAATGTCTGTGGAAAGGGCAACATTGTTCTCAAAGGCAGAAGATGATACATTTTCTGTGTCAGGTTCCTTATGTAGCAAGGTATTGTGCTTAATATTGCAATACTTACAATGAGATAAACGGCAACCTTTCTGGGAATGACCTGGGCGCAAACAGTTATACATGAGCAGCTGTAGCTTGTTTTATACGTGAATCAACGCTTGCTTCTAAAAGAGGGACATAAGTATAAATAATGTTTATCACTACACATGGGACAGCTAATCTCATTAATTGCATTTCTACTGTTTGTGTGATCTGTAGTGACAATGAAGCTCTTAGATTTAGACGGTTCAGGTGTTTTTTTGTTTTTGTATATTATGTTTGTTATTATTAAACAATGTTTCAAGTAAATCTGCTCTATTGTTTAAAAATTTTAAAAATTGTAGTAATGTTGGAGAACCGGTAAGAATATTACGATACTCCTCCCATTCGCGACACGATATACTATCTAACTTGCGAGACATCATAAAAATAATAAGCGTATCCCAATGGTCGGTGGGCTCACCCAGTGTAGCAAGGGCCCTCAAGTTTTTGTTGGTGACATCAATCATGTTTCTTAAACACATGCTAGATTATTTTTGTAAAGGCTCAAAATCAAAAAGGGCTAAAGATGGGCGTTACCGTTGCTTTCACGCAATGATGCAACCAGTTACATTTCTTTTAAGAAACCTGTTGCGACAACAGGTTTTTTTTGCAACAGGTTTCTAATAACCACGTAATCTTAACACGTTGTTTAAGTACTATTAGTTATTGTTTTGTATAGTCGTTACTAGGTAGCTAACTATTTCGTTATGAAACCAGTAATGAAAATATAATTTATTGTTAGGCAATAAATCTTAAATAAACAATTATTTACAGTATGATGGTCCAACATTTTATTTTTAATGACTTTTGAAATATTCAATTGACAAACCTTTTTGGTTGAAAATTAAGTCATTATGTCACTAGTCGACGCCGGGAAATAATATAACTAAAAAAGAAACAAAATGGACAACGTATTGGTAGCAGTGTTAACGCATTTAGCAATTGGCGCAACCTATTGTGCAATAACGTTTAGTTCTTGAACGTTACTGAAAAAACCTAATGCGCGATTTGTCGTAACAGGTTACATTTTTATTTTCGACGCAACCTGTTGCTGTAACAGGTTGCGAAAAAAACGACTCATCTCTAAAAAGGGCCTGTACGTGGTTGTTTACGAGCAGTCGTGGATTATCATACCTGTCTGATAGAAGTTGCCACGCAATGGCATAGTTATCAGATCTAAGTTCTAAACTGTGCACAATTAGGGCTGCACTACCTTTTAAAGCAGCGCGCAAATAATGTAATTTGTTTATATCACCAAGCTATTGTTATTGTGTAAGTGAAAGATACGTATCTCGAAATGCAAGCCAGCGCTGATAGTCACCGTCAAAGTGCGGCAGGTCGATTTTGGGCAACCGCACAAAGTCATGTCTGCAACTAGTGGAACCCTGACTTGTCACGGACTCTTCACCTGGCCCCGAAGGTGGCTGCAGCGTAGGGGCGAGCAAGGTACGCGCCAGCGACACGGCGCCATAATATTGTGTCTCAAATTGCTCGCGCTCTGCAAACTGATCCTCCTGTTGTTCGAACTGTAGCTCGATGTTGGCCTGTAACGCATCGTAATCACTATATAACCCATCAATTCGACTTAAACGACACTCCAATTCAGATGCCTGCAACTCACTTAATTTCGCACAGCTTTTGTATACATTCAAAACGTTCACAAATTGAGTCAGTTTTGCTTTAAAAGTGGCACGTTTTTTCACTAGCTCCTTTAGTTTTGCTTCAGCCATGATTACTAGACTAAATTTACCAACAAAGAATTCAGGAAATGAACAGTAATTCACTAGAAACAACGTAATCCTAATAGGGTTATAAGATTTAACTGTTATGCAGTGAAGTGCGTTACTCACTAATTACTACAGATGCAATGTCGACCTTGCCGGCCGAACGAAGGACAAGCGGAGCTACTTGAATAAAACTGTGTCACTAGTCACAACTCACAGCTGTTTTAAACGATGCAAAGGTAATGCGCATAGGTAAATAAACAAGAAAGAAATGATTTCAACGCGGTATAGTATTTTTATCACGTATGGAACGGATGGACAATGTAGCAGGTTGAATTATTAAGTGAATTAGATTATTAAGAAAATGCAATTATTTAAATGTTACTATGATATCAAATTGCCTGACACTTTTGAAGCTGTTTAAATTATAGGAACTGGGAATTATAGAAAAATGGAAGAGGAATAACTATTGGAACGGACTCACTCAGTTGATTTTAATGATCTTCTAACGGTTTCGGGCTTCGAATTGAGTGCGGTTTTGAACAAAGTCTGCTTGCAAAAATAGGAATCGCAGCTGAGTATGGAAGGCTCGTAGACGACGACTTCCTAATCTTGCACCTGAGACCTGAAGACCTGGATTGCTCTGAATTCTTGAATTTTAATTGGCTGGTTGTCTTGTTGAGGATCGAAGCACCATTTGTTTGCCCAAGATCCTGATCCTGGATGCGGCAGGAGCTCTTGGGTGATGTATATAATAAATTGATGTAGTCAAAATAAAAATCTTGACTTTAATTGTATTAATTGCGTATAATTCAAGAACTAAGGGATGAAACAGGATTTCTATATTAAAAGATAATTACAAATATACGTAAAGGGTGAACTACTGTGTTAAGTTAAACTAAGATATCGTGTATTGAATAAGTCTAGAACTGTTATTTTAATTCGAATGTTTTGATTGGCCCGGGCTATTTTCATTGTTGCGTTTCGATTTACGATAAAACGCAACACAGTAGTTGGGCAGATCATTTTCTTGATGACAACTTAAAAATTAAAAAAAAAACTGCGCTTGCTAACCAGTTAGATGAACGTGACATCTATGACAAATACCCCCCTTATGAGGGTAATCTATGGAGAAAGGTTCAGCAGTAGATTTTCTTTAGATTGTTATGAGCTCAATGAATGAGTTGCGCAAAAGCGTCAAAAATTACTTATTTTTTAATTTTGGAAGTCGGTTCTAGTTATTATTAAAAGTTTAATTATTTTACCCTTTTGAGTGGTCTAAGGAATATCACAAGTTCAAGGTAACAACTATAATGTTGTTTAAAAGGTACATTAAAATCTTCATTCAATATTTTTCTACCTACCAAAGACAGAAAAAAGAGTGTTGAATTTTTTAAGCACCAGTTTCCTTTTCACCATTAGTTAAATCTGAATTTAAACTAATGGTGATATTAGTTTAAATTCAGATTAGGAAACTAGAACATTACAAGACAGAATCTTCTCATCTTATACAGAAAGCTCAGCATTGCAAAGCTTTTTACATTCATTAACTCTGTCTTACTTTAAAGATTTACTAATTTTAAATAGATAAAAATCGCCGGTGGTAAATTATTCCACAGAGAGGTCGTACGCGGAAGAAAACTCCTAGTGAAACGTACAGTGGTGGACCGCCAAGCATCCAGATGGTGTGGATGATATCGGGAGTTTTGCCGCGATGTGCGTTCGTAAAATTTGGCGGCTGGGATAAATCTCAACAACTCAGAGCACTCCCCGTGGTAAATGCGACAGAAAATGCAAAGGGATGCAACATCTCTTCGCAGCGCCAGAGAATCGAGCCGATCGGTAAGGACTCGGTCGTCGACGATTCGAGCCGCTCTGCGCTGGATGCGGTCAAGTGGAAGAAGATGGCATTGGGGAGCCTCAGCCCAGAAATGGGAACAGTATTCCATGTGAGGCCGAACCTGCACCTTGTAAACTTGCAGGCGGCGTGCCGGCAGGAAATACTGTCCCGCTCTGCTGACCACGCCTAGCTTTTTAGAGGCCAATTTTGCCTTCTTTCCAAGTGACCACGAAACTGCACATCACTCGATATGTCGACGCCGAGGATTCCAATACTGGCTGAGGCAACAAGGGGACTGCCTTGAAACTGAGGAGATACGACAAGGGGTCCTTTTAGCGGTAAACGCGCAAGCTTGTGTCTTCGAAGGGTTAAACTGGACTAGATTTAGTCGCCCGCAATCCGAGACTTTGTTGAGCAAAGATTCGACTTCAGACACAAGTTTGTTCCGGTATTCGGCGACGTTTTCCCAAGAAATATTGGCACGGCCGATGTATATAGCATCACCAGTGCTGTCATCCGCATAGCAATGAATGTTATCGCTTCGCAACATATCATTGATATGCAGAAGAAACAGCGTTGGTGATAGCACGCAGCTTTGTGGAACACCAGCATTAATAGGCTAGTAGTCGGAGCATGCACCGTTTACAACGACCTTTATGCTCCGATCTGCAAGAAAGCTGGTGATCCAATTGCACAATTTCTCGGGACGCCCATAGGAAGGGAGCTTCGAAAGAAGCGCTTTGTGCCAAATCCGATCGACGGCCTTCGCAATGTCCAAACTAATGGCCAATGCCTTCCCTTTGGACTCTACTGCGTCCGCCCATCTATGAGTCAGGTAGATCAGAAGATCACCAGCTGATCGACCCCAACGAAATCCGTATTGGCGGTCACTAATCAGCTGGTCCTCAAGGTACCGCATGAGCTGTCAGTTTATAACGGATTCCATTATTTTGGAGAACAAGTAGGTGATGGCGATAGACCTGTAGTTAAACGGGTCTGAGCGGTCGCCTTTTTTAGGGATCGGGTGGACAAAAGCCGTCTTCCATGTTTTCGGGACTACGCCTAGGGAGTAGGAGTACCGGAAAAGTCGCGTTAGAACCGGTGCCAACTCCGGAGCACACGTCCTCAGCACAATTGGGGGGGATTCCGTCAGGCCCACTCGACTTTTGGATGTCCAGGGAGAGAAGTGCTTTGCGAACCGAGCGCTGTGTGAACCGCACGTCCGGCATGGAGCACTCTCACCGCGGGATGGTCGGCGGTGTGTTCCCCCCGTCATCTAGAGTCGAGTTGGACGCAAAGAAAGAGCCTAGCAGATCGTCTTTCTCTTTTGCGGCATGGGTCAGTGAGTCGTCCTCCTGTGCAGAGATGGAAGAGATGGCTGACAGAAGTTCCCTTGGACAACCTTGGCGAGAGACCAGAATGCACGGGTTCCCGAAGGAAGGCGAACTAGTTTTTCGCCAATTCTGCCTATGTCCTCTAACTTTGCATTGGCAATGACTCTTTTGAAGGACCTGGAGGCGGAATTATACTTCTTTTTAAGGGCGCTGGTGTTTTAATCCCGGGACGTTGATGCCTCAGCCCAGGCCCGGTAACACTCCTGCTTGTTGCGTGATGCTATTTTACAGGAGCGACTAAACCATGGCTGAGATCTGCCTCCGATGGGCACCACAGAGGAAGGAATAAAAAGTTCCATACCCTAGTATCACATCAGCAACAGAATTAGCAACAACGTTGGGATCGTCCGGCGAGAAGCAAACCCGCCCCCAAGGGTAGCATGCAAAAAAGACCGCATCCCATCCCAATCGGCCGACCTATAGTGCCAAACACGGCGGCAGCCTGCAGAAAGCAATCGCTGTTTCAGCGTGAGTGGCACCACACTCCGGACAAGACAATGGTCCGAGGAGCCAAGAGGGCATCGACGAAGACCTGATATCTGTCCGGATGAGAGGTCAGCAGAAGGTCCAACTGGGAAGGGGCATGATTCTCCACAACTGGAATCCGCGTACGCAAAGTAACCAGTTGTGTCAGACCATATGATCCTCCACATCTAAAAGGCCGGCAACGCATCTGCAATTCCTCTGGTTCCCCTGGTGTTGCAGTTGTTCATGGGCGGCAGTAGTCACTTACCATCAGGTGAGCCGCATGCTCGTTTGCCCCCTCTCCTATAAAAAAAATACATCTGAGATCCGCGTAGATTGTGTCAGACAATTAAACGTGAACCAAGCCATTCGGCGTATGGGATGCCCAGCGGATGGGACATGTAGATGGGAATCTGTAGCCATTTGGACGTGGTCGATGAGTCGGTCTGTTTTGGCATTACCGCTATGAGACCTATAGAAGCACCCGCAGACGCGCGGATGGTCGTCGCTGTCTACGCGTAGCCAAAGGATGGAGAGGTCCGAACCTTTAAGACTGCCGAGGCGTCGAGAACAGATGTCCTCTCTGACGTATACGCAAACTCCAGCCCGAGGCACAAAGGAGTGTTCCAATTTGTACCCCGGGTAGAAGAGATACGAAGTATCAGCCGGAGAGGAGACCTGCGTCTCGGTCAGAAAGAGCAAGGCCAGCTTCGCCGTCTCTAGATGGTAGTGGACGGCGTTTAGGTTCGAGTAGAGGTGGGCGCCGACCTAAGATTTGTCGGCGTCGGCGCGCTGGGAGAAATTGATCGGCGTGGCGCTGCCGCGCCGCGGCGTGGCAGTTTTTGTAAAAAAAATACGCAATTTTTGGATGTGACATATTTAATTCATGTATTTTTACAATTATTGTAGTTATCGTGTATGAAAATAATTTTATTTACGCGAGTAGGGCTCGAACGTGCTCGCTTAGCATTTAAAACCAATGCAGCTATGGAAAAACACGTTCACTCGGGTTGCTCGTAGCAGGAATCGCAAGAATAGTCCTGGCCAGCGCAGCTAGTCCTGGGAAAACATTTTTTTTCTCCCGCCAATAGGCAAGAACATCCCCGTTCAAGAATTCTACTTCTTTAGGATCGATCGACGCTAGATATCTCCAACATTCTTGGGAGAATCTGACTCTGGTGATTCATCAATGTTGCTGCAACTTTTCGATAATTTTGTCAGCAAAGATTGAGTCGAAGAAGAGCTTGGTTGTGGCTCTGATACCTACATCATGATAAGCTTCATCAGATTCGGAATGTGGCAGATCAGAGGGCCTAATGAGCTCATTGATGCAATCTGCCAGAAAAGCCGCACGGTTTGTGTTCATTTCCAATAAATATGAATCGATTTCTTTTAATCCTGAAAATCTGGGATCAAGAAGAGATGCCAATACTACATTCTTTGTTGAAGGAAACCTGTGGTCAAATTTCTCGAGCATCTTATTTTTTAACGATATCATCACAGCGATTTCTTCGTCAGAGATTGAATTTAAAATCTCTTTTAATTCTGAGTGAAACACTAGAGCCAAGTTGAGTGATACAGACTTTTGCGTACATAAAACTTCAACTGCTTCGCGAAATTTCCGAAGAAATTTAATAAGGTCTTCCAGCAGGTTCCATTCGGTTTGTACCAGTTTCAAATCTTCCTGGCCAATCCTGGTGAGAATAGAATTAACTGGGTTCCTATTGCAACAATGCGCCAAATTCTCCAACATACTTAGCACACTATGCCAACGAAATTTGAAGTTTTTGAAAACAGAAAATTTTGAAACGATATCGATCGGCGCGAATTTTTGGATACTCGGCGGCGGCGGCGCCAGGTACATGGCGGCCACCATCCACCACTAGGTTCTAGTGAAGTTCCCTGATGTTGCAGAAATTCACGGATAGCGTGGCAGGGGTCGTCTTTTTCTTGTTGCTCAGTTTGCCCCGAGCAGTTATTGTTTTGAGCGTATTCTGTGAGGTCGTGGTACCAACCCTGCTCGAGCCGGCCCATACGTGCAACAGCAAAAGCTGCAGCGTGGCTCTACCACCGTTAAATTAGCTATAGGTATTTACTTGAACCGACAAGAAATTATAAAGAAATTGTGTAATGAGGATGGATGATGATGATTATGGATAATTTACTCGCCTTCGATTTTCCAACGACACAGTCATAATGGCAGAATCGCGTGAGGACCACTTCACTATACTCCTTAATAGCGTCTTTCAACCGATAGGCCTTAAAAAGGATCATAGAAAAGACAAATATGACATCCATGTCATACATATGCCAATAGTTGTTGGAAGCATTTCCCTTAAAGTTGTTGATCAGAATGTTTACAGGTAATAGGTCAGTCCACAGACAGACAGATCCAGCATTCGGGAGATTGTGTTATGAGTTGAGAGATTATTTTACGCCACCACCACGCGGCAAACACCAAATGCTTATCAACTATTAATCACAAGCCATCATCAATATGATAATCATCAGCCTGTCATCATCATCCATGATTTGCAGTGAAATGTTTACAGGTTGACGAGAAGATTATTAGGCACTTATATTTCAATATTCTTGGCATTATATAGATATCAGCTTTAAGAAACTCTAATACGAACTTTGGATATGTGCATCTACCGTTATGAGTATTTACTTTTACTGCCACACTTTGCAGGCGGATTGGCAACAGTAGTACTAGACATCTTGCACCTTGTTGACACCCATGGAAGTATAAGATGTAGTGGATATTTTTACATCGCCGCTACATTGCGTAAATTATTTACCATTACCGTTACAGCCTATTAAAAGTTATCACTTTGGCGACAGATGTGACCAATCCGTTCCCACTTCAGTTTGCAAATACGGAAGAGTATGTCGGGTGACTTTGGTTCTCCGGCGGATTTCTTCGTTATGAATCTTATCCACCAGTGAAACTCCCAGCAAGGTCTTTCCATTGACACACAGACACACACACACACACACACACACACACACACACACACACACACACACACACACGCACGCGCGCGCGCGCATACAGACACACACAGTGACACACAGACACACACATACAGACACGCACGATCACACGCACATGCACACGGCCAGCAGTGAAGGACCACGTCTCAGATCCATAGGTCATCACTGGCAACACGCACTGGTTGTACAATCTAGTTTTGAGATTTTGAGGTATGCCTGACGAGAAAATGTGTCGTAATCTCCCGAACGCTGCCCAGCCGAGTTGAATCCGTCGATTGACCTCTCGATCGAAGTTGGACTTACCTAATCAGACTATTTGTCCCAGGTAAACGTACTCGTCAACAACTTCGAGCTTAGTGCTCCCAACAACTACCGGTATATGAGTGACCAGGACATTAAACATGATCGTTGTTTTGTCCATGTTCATCTTAAGACCTATATATTGGGAGACACTCTATAGGTCATTGAGAATAGTGCTTAGGTACTCCAGCGATTCTGCCGTAAGGACTATATCGACGAAGGTGAGTGATGTACTCGCCATTGACGTTAATACCGTATCCTTTCCAGTCCAGTAGCTTGAAAACGTCTTCCAATGCAGCGGTGAAGAGTTTCGGGGATATTACGTCACCCTGTCTTACACCTCTCTGCAGTTGGATAGGTTTCGCACTCTGGTTCTGTACTCGGATAGCCATCGTAGCTCTACTGTACAAACACTTCAGCACATCGATATACCGACAGTCAACTTAGCACCGCTGAAGGGACTGCAGCACTGCTCAAATTTCGACGGAATCAGGCTTTCTCATAGTCCACATACGCCAGACATAGTGACAAATTGTACTCTTCGGACTTCTGTACAATTTGCCGAAGTGTATGTATGTGGTTTATGGTGCTAAAGCCTTTTCGAAAACCGGCTTGTTCGGGAGGCTGGATGTCGTCGAGTCTGCGTGCGAGACGATTCGTAATGACTCTCGTAAACAGCACGTAGACGCGGCTCAGAAGGGAAATCGGTCTGTAGTTCTTCAAGAGAGCGTTGTCACCTTTCTTAAAGAACAAGACCACCGCACTTCTGCTCCACGCCTGCAGTGTAGTGCCACCATGGAGGACGGAATTAAAGAGCTTCTGAAGGATTACAAGTACCGGTTTTCCACCCGCTTTCAGAAGCTCCGCTGTAATTCCATCCTTACCCGGGACCTTGCCGTTTTTAAGGTGCTGGAGAGCCATTCTAATCTTGCTCAGACTGATGTCCGGGATATCATAGGAATAGTGTCGGATAAGACTTGCTCTTGGATCGTTACTCACACTTGCGTGTTGCTCTAACGATGACGTGTACAGCTGCCCATAGAACCTTTCAATCTCACTCAAAATCTCAGGTGTCCCGGAAACGATGCTGCCACATTCAGTCTTCAGCTTCGACAGTTGGCTGTTTCTGGCAGACAGATCTCTGGCAAAGACTTTGGAGCCCTGGTTCCGCTCGATCGCTTCTTCAATACGAGCTGTAGTGAAGTTGCGCAAGTCCCGCCGCATGCATTTTGAGATCTGTCTGTTCAGTTGCCTGTATGTTGTCAAATCTGCTGAAGACTGCAGCTTCATCTCGCGTCTAACAGCCATGAGATTAAGAGTGTGATCTGAGAGTTTTTGTGTTCTTCTGCGGCGGGTTTTACAAAACTTAGCTCCGACCGCATGGACAGTTTCCACAAGCTTGTCATTCATATTGTCCACTTTATTGCAATATTCTAGGCATTGAAAACGATTTTGTAACTAGAGCTGAAAGTTTTCGGGGCTTTGCATTAGAGCACGAGGGGGACGGAGCGTTGACTTCTTTAGACGACACCTCTCCAACTTAACGTTTAGGTTCAGTGTGCCTCTCAACATTCGGTGATCGCTGCCAGTTTTCACCCTAGCGATCACTGAGACTTCACTTAACAGTTGTCGTCTGATCGTCATAATGAAGACAATCTCATTTTTTGTAGAACCGTCGGGGCTCGACCAGGTCCACTTTCTGTGGGGCCGCTTTTGGAAGAAAGAGTTCATCATAAAGAGCCCTTTTCTCCATAAAGTGGGCAGCTGCTGGCCCCTTGGGTTCCGTTGCCTTGTTCCGAATTTATCTACTTTCAGCTTACCGTTCTCTCTTGTGGCTAGTTTTGCGTTAAAGTCTCCCATTAACACCGTATAGTGGGTTTTGGGGGAATGCATGGCTTTAGAGATATCCTCATACATTTCCTCCACCTCTTCATCGGGTTGTGCCGAGGTTGGTGCGTAAACCTGTATGACCTTCAGTGAATACCATTTGGTGATTCTGAGTATAAGGTACGCAACCCTCGTCGACACACTCACAATCTTTACAACGTTGTTAACGAGATACTTGTGGACGATAAATCCGACGTCGCCACCGTAGCCAGGAACTGGGGCCGTCTCTTCCTAACTTTCATTTTATGGAGGGATATTTGCCATAGTTGCCACGCTTGGCGAGCGGGTTGGCAACCGCAGTTTTTTATTGTAATCTTGCTGTTATCAGGAAGATGCTGCTGCCCATCTCCTGCCTGTTTCCCACTGTCGCCTCTTACGACACGCACGGGAAGATATGGGGTAGTGGATATTCTTAACCACCACTACACGGCAACCATAGGAAATACGAGTAGTTTTGTTGAATTGAGCTGCTATTTTACGCTGGTGTTCTGTGAGAGCGTAGTCTTTCCGGTCGAGCCTATCCATTCATGCTACAACCATAATATAACTGCAGTATGGCTCTATCTATAAATCTAATGTCTAATTTTGTATTTTTTATCGGTTTCTTATATTTACGCGAATACTAACTACACTTTGAATAAAACTAATTTTACGGATCACATCGAGTAATAATTTTTAGCTTTTTAATCTCTGTGTTGCGATACAGGAGTATACAACCCTGACCATGAATGGGGTCTCTCACATAGGACAACAAATAAAGCGATAAACAAGTGGTAAAATTTAAAATTTTGTACAACCGACTTCAATATAAATTATTAAGGATAACTAAAAAACTACTGATCAGACCTTGATCAACCAAAAATATTTGTATAGGACTACATGAGAAGTACCAGCTTTCAAATAAAAAAAGAATAATCAAAAACGGTTCTCCAAAAAAAAATTATGAGGTAACCCAAAAAAAAATACAACCGAATTGAGTACCTCCTCCTTTTTGAAGGCGGTTAAAAACCCGCGTAAATGTAACAAATAGCTGACGTGGACTACTACCAGCCTAAGTACCAGAATACTACCAGGTATGATTCACGAAGCTATTGAAATTAAAAAAAACATCCTAATTTCAATAGTGAAAATAGTTTGGTGCTTCCGTCTGCTTAGAATCTTATACATATTATAAAATAAATCCAATCTCAAGCACATTACTGCAAGACTTGAAGATACAAAGTAAATTCGTTATGCGTAGATCGGGCCAAAATTAATATTTAAAAGCTGGTAGCCCTCGTTAAGCATGACGTCAGAATGTCAATTACTTTAGCACTTTAGTCACCCCCGTGACATTGAAACCGTCATGCCGTAAAGCGCCCGAAACGTCGGGATTAAAAAAGAAACGCGATAAAATCAGTAAAATAAGGTTTATTCAATTAATATTGTGTGCTACGAGAATAACTTTTTTTTTTAAATTATGGATACTAAAAATTTATTAATATTATACTGATTTGTTCATCTTTGCTCAATAAAATAGAATAGAATGCATATAGAGCTGCCAAAAGTATTTTTTTTATAGAATAAGGGTGACAAACGAGCACACAGTCCACCTGATGGTAAGTGGATGCTGTGTTCTATGGAACATCTACATTATTCCCCGATTAAGAATCAAAATGCAGATGCGTTGTCACTCCTGAGGACTAAGATGGAATGCCTCGTTACCAGTAAAAAGGGTCTCCGGATCTCTACACTCACCATACGAAACACAGCAGCATGAAGCTGCTATTTTACGCTGGCATTCTGATAGAGCGTGGTCTTACAAATTACCGATCCGTTGTTACCGCCGAGGACTAAGATGGAATGCCTCGTTATCAGTAAAAGGGTTTTCCAGTTCTCTACATTCACCATACGAATCACGGTAGCATTATGCTGAATTTTTCACGCTGTTTTCTATGCGAACGTGGTCCTTCCCCGGTTGAGCCCCGCTCTAGAGTAGTATGAGCCAACTCATACTACTCTAGAGCGGGGCTACACCTTTATATGTTACATAACATAATAATAATTAATTAAACTGCGGACAATATACTTTTTCCCAATAGTTTTAGGGCAAAATATATTGATAAAACCGAAAAAAGTTAAGAATTCAAAGTTAAAATTAAAAAACTAAACTTTAAAACTAATATTATCATACAGACTTACTTTCCGCAGTGTGGTGCTAAGAATGCTGGCTGCGTTTCCTCTTTGAATTTTCTGACTTCTCATTCTCAGTTGAAGCGGTGGTACATAAAAGATGAGGAAATTAAACGGAAATTAAAATTTTGACAGTATGTTTTATCCTAGCTTAATATCGCATGTGCTTTGAACCGACACGCTTAAATATTCTCTAAAAAATGATTCGTAAATTTCTGTGTAGAGAGCGAGAGGGAAACACGGGTGGAAGGGTGAAGGCATTTTTAATTAAAATACTTTTGTGATTATCACTGCAATTTCCTATAAAATATCAAAATATTAGTTTTCTAATGAAAATTAATTATGGGTTCAATAAAACTTGATGTGTGGCGAATCCATCACTCTAATCCGTCGTGTTAGTGTCGTAAAATGGGATTTGGCGGCAGAAGGGTATAAAGAGTCCGTATTATGACACACACACAACAAGCTGTGAGGCATTGCATCCTGAGAGGTGACAACGCATCTGTAGCCTTTATTGCATGAAGTTGCAGGTATTCATGAACTATTGAAGCCCCTTACCATCAGGTGGATTTTAAATCGTTGGTCAATTCAAGTTTATAAAAATAATCGAAGAGCGTAAGTGCTCGCACCCGCCTCGGCCACCAGGCCAATTTCCGCTGGCCGAGAGCAGGTATGTGTCCGCCGAGACAGTTTCGAGGTTGGACATATATCGTTTGTTCTAAAATTCTCTCATGCGACAGAAGTAAGTAAGATTGTAGTATTTTCCCAGATTTCTAGGCAGAAAAGAAGTCCTAGTACCAGTGTACCTAGTATCAATTTTTTTTCATAACTTTAAAATGAAAACGAATTTATGAAATGTGTTCTCAACATTTTATGGTTTCGTGGCGCAGTGACTTAGCATTGAGTTGCCGCAGGTTTGAATCCCGCACGGAACTAGCACTTGTATGGTCTACAAATATTTGGTTTGGGTCTGGATGTTTGTCCTTGTGCAATTTATGTATGTAAACTGCCTCCACGATACATGAGAAAATGCTAGTGTGGGGGTAACGTTGAGTAATAAAACTTGACATTAATAACGTTTCGTTCAATATCAAAGGTCTAAGTACAAAAACGTCTAACGGCGTGATATGTCTAAGGAGCAATATACATATTTCTTATAAACTATCGTAAGATCTATAATAGTAAAACGTTTATAGTTAGATTCTCAAAATTTCTGGACACTTATACATACAAATAAATAATAATAATATGTTAAAATGTATGAACAATACATAGATTCGCGGCCGTATAATATGTACGTATATATATTTTAATAGTGACACTTATTGTCATTGAATCTTATTTGATTAGCATCTATCGAGAAATGTCAGAGATCACCACCGGTTTTACCGTGGACTTTTAAGTAATATATAAATAATTCACAAAGTGTAATGTTGTGGGTGCACCGGTAATATAAATTAGGCACAAAGTTCTTAGCAATGGGTGCATAAGTAAACAGAATATTCCCTTCCACCCTCTGGCGAGGGTGGCTTTTGGAAATGGAATGAATTAATTTTTAATCCTTTTTTTGGTTTATAGGAGCACCCTTAACCGACGAGCATGTATGCGTAGATATATGGATGTAAAGGAGGCGAGAGAGGTGTGTCAGGATCGTGCCAAATGGAAGTCCGTAGTCTCTGCCTACCCCTCTGGGTGACTGGCGTGAGTGTTTTTTATGTTATATTTTTGGTTCTTGGAAACTGTTTTATGGGAGCGATTTTCTTAACTGTACATATCGAAAAAAATGTCATGGTATATTCTTTAACGATGCTTTTTAATACTGCTGAATTCTGTAAATTAAGCATTAATTACTTTGAAATAAAAATCTTGATGATTAAAATCCATTAGGTTAGTATTTACAACAAACTCATTTTCAACATCAAATTCATGAGTGCGCACATTAAGAAATTGACGATTTGCGAATGGGCGTTCTGCTACTCAGACCTTCCGATAATTGGACGTTTTTATAAATAGATGTTTTACTAATTAGCCGCGCTGTTTATAAACATTTTTACGATTTAGACGTTTTACTACTTAGATTTTCTGATATCGGTGTCTTTAAAATTGATACAGCTTTTACATGGTTTCATTATGGATGTGTTTCGTATGGTTTCATTAAGGTTGTGTTCGTTGTGTTTCGTATGGTGAGAATCGGAGAAACTTTTTACTGGAAATGAGGTATTCCATCTTAGTCCTCAAGAGTGATAACGCATCTGCATTTTGATTCTTAATCGAGGATAAATGTAGATGTTCATGGGCCACATCATCCACTTACGATCAGGAGGACTATGTGTTCGTTTGTTACCACATATTTAAATAGCGATTTAGTTGTCATATTTATGTTTTTTTTACATAACATAACATAAACACTCACGCTTGTCACCCAGAGGGATAGGCAGAGACTACGGACTTCCATTTGGCACGATCCTGGCACACCTCTTTCGCCTCCTTTACATCCATATATCTACGCATACACGCTCGTCGGTTAAAGGTACTCCTAATCTGGCCCATTTTCAATATATCGCCAATTTGGTCGACAAAACTTCGTCTAGGGCGTCCCTTTCCGACTCTGCCGTTCACTTCTGCAGCATAAATTTGCTTTGTCACTCTTTCTTCGTTCATTCTTTCTACATGACCAAACCACCGAAGCATTCCTTTCTTAATTCTGGTTACAACGTCATCTTGCAAACTACACTTTTCTCTTATCACACTATTTCTCACCCTGTCATTCAGATTCAGCGTACAGCATACTCCTTAATGATCGCATTTCTACAGCATTTATTCTACTCTCATGCTTCTTCTGTCAGACCTAACTTTTACTACCATACATTAAAGTAGGGACTAACACAGCATTATGAATTGCCAAACGTGCCTTTTTTGACACATTCTGACTCTTCATAATAGCGTGTAGAGCCCGACTAACTCTATTTCCTATGTTCAATCGTCGTTATATATTCTTATCATATCTACCATCCCTGCTAAATAAACATCCCAAATATACAAACTCATCCACTCGCTCAATCAACTCCCCTTCTATTCTTATTTCAGATAACGTTTTACTTTCTTCTCTTTCAAAAACCCGGGGGACACGTGTAGGGTGGGCCTAGGGTTAGGTGGTCGAAGCCTACGGACGCGAGCTTTTTTTTTATCGAAGTAATTATTATAATTCGCGTGTCTGTCTGCACACAACGTTTTTCCATGCGTTATATTTTTATAAAATGATTTTGATTCTGCGCAATAATTACATTTGTTAAATACAGACATTCAAAAAATTTAAAAGCACTGTATTGTCGCCGAATATAAATTCCTCGTACGATCCTAGGAATTCATGTCTAATCTGCTGTAATTTATTCAGTATCATGTTTAATTGTGGCTTCAATGTTTTTCTTTAAACTTTATCTGCCGCTAAGAATCCTCCAGTGTTGTTAAGGCAGTTTTTTCAGACGCGGAACAATTATTTCTAGGCCATTATAACCTTTACCATGCAAGAATCGAACCCGCGAGTCGCAGTTCCGCAACCAAATGCTAAGTCACTGCGCTACCGAAGCGTCTATAAAAAGAATTTATAAAAAAATTGTTTTTTTTAATAAATTTTCAGTACTCTGGTAGATTTATTCATAAAAATCATTTATTTCAAAATGAATGGATAGAATTAAAAATCAAAAAGCCGTGGTAGCTCAAAGGCTAAGCACTCACATTAATTTTCACAGTACACTATCAACTAGGGTTTGATTCTCACTGGCCTTAATGTAATTGTTGATTGTAATTTAAGGGGCTAATTTACCACGTACTCGGTGGTGAAGGCCGGGAGGAATAAAATATTTCAAGGCTAGAGCAGAGCAGCCATTTCAAGCCGGATTACATTACTGCAGTGGAAAAGGGATCTTATTTAGTAAAATAATTTCCATTAAACACAGAGGTACGCCGAATTAGTCCACCAGTAAAACAGAAATTTTCCTTAACCGCTACGTTTGGCAGGCGGATTGGCGACACTTCTAAACGTATCGTACCTTTGACGCTGCTCTACATAAATGGCCCGCAAATGTTCTTTTGCCCATGGGCCTTTCATGAAGGGAGGATTTGCCTTAACCACTACGTTTGGTAGAAGGATTGGCAATACTAGACGTCTCGTACCTTTGATGCTGCACCCAACCGCAGGCTAGATATTTTACGACTGTCGTAAACAAGATAGTAAACAAGGTAGTAATCCGTTATTGGGTTTTTTTTGTCAAGAAATTTCCAGTAGTAGCCCGGAGTCAGGAAGTTAGCGATGTTTCACCTCCGTGCCTCGGAAAGCACGTGAAGCCGTTGGTCCTGCGCCCGATCTCTCTCCGTTCGTGTCGGACTTCCGTTCGGACTATGGGAATATGGGTATTATACAACATTCAATTCTTTATTCGTCAATTATCCTGCATTTAAACCACATAAAAGTTTTAGAAAACTTTTTTACTACAATCTTTTATTTTAAAATATTACATAAATCTTTCATCATAGTCCATCTTGATATAGTTTACTGACTCCTAATAACTATTCTAATTACACTAATATTTTTTCTAATTACACGTTATTTTTAACTGCTACTTTTTAGTCAATTTTATATATATGCCACCCGTATGAAGTTCTAGGTTCCATGTAGTAAATTAGTTTACTGCAATGGGCGAGGTCTAGTTTTCTTTTGACAAAATATTGTTATTTTATTACAAATATAATATAATAAAATAATGAATTAACATAAATGTATTTTCACAATAATGTTTCTTAAATACTAGATGTTTTACAGTGTGGGTTTGTTTAAAGTAAATTTTAATTAATTAACCTAATCCTTAAGGTACTTCTAACTTCAATCAATTAACTGGCAGGGTTTCATGTAACCAGTTCCGTTTCCCTTCATTGAACTGCCTTCCCTTCGAGAATGCACTTTGTAGTGAGAAGACCCTCTACTCCTACTGGACCTGTTATTTTTTTAATATTTTAATTAATATTAACTATTTGAATTTTAGTATTTAGTTTAGGGACACAATATTTATAATTCATTATAACTGTGAATTTATTATATAAGTACATACATACAATACAGAATTTATTGTAATATTTTTTACCTCTCGCATGAATCCTAGCTATCGAGATGCCGACTTTAGACCAAATCTGAATCCATCAGCGAAGCGCGAAGACACATTGTGGAATACGCAAACACTGTCTACAATTCCAAGGAATTTATTCGCAGTTGTGTCTAACGTCTGTCGTAACGATATTATAATAAAAGCAATTTTATTTATATTTATTAATATGAATTTAGACGCGCCATGATCCCTGTTAACGGATAGAATTAATGGTTGATGTTTCAGGCGGCTGCGAGATGAAATATGATTATTCGTGTGAGGTTGCAAAAGTCGCGTGTGATGATTCGGAGAAATAAGCGCTGATTCGGATGGACTCGGAAGAGGTATTCTTTCATCGTTTTAAACACACACCCATTTATAGGGTTCCGTAGTTACACAACAAGGAACCCTTATAGATTCGCATCCATCCGTCCGTCCGTACGTCCGTCCGCGGTTTTACTCAGAGACCCTAGGTGCTACAAATCTGTTATTTGACATAGTTATAGAAAACTGTGAAATAAAATCTTAAAAAACATTTTTATTTTGGGTACCTCCCATAAAAGTAAATGGAGGATGATTTTATTTTACCCGTCTATTCCATGGTATATCGTTGGATAGGTCTTTTAAAAACACTGTGAGTGTGGAACAACATCTTTTTGATTCAGGTGTCCGTTTGCGAAATATTTAGCTTTAAAGTTGTATTATTCAGTTACGAGTCATGTGTCAACCCCTCTACCAATTAAACCGCTGTTTTTGAAAATGTGAAAGTATACACGATAGTAGTACATATAACGAAATTAAACGGAAAACTGTCACAGGTAAGTAAAATTAAGAAAATAACGAGGAGTCATAGTCGACCAACTTATAAAATGCACTTGGATTAGTAAAAAATTCGTTCGTAATTCAAAATTTATTTATTGCCAGAATGTATTACATTATATTATGATGTTGTTATTTGTTAATGAGACCTTATATTCTACCATGATAATGGCGTGCAATATCTTTACAATATACAAAAAAAATATTATTATTACAATTTAATGAGGTAAATTATTAAAGAAAAATAATTATGTAATCATTTAAAAATATTTTAGCGTCAAATTTTTAAATTGCAATAAATACATGTTAAAAATTTAATTAATTATATAAATTTTTATATATAAATGTCAAATATCTAAAAAAAATGTCAAAAACATAAAATAAATATTAAATGTCAAAAAAAACAGTTTTTCTATATTTCACCATTATTGTACATTTCTTTATAAGTCATATATTCGTCTAAACTATAAAAACATTTTGTTGCCAGCCATTCTGTGAGTTTCCTTTTTTTTAAAAATAACGAAAGGGAGGTCTTTAAAAGTGTTAGGCAATTTATTGTAAACTCTTATAGCATTTATAAATACATTTTTTTTTTTTATATATCAAGCCTGTATTGATGTAGATAGGCAGATAGAGCTTAAATTTATATCTTGGCATGGCACTTCTACTGACTAAACTCGAGTTAATGGTGAAATATTGTGGATGCTGTTTGACAAAAACACAAAGTTCCCGTATGTACATACAAACTAGAGGCAGTATGTGAAATTTGTGAAATAACGGTTTGCAACTATCTAAAGACCAAGCTCCACAAATGGCCCTTACACACTTCTTTTGAACACGAAAGGTCTTGCCAACCTCAACCAAGTTGCCCCACAACAAGAGGCTGTATGAAAGCACTGAGGAGACATAGCCGTGGTAAGCGCATAAAAATTTTGTATAGTTGACTTCTTCAATTTTTGTACTATCATAACAAATGTTAAGTCCAATAGGTGGAGTTCTAAAATCCCTAAATTGTATCATTTTGGTTTTATTTAAGTTTATTTTTAAATTGTTACATTTGAGCCATCTAAAGATTTTGTCGAGTGTAACAGATATTTCATTTTCATAGAATTTTCTATCCTTACACTTAATAATTTCAGTAGTATCATCCGCAAACAGAACAGTTACGTGGTCAGTGACATTTGGAAGATCTTTAATGTATATTGGAAATAAAAAGGGACAACTTCATAGAAATATCATAGTTACAACTTCATAGAAAATGACCTAAAACTAGCTACATTATAACTTTGTAATATTATTGTAATGTCCTCCTATTTGGGTCCATTTTTACAAGCTTTTATTTAACTTGCAATGTAACTATGTTTGTTTTTTTACTATCAACTTTAACGTCATTACACAATTTATATGATATAAACGCTTGTCGCGAGATTTAAGTACTCGTATTTACTTAGTTTGAAAATTTTAAAAATTAAAATCAATCAGATCCTGTTTATCTAAACAGGTAGGTAAATCTAGCGATAAGCTTTTATATCATATAAATTGTGAAATGACGTTGTAAGTTGATAGTAAAAGTTTTAAAGGAAAAGTTTATTTTATTCTTTTAAGCGCATTTAAATAAAAGCTTGTTTTAAAAAAAGTTTTTTACCTTTAATTTATTAGTCGTTATAGCGGTCAAAAGTTTTTTACCTTTAATTTATTAGTCGTTATGCTCATTATCAAGAAAGCCCACGTATTGTGACGGGCAACTACGGAACTTGGCCAGTTTTTATTTTATAAAGAAGAGTGGTTTAGTATGGGCCCAAACACATTAGGTGAAAATGTGATAAAAAACCTTCTGAGATAGATGACACAAAGCTTAACATTTCGATGCTCTTTGCTTTGAAGCCAGTACTTACTTTTTATTATAAAATATTTAGAATAGAATAGAATAATTTTTATTTAATATAGATTACAAGAATATTTATTGCAATTGATTAAAGCTTTACCACTGGTTCGGAAAAAATCTCTGTCCTGGGGAGAAGAAGAAACCCGGCGGGACTTTTAAAATAAATAAATTTACAATATAATATTTTATACAATTAAGTATGAAAACATTTAGAAACAGCATTATAGCTATCATTTCAATCCCAAAGGTTATTATCAATCATGTACTTATTAAAAAATTAAACTTTTTGATAGATACGTCCTGCATATTTTCTGGGACTTTGTTGTAAAAGCGTTACATTGCCCCATGAAGAAATTATTCACTCTTTGGAGTCAATCAATTAACTATTAAAATGATTTCTAGGATGTGGCATAGGTCTACGAAAATAAAATAATATATCTCTGTTTAATATTAAAGTACCTCGCTTATTCGTTAGCTTAACATCTGGAAAGCAAAACGTTGTACATTTAATCATGTTGACTGTTCTTGTCTCCTGCATGTTAATGAACATAGTTTTGACATTGAGTTGTGAGCACTTTGTTTTCCTAGCAAGTTAGCACTGATACAATATTAACAACAAAACACAACTATATATTCTCAATACAAACTCCTACGAGAATGTATTGAGAATATATTTTATAATTTATACATTTATTTTAGCTATTTCTACTAAATTTATACTTAAATTGTGAACCCACTCAGAAATTAGGTCTGTGCCCAGGGGTGGGAAGTTAACAGGCTGTAACTTTAGATTTTTACTTTTATATTAATGCTGTTTGGTAGTGACGATTTCATACATTTTTCCTGTGATTGTAGTTATGTCAGTAATCTTTGTAGTTTTTTACGTGGTAGAGCCATGCTGCAGCTATATTACTGGTATAGTTGTAGCACGAATGGGTCGGCTCGACCGGGGAAGGACCACGCTCTCACAGAATACCAGCGTAAATTGAGTGTAGAGATGTTTCGTATGGTGAGTGTAGAGAACCGGAGACCCGTTTTACTGGAAACGAGGCATTCCATCTTAGTCCTCACGGTGACAACGCATCTGCATTTTGATTCGTCATCGAGGAAAGATGTAGATGTCTATGGGCCACAGCAACCACCTACCATCAAGTGGACTGTGTGCTCGTTTGTCACCCTTATCCTATAAGAAAAAATCTAAAATTGTTCAATGTTCACCATTTATATCATCATCATTACAACCCTTCACAAGTCCATTGCTGAACATAAGCCCCCCCTAAGGAATGCCATCATCATTTTCAAAGAGTAGCCAAATTTGAATATAAATAATGATATACCGTTATTGCAGTTTTTGAAAATACGAGTAAATAAGGCTTCTACTTTTATTTGAAGCTATCCCAAACTGAATGTGATTTATGGGCAAGAATTACGCGTACGCGCCCTCCTCTGTGTGCGATTCAATTCACAATGTTTTTGCCGACCGATCGACCCTTACAAATGTGTGCGTACGCATATTGAATTTAAAAGATAAAAAGGACAGAATGTTGGTGATTTTTTTAATTAATTTTTCCTCACCATTTGCCTATTTTACTTATTCTAAACCTTCTCTCCAAATTTGGCCGGTTATTGCAAAATAACCCTGTATATAAACTATAAAAACTACAAATAAAAAAAAACAATAAAATATATACTAAATTAACAATAAACCTTGTTGACGCATTCCAACCAAACGGTTTGCTACATCGTTCGTGATGCGTACATCAAAGGAGTGGAATAAGTTGCCAGCATCTTCAAGGCAAGAGTGAATAGGCTTCTGTTAAGGGATTGTGAAGCTGTAAATTTTCATACAAAAAGCGATAACGTTTTCCCCCCTTTAAAGAAATATTGCGTACGATATAAGTTATTAGCGTCTAAATATCTATATTTTTGACTTAAAAACTTCCTCAAGCTTTTTTATTTTTAAAGTAAAACGTACAGACCTAGATTAAGGTGTACTGAATCTAATGACACCAAAAATTTCTAATTTCGTAAATTTTTAGGGGGGTGAAAACGTTATCGCCGGAAACAATATTTCAAAAAGCGTAATATGTTAGCGTAATATGTTGTATTTGTGTTGTTCACGCCCGGAGGGAGGCAGAGCGAGCGGTAAGAAGCAGATAACATTTTTGAAAATACCTACTCGCGCCGCGTATCGGCACTTCACAATCCTCTTAAGCCAGTGCGCTTCACCATCTTAGGCTACATCACCATCCGGTGCGTTTGTAGTTAAGCGCTGGCTTAGTATAATATAAAAAAACCTTAGCCGCCTGAGGGATAAATTGTTCGTCAAGTCGACATGTAATTTTTATCTGTGTTTTGGCAGGGTTTAAAATTAGTCCATGACAGCTCGCCCGCTGATGAATTCAGCAAGATCAAAATTTATTTTGTCCACAGATGAATTAAAGCCATTTAAACTAAAATGCTGATGCAGCTGGACATCATCTACGTGATACTTGCTGAAATTTATTACGGAGACGAGTGCATTGATAAACACAATAAACGTAACGCAGATAAAACATCGCCTTGAAGAACACGTTACACCAAAGATGTAAATACTTATAAAAACACAAATCGTTTTTAAATTATTTAATAATGTAAGGAATTGGTTTCCTCCATTTTCTAACTAGTTCAAGATATTAATTGTCAAATTTGAATGTTAAATTTGGTTTGAATTTCATTATGAATTGAAACCAGTAATGAAATCATATTTCCAACATCAACAACGGTTAATTACTTAATGTTTGCATTCATCAACCCTAACTGAAGCTTATACTCGTATTACCTGCCCTATGTCCTTGACCAACGTAATTGCATAATTTGTTAGCATGTAAGTTGGAGTTTGTTACTTTATATAAATTACCGTTTCAAACTTATATAGTTTCTGTTTTTTATATACTATGAAAAGTAATTCTAATTTACGAGAAATATAATGCAACATGATCATGAATATACAAAAAACAATTCCAGCTGCTAAATTTCACCATCGCACATCGCGATAAAACTATAGCAATAATACCATCCATACCATCTGGATGATTGGTGGTCCACCACCGTGCAATTTACCAGAAGTTTAGTTCCTCGCAAAACTTCTTTGTGGAATCGGCTACCACCAGCGATTTTTCCGGATGGTGAGTTAACTACTCATGCACAGCTAGCTTTTCAGTTAGCTATTTCTGACACATGTGTGTCAGAAATAGCTAACGTAGTGCTTCCTTTCCGAAAGAGTAATATACAATACAATAGTACAAGGCGGACAAGCTAACGTCGTGCCTATGTTGCGTCTAGCTTAAGTTATCCTAACGTCGTACCTATGACTTAAGTAGATGTTAAGTTATGCTAACGTTGTGCCTATGACTTAATTAGTTATTTTGAACCCACTTAAAAGGAGGTTCTCATATCGACTGTGTTTTTTATGTGTGTTACCTCAGAACTTTTTTCTAGGTGAGCCGATTTTGACGATACTTTTTTCTTTGAAAGCTGGTGCTTATCACATAAAAAAAATGGTCTCATATAAATTTTAATTTTATTTTTATTGGAGTCGGTTGTACAAAATTTTTAATGTTACCACTTCTGTTAAGTTATGCGAAAGTAGTGCCTATGACTTACTCTGACAACATGTTGTGCTAACGTAGAGCCATTGCCAAGCGCGTCGCCTTGTACCGACGCGGTGCCTGCACCCAATGACGTTGATGGAGACGGATATTCAAAGCTAAAGGGAGTCCGAGGACGGTCTCCTGTCAGGAGAGGCCGTGTAGGGAATGAGGCTAAAAAAAATAAAAATAAATACGAACAAATGAAGGTAGAAGTGGTAATCTCCCATCCGTTCTAGCAGTATAAAGCATCGTGCAAGCGACTAAAAGGCATCAGTCGGTAATTCTACGAGTCTTACTGTCGTTACTATGCCCGTTGGGGTATTCTACTAGTGTAGGCAAGGAAGATCGTGTTGCTGAGAGGCTGCCCTGTGTTACATGGGAGATGTTGTTTGCACATTTGGTGTTATCATGTAATTGGGTCCTGATAGTAAGAAGGGTCTGTTACCGAGTAGTTTTCTTTTATTCAAATAAGTTTGAGAATAACATCCAACATCAGAAGTGGAATAGTTTCTTACAATATAATATTTCACGTTTGTTCAAAATTGATTTATTAGAAGAAACTAGAAATACATAGCAAACATCTTCAAACTTGGATATGCCGATGTTGGTACAGGGTTGCATATAAATATATTGTAGAAGTATCTCAAAGAAGCCAATTCTCCTGACATTTAAGTTGCAAGAAATTTAAAAAACTACATACGCTATTGTGAAAAAATGCAACGAATGTGTATTTTATCGTGTCTGAATTCAAGCGGATTCTTTCTTTAAATTTGCTGATATTTGAATATAAATAGAAGAGGCGGACGGTTTGTGAATTTTTTGAAAGGCACTTTTTAGGTATATCAGCATAGGTTACAGTGCTTATTATAGTTAAGTGAGCTAGAACTATACATTTTTATATAATCTAATTCTAATATACAAAAATAATGTTTGTTCGTATTTTATGCGCTGCCATACCGTTCATCAGATTTTGGTAAAATTTTGTCAACTTATTGCTTGCACTTGCGCAAAGGTTATAAGAATAGTACAATCAACTTACAGTAGGTGACGCGCGTATCGTACCGACAAATTTATTTGTAAGTTATGTATTATCTTCATTATTATTCAATATTCTTTAAACAACATTTCTTTCAAATTTAAAATTATATTTCCACAATAATTATTTCTTCTACGGCAACAACGCGCGGTACTAGCTAGTATATTATACAAAATATGTAAATAATAACTTTTGTCATGGGGGGTATATGACAAAAGTTATTATTTATATATTTTGTATAATATACTAGCTAGCGATCGAGCGGAACCAGGGCTCCAAAGTCTTTGCCAGAGATCTGTCTGCCAGAAAGAGCCAACTGTCGAAGGTGAAGACCGAATGTGGCAGCATCGTTTCCGGGACACCTGGGATTTTGAGTGAGATTGAGAGGTTCTATGGGCAGCTGTACACATCATCGTTGGGACCACACGCAAGTGTGAACAAGAGCAATTCTTACCCGACACTTCTGTAACCGTATGAGCGAGATTAGAATGGCTTTCCAGCACCTTAAAAACGGCAAGTACCCGGGCGAGGATGGAATTACAGCGGAGCTTCTGAAAGCGGGTGGAAAACCAATACTTGAAGTCCTTCAGAAGCTCTTTAATTCCTTCCTCCATGGTGGCACTACTCCGGAGGCGTGGAGCAGAAGTGCGGTGGTCTTGTTCTTCAATAAAGGCGACAATGCTCTCTTGAAGAACTACAGACCAATTTCTCTTCTGAGCCGCGTCTACGTGTTGTTTTCGAGAGTCATTATGAATCGTCTCGCACGCAGACTCGACGACTTCCAGCCTTCCAAACAAGCTGGTTTCCGAAAAGGCTTTAGCACCATAGACCACATACATACCCTTCGGCAAATTGTACAGAAGACAGAGAAGTACAATCTGCCACTATGCGTTGCGTATGTGGACTATGAGAAAGCCTTTGATTCCGTCGAAATTTGGGCGGTGCTGCAGTTAATTCAGCGGTGCCATGTTGACTGTCGGTATATCGAAGTGCTGAAGTGTTTGTACAGTCGGGCTACGATGGCTATCAGAGTACAGAACCAGAGTACGAAACCTATCCAATTGCAGAGAGGTGTAAGATAGGGTGACGTTATATCCACGTAACTCTTCACCGATGCATTGGAAGACGTTTTCAAGCTTCTGGACTGGAAAGGATATGGAATTAACATCAATGGCGAGTACATCACTCACCTTCGATTTGCCGACGATATAGTCCTTATGTCAGAATCGCTGGAGGACCTAAGCACTATGCTCAATGACCTCCATAGTGGTTCCCAACGGATAGGTCTTCAGATGAACATAGACAAAACAAAGATCATGTATAACGTCCATGTCACACCTATGCCGGTAGTTTCGGGAGCACTAAGCTCGGAAGTTGTTGACGAGTATGTTTACCTGGGACAAATAGTTCGACTAGGTAAGTCCAACTTCGACCGAGAGGTCAATCAACGGATTCAACTCGGCTGGGCAGCGTTCGGGAAATTACGACACATCTTCTCGTCAGGTATACCTCAAAACTTGAAAACGAGACTGTACAACCAGTACGTGTTTCCAGTGATGACTTATGGAACTGAGACGTGGTCCTTCACTGCTGACCGTATGAGGAAGCTCAAGGTCGCTCAGAAGCTTTGGAGAGGGCTATGCTCGGGGTTTCTCTGCGTGATAAACTTAGAAATGAGGATATCCGCAGTAGAACCAGAGTGACCGACATAGCCCAACGGATAAGCTGAAGTGCCAATGGGGCGGCCATATAGCTCGAAGAACCAACAACCGATGGGGAAAAAAGGTTCTCGAGTAGCAGCCTCGTACCGGTAGGCGAAGTGTAGGATGACCCCAACTAGATGGAGTGACGACCTGGTAAGACATGCAGGAAGTCGATGGATGCAGGTGGCTCAGGACCGTGCTTTGTGGCATTCCTAGGGGAAGGCCTTTGTTCAGCAGTTAACTTGTGAAGGCCTGTAATTATAATGATGATGATATAAATAATATAATTTAGGTAATATATTATAGTTGTCATGGTGTCACTTGTACTGTTTTTTATTTGTAAGGAATGGATAAGAATATTTGATTATTTGAAACATAAAGAACGGCGAAGATGGTGAAAATGGAAATGTTGGAGAATTAATAACAATAACCGTAATATACAAGATGCGTTCATTCATTCTTTTATTGCAGCCCATCAAAGTTAAATGCTAACATTTACTAGGCCACGATTTACTGCGTGGATTTATTAGGACTCCTTTTCTGTCTAGGAGCCCGTCTGGGTAAGTTCCATCCTCTTACCTATTTCTGCCGCCAAATAGCAATGACTGCACTGCTGTGTTCCGGTCTGAATAGTAAGAGAGTCAGTTTAATTCAGGCTGAGAGGGATTTTATCTGAGTCCTCAGATGTGACAACGCATCCGTAGCCTTTATAGGGTTCCGTAGTTACACAACAAGGAACCCTTATAGTTTCGCCATGTCCGTCCGTCAATCCGCGGTTTTGCTCAGAGACCCTAGGTCCTACAAATCTGTAATTTGGCATAGTTATAGATATTAATCACGCCTAAAAAACTGTGAAATAAAATGTCAAACATTTTTATTTTAGGTACTTCCTATAAAAGTAAATGGAGGATGATTTTTTTTACCCGTCTATTCCATCGTGTGGGGTGTCGTTGGATAGGTCTTTCAAAAACACTGAAGGTGTAGAACTACATCTTTTCGATTCAGGGGTCCCTTGCGAAATATTTAGCTTTAAAGTGGTATTTTTTATTACAGTCATGTCTCCTACCAACTAAACCTCTATTTTTGGAAATGTGAAAAGTATACACATGATAGTAGTGTATTAAAGAAGTTAAAAGGAAAACTATCACAGCTAAGTAGAATTAAGAAGTTAACGAGTAATAATTAACCAACTTATAAAATGCACTTGGATTAGTAAAAATTTAATTACAACTCCATAGATAATTACCTAAAATTAGCTGCATTATAACCTTGTAATGTTATTGTAAACTGTTGAAAATAAACATTTTATAATTTTATATGAAGAAAACGACTTATATGTATTAGACTATTGCTTTACTTTTTCATTTGCGAGATAGGCAGGGAGGATCTTTCTTACTTACAACTTTCACTTATTTTTTAGTTGATAGTTATTGTAGGCCTCATTCAAAGTATTCATACAATCATATAGCCTCATTCGTCACAATCTTGGTTTACGCGGGCGATCTCAGGATAATTTAAGGCAATGGTGATTTCCGTGAAGGTTCGTTACGGTCATATATGTATATCTTATGGTTAGACTGCCGGGAATATATAGATAGATAGTCTACTATGATCATCTTTGTACCTTGGCATTTGCATGATTTGATGTAAATTTTATTATTTTCAAAATCGAAAAGTTTTTAATCTTTTTTAAATCTTTTATAAGTCTGATTTGAAAATAAGTACTTCAGTTACGATCTTCCTATTTGGGCCCAACTTTAGTCGTTATAGCCGTCAAACCGCGAACTCACTTATTATGCTCATTATCAAGAAAGCTCACGTATTGTGACGGGCAACTACGAAACCCTACCTCTACATTGTGCGTGGCCCGACACGCACTTGGCCAGTTTTTGGTTTGAAGTTGGCTGCAGGTGTCCATGGACTCCCCCCCCGAACGGGTTCCCGCCTTGTCGTGGCGGGGGGGGCTTAGCAGCCGTGACTTGGTCACCCGCGGTAAACTAAGAGGAACCCACATGGCCGGCCCGAGGAGGCCACTCCGAGCGGGCTTGGCGAGCCCACTTTGGATGTGTCTTGGAGGGCTGCGGCGAGAGGGGTACCCTCTTCCCCTACCGCTGCTGCCGAGGTGGAGACGCGGAGGAAGAGGAGTGTTGGTATGGCGATGCGTCACTCGCCCTATCCTCTGCGAATCTGACGGGGCCGCACCGTTAATTGATGTGGTGGTGGTGGGGCTGCGGTGGGAGAGGAGTGTCGGTATTGCGAGGCGCCGCTCTCCCTACCCTCGGCAGTCGAATCTTGGTTGGCGGCGGGTCCATAGACCAGATCCGCCGATGGGGTCAGGAAGACTAATGCTTCGGAGTGCTCGTTTTTCCTGGCTCAATGGCCTTCACGCATCGGACACGTGGGCGTCCCTTGCGCATGTGAAGTTAGAGGCCGCGGAGGAGAACGCGACATATGTTCTGGTGCGCCTTACCTGAGAAGGAGATAGGGGAGGAGTAGTCCTTTCCCAAGGAGGGGCCTCAATGGGGCGGCCAGCACTGGTGGGGCCGCGGATGTGTGCGAAAGCGTTTCCGCGGCCCTGCCAAAATGCGACGAAGTTGGAACACCATGGGGTTTTAGTGGGTGCGAGTCCAACATGACCTGTCCTTGCTCCCGTGACCCGGGTATGCGTAGGCATTTCACCATGTAAAACAAAAAAAAAAAAAGGTGTCCATGGACTGCAGTAGCCATTTACCATCAGGTGGGCCGTAAGTTTGTTTGTCAATCAGTTTTACAAAAAAAAAACACTTTGCAGACGAGTTGGCTACTGCAGTTTTTCAAAATTATTATTATTATTATTTGAAGACGATGGCCATCTCCTGTTTCAGTTTCCCTCTGTCGCCTTATACAACACCCAAGGGATAACATGGGGATAAATAGTATGGATTCTCTTACACCGCAATTACATGGCGTAATGTAAAAATATTTTTTTTTTATAGGATAGGGTAACAAACGAGCACACAGTCCACCTGATGGTAAGTGGTTGCTGTGGCATATAGACATCTACATCTATCCTCGATTACGAATCAAAATGCAGATGCGTTGTCACCCGTGAGTACTAAGATGGAATGCCTCGCTTCCAGTAAAAAGGGCCTCCGGTTCTCTACACTCACCATACGAATTACAGCAGTGTTAAGCTGCTATTTTACGCTGGTATTCTGTGAGAGTGTGGTCCTTCCTCGGTCGAGCTGACCCTTTCGTGCTACAACTATACTACTAATATAGCTACAGCATGGCTCTGCCACGTATAAAATCATGAAATCTAAGTAAACCACTGAAATAAATATTAATATTTTCCACTGTTACCAGAGTTAAAATTTGTTAACGATGTGGAGACCCGAGACCATTTTGGGGACGTTTATTAGAGAGTGAAATAAATCTAAAGTAAATAAAATATTCTACAGTTTGACTTTGAACTTTGTCTAATAATTAAAATTCAATATAGATGCTCGTTTGCTCTTTGTCTCGGCGATGAAAGTTTGGTTTTATTTAAATTTATAAGCAAGAAAATTTTGCTCTTGACGTATAATTTTGCTTTAGTATTTTGTGTTGGCTGCAAGCATGCGCCTCTATATTTTAAATTCGATTCAATTTACGTTTTAAGCCGGTTTTTTGCATTTTGCATTTGAATACAGTCTACATTGAATATGCTAATTCTGTGTACGTCGGATTCGGAGGAATGAGACTATTTGTAATAAGATTAAATCTGTATTATCTGTTAGTTGCAGATTCACTTTATTTTTAAATTGCTTTAGTTTTGTTTGTGCCGGTGTATATACTAATAATCTATATTGTTGTGATTTGATGTTCCTTTGTTACCTCATATAATAATATAAGAAGGAAATAAAACAGTACATAAACATAAAAACTTAAAAAAAATACTGCGCTTGCCAACCTATTAACTGAACGTGGCAACTATGACAAATATCCCCCCTTATGAGGGTAATCTATGGAAAAAGGTTCAGCAGTGGATTTTCTATAGTTTGTTATGAATTCAATGAATGAATTACGCGAAAACGGCAATGCTTTACAAGTGATAAATAATCAAAATTTTACTAAAATGAAGAACCGACTTCATAAATTAAAATAATAAATTCTCATAATAGCTTCAGAAGTCAGAGCTTATAAAAGCTTAGAAGGAAATTACTTATGTTTTTAATTTTGGACGCGGTCGTAGTTTTTAAAAATTTTAATTATTTTAATTTAAGTTAAAAGTTTGATTATTTTAACCTTTTGAGTGGTCTAAGGAATATCACAAGTTCAAGGTAATGTCTAGAATTTTGATTAAAAAGGTACATTAAAATCTTCATTCCCTATTGTTCCACCTTTAAAGACAGAAGAAAAAAAATAATTATGAATTTTTAAGCACCTGTTTCCTTTTCACCATTAGTTCAAATTCAGATTTATGAAATTGGAAACTGAAACATTACAAGACAGAATCTTCTCATCTTACACGTAGCTTAGCGTTGCAAAGCTTTTTACAATCATTAACGCTGTCTTAATTTAAAGATTTATTAATTATATAGCGAAAAATATCAAACTTTTTCACAGTACCGTATCTATAGGTAATTTACTTGAACGTACAAAAATTATAAAGAAATTGTGTAATGAGGATGGATGATGATGATGATGGATAATTTACTCACCTTCGATTTTCCAACGACACAGCCATAATGGCAGAATCGCGTGAGGACCCACAGCACTATACTCAATTACCTTAATAGCGTCTCTCAACCGATAGGACAAATATGACGTGTAACGTCCATGTCGTACCTATGCCAATAGTTATTGGGAGCATTTCACTCAAAGTTGTTCATAAGAATGTTTACCTAGGACAAATTGTCGAACTAGTTGAGTTCAACTTCGATTGATAGGTCAGTCGACTGATCCAACTTGGCATTCGGGAGATTGTGTTATGAGTTGAGAGATTATTTTACGCCACCAAAACGCGGCAAACACCAAATGATAAATGCTTATCAACTATTAATCACAAGCCATCATCAATATGATAATCATCAGCCTGTCATCATCATATGAATCAGTCCTCTGTTGCACATTGGTCTCACCAAAAATTAAAAATGTAATTATATACCAGACAATTCACACCTTTGACACTGTATTTTTTTTATTTATTTATAGGATAGGGTGACAAACGAGCACACAGTCCACCTGATGGTAAGTGGTTGCTGTGACCCATAGACATCTACATCTATCTTCAATAAAGAATCAAAATGCAGATGCGTTGTCACCCGTGAGGACTAAGATGGAATGCCTCTTTTCCAGTAAAAATGGTCTCCGGTTCTCTACACTCACCATACGAAACACAGCAGCATTAAGCTGCTATTTTACGCTGGTATTCTGTGAGAGTGTGGTCCTTCCCCGGTCGAGCCGACCCATTCGTGTTACAACTATACTACTAATATAGCTGCAGCATGGCTCTACCACGTAAAAATGTGGTAGAGCCACGTGTATTTAGCAGCATTAAGTTGATATTTTACTCTGGTACTCATTTATACTCTGTGAGAGCGTAGTCGTTCCCGGTCAAGCCGACTTATTCTTGTTACAACCATAATATAGCTGCAGCTTGGCTGGCAAATTTTCTTAATATTAACATTATAATCTAAGTATGTTTATATCCGTTAATAAACACAGGTATTATTTTTCTGTTCTACACATCATGTTTAAAAAATAGAAAGGCAAGAGGACTGCATGGTTTAGCTTCAATAGCTTATTAATGTTGACCGTTACCATTACCGACCCGATTTTTAGCCAGAGCAAACATTCCTCCAAAAACATACTGTCTGAAAATGTTATGATCGTCCCCGTGTTTTTAATTCTTTGAAATGTGCCTGCTATATGTAAGTATTTATATATAATATTTATATATAATAGTGTGTGTCCACTACTTTTCTATTTTTAAAGATTTTCGACTGAAATGGAAGGAGGAGGAGGCTCTTATACTGTTATAATCAACAATTTGTTTATTTATATTTTATCGGAGCACGCTGACACTTTTGGGACTCTTATATTTTTTTTAACAAATCACGTAGAGCTTTGTTTCGATTTATCTGTGAAAAAAGGCAATAAAGATAAATTCCTTCCAATTTGTAGCAGCTCATGTTCAATAGTGCAGTCTTTAGGGCCGGCGATGATATTAGCATGGCTCAATATTCATAAGTTTTATAGCTAAAGAGAGATTTTTCATAGGCCGACACGATAAAGATATATCGTCGCCAATACAGGCTCACTGATATCGATGCACTGAAATGAGTGGAACGACCTATGATGTTTTGCATGCCTGAAACGCGAAGTTCTATTAGCGCCTAAAAATTAAGATTCCAACGTTTTGTCGCATGAAATCGTATATAACAATCATATTGTACATATAAATGATATAAAAAGCACATTGTCAGAAAGATAAATGATTGTTTAACTTATAATTTTTTTTTCAAATCGATTAATAGCTATTTTTACATAAAAAAAGTGGTTTTAGTGGCTTATGGCGTGGATTTATCAAGTCCGCAGCGGTAAACACGATAACTTTTGAAAATATAAATTTTTCAACTCAATCTTTTTTTGAATCTCTTCATCTATCATATGGGAAGCCATGGAATGTAAATGGAAGTTTAGGTTTGTTTTGTTTAGTTATAATAAATTTTTTTAGGCTGAGAAATCCCGAAATTTTCGGTGTTTTGAGCAGCCTTGTAATAATTTATTTTACTAAATACACTTTGCGTCACTCCGTCACTACGGGCTCGACCGCCGTCGTGAGTGGATACTGTATCGCTTGTTTGTAGCGAAAACGATCGCTGTAGAAATACAAAATATTCGAAAAATCAAATTTGATACATACTTGACAAGGTAAGACATTATTATTTTTATAATCACAGCTTTTCATTACAATATTTTGTTTCGTTAAAAGTAAGTAGGATTTATATATAAATATACAGTAAAACTCGCTTAATACGATCACGTTTAATATGATTTCTCGCATAATACGCCATTTTATATCAGTCCCTGCAACTTGAGGCATGTTTTCATACATTTTTAACACGCTTAATACGATTCGTCATCCCGTCTAATACGCCATCTGTGCAACACCTGAGCCGAGCCGAGAGTTGTCGAGCGCGCTCACTTACCGCCTTGCTGATCCCTCCGCCGCGTGTATGAGCACCCCGCGCACTTTAGTTCACTAAGTTCACCCTAAAGATGTTGAGCTAAAGAACATCAAGCTTGTTTTCTTACCTCCGAATGCGACAAACAAGTTGCAACCGATGGATCAGGGCATTATAAAAGTCCTTAAACAAGGCTACAGAACACGATTGATACATCGCTATCTTAAAGAAATGGAAGACCCTGACAGCAAACGACCCTTGACTGTGCATGATGCGATACTAAACATTGCAGCGGCATGGCAAGCAATTAAGCCTGAAACCACACAAAATTGTTTCAAGAAAGCAGGTTTCCGAAATAACGAAGAAGACGTCGTGTTTGAAAAAGAACCCACGATACTGCAGGGTTTTCCTGGATATTCTTTCATTGATGACAATGTTGCACCCTATGAAACCCGTTCAATCGAAGATCTTATTGAAGGTGTGAATACACCCAAAAAGAGGCCCTAAGTGATGACGATGAAGATGAAGGAGAGTCAATTCTGATTTTATCAAACGCAGAGGTAAACGATTATAAACGATTATCAGAAGTAAACGATTTAAGGCGCTATGTATCTTCTTTCGGGGAATGTGAAGATGCACTGCAAAAGTTAAGTTATATTAAAAGCCTTGTCATTACTAATGAATCAAAATCTCTGCGTCAAACCAAAATAAGTGATTGCTTTAAGTAATGTCATTATAAATAATAATTAACTATGATGTAACGTCTTTAAATACATATACATATGTATAATATTATACCTTTCTAACAACTACTAGGTTGTCCGGCAAACGTAAACATTACTCCGCAAATTTAATAATTTTAAAATAGTATTATGTACTTACGACACTGTAGCATATGTAAAAATACTCAGTCTATGTCGACAAACCAGTAATAGTGTTATCTCAGTGAATTGTTAGTGCAATAAGAATTCAACCAATATTATAAGACAATAGAAGTGCAACTCAGTGTATAATAGTGATTATAAACAATAAACTGTGAAAACAAAGGTGAAATGTTGTGTCTCTAAAGTATATTAATAAGTACTACGAAATTACTAATTCTTGAAGATCAGTTATAAATCCAAACTTGTAATATGCAAATTACAACTACCTGTTGCATTCGCATAATAACAGCCGCAGGTAACAACCAATTACATCACAGAATTTAATGTTGGCACTACAATTAATTTCGTTCAGAAACTTGACTAATATTTTTCTTCGGAATTTGAACCTTTGAGATTGCTTTAGTAAAATTATTAAGATATCATTTTATAACTAATTCTAGAAATAGTTTAAAAGTGCTAACTAGGAAAGAATATTACAAAAACAAGCGTTATGACGCATTTTTGTTTACATTGAATGTAAATTTGTGCAAGTAAAGACAATTATCAACCAGGGTGACCAAAAAAAAATTGAACGACATCTGGTACTGATACAGTGAACCATTTTGTTTTACTATTCTTCGAGCAAAGTGGCCAAAAATAATAATAATAATCACCTGTTAATTAGAATTCCTAAAACCATTGCAAAAAATTCGAATAATTATCCGATATGCATAATGGTCGCAAAATACACGAAAATACGTAACAATTAAATAGCTGAGAGGTTTTTGTGACATTTCTCTTAATCTCATCAAAGAGGTTCTTTTTGAGAATTAGTTAATCTTATAAAATTTTAGCATAAATTATTATGGACTCCCTTGAAAATATAACATTTCGTCGGAGCCGAGTTCGAGAACATATTCGGAACCATCTCCCGACGACATCGACAGTGACATCATTTCACGGACACTAGAGTGCACCACCAGTAGTATGCCAGACATTTCAGAAGACGAAGACGGCTGTCAAGTAGAAAAAACAGGATATTGAAACAACAGATAAACGAAAAGTCTCATAAAATATGTATACAAAATATCAATAAGGATGAGAAAATACCTCAACGAACACGTAAAAAGAAAAAAATATGTGTACTCAGTGCGGATCAGAACAATAATGTCCTTAGTATTGCATAAAATGTATTATTAAACGACAAAGATGAAATATGTCATTACCTAACACCGAGAGCGGGAATAGAACAGCTTCTTAAAGTAATTGACTCAAAATTAGTTGATTTCACCTTTAATGATTACTGCATAATAATAATAGGACAAGAAGACTTTAAAGCAACGAAAGACTACATCAAAATGATTATCTATATTCGAGACGTTATCAAAAAAATTAAGCATACAAACATAATTATATGCTTTCCTACGTACACATATAGAACACATAACATCTTTTACAACTGCAGAATCGAAACGTTTAACAATTTACTCTACTTAGACTTATTAACTCATAAACATGTTTATTATTTGGATTCCAATATGAACCTAAAATGCGACTTTAGTATGTTCGATAGAAAAACAGGTTCAATAAATAATACTGCGTTGAGGACAATTCTCGAAGATCTTAAAGCGTTAATTGATAGCATAGATACGCATGAACGAAATGTTAAAACCCAGAAAAAATGTTGTGAATGTTTTGGCGGATGGCACCGAAAATAGGATCTATAATGAGTATATAACAAATTTTTTTTCGTCACTAAATGTATACACATAATGCACCAAAATATTGCCGGATTGCTAACAAAACCGGACTCAATCACAGTGTGCCTAGAAGAGCTGGCTGAAGGAGGATCATGTGTGGACATATTATGCATTACAGAACATTTTATTCAAGAGGGCTATGAAAGATATTTAACTATACCCAATTATCAGCTTGCGGCATGTTACTCTCGAAAGAAAAGCAAAAGAGGAGGAGCGTGCATATTAGCAAGAAGTGGCCACCAGTATAAGGAATTAAAACTAATTACTAAAATATCAGAAACTGGGGTCTTCGAGTGCAGTGCTATCAAATTAATTAGCTATAAGATTGTTATTGTTTGTATTTACCGAGTTCCAAAAACTACTAACTTTAATGTGTGCATGGAAAAATTACACGTACTCTTGCAAGAACTTAATAGCAAAACCTTTAATAATATTGTCATAGCAGGGGATTTCAATGTAGATGTGTTTAAAAAAAATTATCAAACAATAGACTTTGAATGTTTACTTTTAAATCACAATTTAAAGTTATCTATAAATCAGCCCACTAGACTAAAAAGTCAAACATGCAATATAATAATATTGCACATAACTGTAAAAAGTCCTGTAAGGTACAAATATTAGAATTTGCATTGTCAGACCACACGGCGCAATTAAGAAAGTTACCCGTTCAAGAGTCTGTATAACTAGTGCAGCTATATTACTGGTATAGTTGTAGCACGAATGGGTCGGCTCGACCGGGGAAGAACCACGCTCTCACAGAATACCAGCGTCAAATAGCAGCTTAACGCTGCTGTGTTTCGTATGGTGAGTGTAGAGAACCGGAGACCCGTTTTACTGGAAACGAGGCATTCCATCTTATATATTACTTATTATATTCAAATTTGTGTGGGGGAAAAGTAATTAATATCTTTTTCATTTAAAAACTGATGCAAATAAATAACCAATGTTTACTTTTTCAAAAAATTACCCTTAAGGTTTTAACAAGGGTGCTAATTTCTAATATATATTTCAAGATTTTTGGAAATTCCACTCTATTATAGTAGGGAGGAATGTTTGTATAAAAATGCGTAATTTTTTAAGTAAATGAAATAAAAAAAATGTCTTTATGTTTTAGTTATAAAAATTAAGAGACACGTGTTTCAGTATTTTTGACATTTCTACCCTTAGAGGCGTAAAATTAAGGATGTTTTAAATTCTGCCATGTTTTAATTATATATTTAATCGCACTATCATAATATGCTTTCGATGAGAAACTAAGTAACACGTGTTTAACGATTTTTGGATACTTCACCCCTAAGAGGAAAAAAGGAATGAAAGCTATTATAAGCTATTATAAAATTGCAAACTATTTTGATGCCGTTTTCAATCATTCAATCAAAAGGTTGTTTATTGTACACCAATACACATTGAAATAAATAAAGAAGGTCTTATCGCTCTGGAAGCGCGCAAAGTATTGTTCAAAACTAATGGCTAGAAGGGGGGTGTATATAAATTATACAAATAAATTAAAAATAAAATTAAAACAAAAACACAAGATGATGACAGTTGAGGAAAGTAAGATAGATACAAGAAAAGGTGGGAAGTATGATGGGATATATTATCAGCTTTGAGTAAAGTTTTGAAGGAATTGAGCACGGCGAACATGTAGATGCAGGGAGTTCCACATGCGTACAGCTGTAACAGAAAATGATTTATTTAAGAAGGCGAATGAATGCACTGGATTACGAAGAGCAAGATTGATAGACCACTTTCACTATTTGAAAGGCCTTACTCTTACTTAAAATCTGCGATAATTATCATTCCAGAATATGGGAAAGTTTTCATGTTATAGCTTGAGTTCTTCGTACTAGCGATCATATACTAATGTGGATCATGACTGTTTGGATAACTTAGACGCGGTTAACACCGCGAAACGAAAAGCTACTCAATAATATTTTATTCTAGCATTTTGAATAATGTATGATAAAATTATTCAACGTGCCTCACTTTTTATTGGATGTAATCAAAACAGTTTAACATTTTTTTACGACGTAAGTAAAGCAGATATAATAAAAATTTAAAAATTGTTGTCTGTGATATTGAATAAACAAAATATATGACAGTTTAGTTAACACACTGATCTTGACCATGTAAAATTTATCAACGAGGGATGAAAGTTCTGTTTAATCGCCCCGGTATCGGTACCGTGTCGTTGAATAAAAAGGCTGCTGGATAAGGTCGGTGAGGTCAGTCGGTGACGATATATCGTTAACGGTATCGGGCAACGAAAAAACGTGCTTAAGATCTTCTGATATTAGATTCTAAAGTAATGATTATAGAAAAGCAATTTTCATTCAAAATTATTATAGAGCACTGGCTGTGCCCGCGACTTTGTTCGCATAGAATATTTTTCTTTGTTTGTTTTAAAATCGATTAAGTAAGGTATTTATTTGGTTTGAAGCTTTATTACTTCGCACAACTGTTCAAATTCAAATAATAATTGTAGACTATATTATACTAATAAGGTGTTATTTCATTACAAAATAGTTTATTACAGTCAAGTGCGTAGGTAACTTCAATATCAAGAGTTTCGTAAATATGTATATTTAAAAAAAAACATAGTAAAGAAAATTGCATGATATCTAAAAACATAAGAAACATAAGCAAATATGAAAAAGGAACTGAGAAAGGGGTTAATAAATACTCTAGATTTTATAAAAATATAGTGTCATGCGTTGCCAATTTAATTTTTTCATTGCTAATCTAAGAAAGAAATGATAATTCGTTTGACGTATGATAGCAGCGTAAAATAATTCATCACCCCGTTACTTCTCGGGGGTGTCGTAAGAGGCGACCATGGGAAATGCTGGTCATGAAAAGTCAGAGCACATAGGCAGAATTGGCGAGAAACTAGTTCGCCTTCCTTCGGGAACCCGTGCATTCTAATCTCTCGCCAAGGCTGTCCAAGGGAATTTCTCTAAGCCATCACTACCATCTCTGCACAGAGAGGACGACTCACTGGCCCACGCCGCAAAAGAGAAAGCCGACCTTTTAGGCTCCCTTTTTGCGTCCAACTCGACTCTTGATGACGGAGGGAACACACCGCCGACCATCCCGCGGTGTGAGTGCTCCATGTCGGATGTGCGGTTCTCACAGTGCTCGGTTCGCAAAGCACTCCTCTCCCTGGACATACACAAGTCGAGTGGGCCTGACGGAATCCCCCCAATTGTGCTGAGGACGTGTGCTCCGGTGTTGGCACCGGTTCTAACGCGTCTTTTCCGGTACTCCTACTCCCTAGGCGTAGTCCCGAAATCATGGAAGACAGCTTTTGTCCAACCGATCCCTAAAAAAGGCGACCGCTCAGACCCGTCCAACTACAGGTCTATCGCCATCACCTCCTTGTTCTCCAAAATAATGGAGTCCGTTATAAACTGCCAGCTCATGCGGTACCTTGAGGATCACCAGCTGATTAGTGACCGCTAATACGGTTTTCGTCGGGGTCGATCAGCTGGTGATCTTCTGGTCTACCTGACTCATAGATGGGCAGAGGCAGTAGAGTCCAAGGGGGAGGCATTGGCCGTTAGTTTGGACATTGCGAAGGCTTTCGATCGGGTTTGGCACAAAGCGCTTCTTTCGAAGCTCCCTTCCTATGAGCTTCCCGAGAAATTATGCTATTGGATCACCAGCTTTCTTGCAGATCGGAGCATCAAGGTCGTTGTAGACGGTGCATGCTCCGACTACAAGCCTATTAACGCTGGTGTTCCACAAGGCTGCGTGCTATGACCAACGCTGCATATCAATGATATGTTGCAAACTGGTAGCATTCATTGCTATGCGGATAACAGCACTGTTGATGCTCTATACACTGGCCGTGCCAATATTTCTCGAGAAAACGTCGCCGAGTACAGGAACAAACTTGTGTCTGAAGTCGAGTCTTTGTTGAACAAAGTCTCGGATTGGGGCGACTAAATTAAGTCCAGTTTAATCCTCAGAAGACACAAGTTTGCGCGTTTACCGCTGAAAAGAACCCCTTTGTCGTATCTCCTCAGTTTCAAGGCACTGCCCTTGTTGCGTCAGCCAGTGTCGGAATCCTTGGCGTCGACATATCGAGTGACGTGCAGTTTCATGGTCACTTGGAAGAGAAGGCCAAATTGGCCTTTAAAAAGCTTGGCGTGCTCAGCAGAGCGGGACAGTATTTCATGCCGGCACAACGCCTGCAACTTTACAAGGCGTAGGTTCGGCCTCACATGGAATACTGTTCCCATTTTTGGGCTGAGGCTCCCCAATGCCAGCTTCTTCCACTTGACCGCATCCAGCGCAGAGCGGCTCGAATCGTCGACGACCGAGTCCTTACCGATCGGCTCGATTCTCTGGCGCTGCGAAGAGATGTTGCATCTCTTTGCATTTTCTTTCGCATTTACCACGGGGAGTGCTCTGAGGAATTGTTCGGATTAATCCCAGCCGCCAAATTTCACGAAAGCATCGCGGCAGAACTCCCGATACCATCCACACCATCTGGATGATTGGCGGTCCACCACTGTGCGATTTAGAAGATGTTTTCTTCCTCGCACAACTTCCTTGTGGAATAGTTTACCACCAGCGATTTTTCCGGACCGATACGACTTAGGGACCTTCAAGAAAAGAGCCTACTCCTTATTAAAAGGCCGGCAACGCATCTGCAATTCCTCTGGTTCCCCTGGTGTTGCAGTTGTTCATGGGCGGCGGTAGTCACTTACCATCAGGTGAGCCGCATGCTCATTTGCCCCCTCTCCTATAAAAAAATATAAAAAAATCGTATAGCCTTTGATGTATGCTGGTGGCGGTATAACCATCTCGATTACACCCGGCGAATAACTTGACAGGCGACGAGCATCAACATCAAATGTATTGCGATCGTTAATCTGGCTAAAAGGAAGAGGGTAAGTATTTTGAATCTTTTTGATTTTTTTTAATAGAGTAAGGTTGAAAAACGAGCACACAGTCCACCTGATGATAACTGGATGCTGTGGCCCATAAACATCTACATCTATCCTCGATTAAGAATGAAAATGCAGATGCGTTATCACCCCTGAGGACTTAGATGGAATGCCTCGTTTTCAGTAACAAGGGTGTGACATTATTGAGCCATTAAGTTTTGGGACAAACATATAAAAGAAACATGAATGAATTTTGAACGTTTTTGAATCTTAAATAAGGTTACTTATTTAATTAATATTAAAAATACAAAAATCTAAAGCAATAGTCACTGTCCTGCTGTTTGCTGGTCTGGGTATTCGCCTGGCGTAATCGAGATGGTTACACCGTTATATATCGGAAGTTATGAGATTTACCCAGCATTTCCCACAGTAGCCTCTTACGACACGGGACGAGACGTAACTGGATGATGAATTCTTTTCAGTAAAAAAATGGCCATCACACATATTATATTTGTAGACCACAGACATAACTCGTCGAAACGGTTCTGTTTGGACTTTTTAAGTACAAACACTTAAAAATGTACACATGTAGTTGTATCAAGGTTCCTCTTGGACATTTTGTTATTGTATGTGTTAAAAAAATTGGCACCATTGCGACACGGGACGTTGCTTTGGACAGTTGACCAAGTGGGAGCATCTTCTCAGGAGATCCATGCCATCAAGTGGGACAAATACCCCTTGTATATATATATATATATATATAAATACATTTTTGCAGGTTCTGTGGGATATGTCTATATCTGTCCGTATTCCACGGAGCCTGCAAGCACATTTTAACATTATTAAATCTGTCTATTTTGCTCTATGCCAATCTCCAATAATATATTTAGTATATATTCTAAGTCTACGTCACACAACTATTGTGTAACCTGTTGGTAGTAACTTCTTTCGTTTCAAATTTCCAACCAGTCAACTTTATAAAATTATCTAAGTACTTAGTCTGGCAACTAAACAAACATGCTAAATTAAAATATGCCCAATATAATTCACAGCACACGAGACGCAAAGACCTCGTGTGTACCTTTCATGATGACCATTGTTCCTACTTTTCTACGAATTTTTTGCTAACTTGATATACTGTACCTAAAGTTAAGGCAAAAAAATGTATCCATGAATGGTTCCCGAAAAGGGACACACACATACACACACACACACACACACAGACACACAGACACACAAACACACACACACACACACACACACACATCAAGATAAATTTATTAAATACTTACCTACTAATGATAATACTTACCCACTTATGTTAATACTTACCACAATTGAATATATTATATCATGTATCATTGTTATTAAAATTTGTATTCTAAGCTTATATATTTTTGTATTTTGTCAACTGGGAGGGAGACCTGATGACTTGAAATAAAGTACATGTTCGTCGCCTAGCTTAGACATATATACTTTCTATGTATGTCTAATTTAGGTATAAAGATATAAAGTATATCTATATCTTAGATAGATGTACTCTCACATTATTTTGGGCCTATTTTTGTCAAAAATCAAGATTGTTAATTTAATGTGGTGAAAAATGATGATAGGTACCTAAAAATGTGTAGGTAACAACGATTCCCATCAGAATTACTCAATCGTACTGCTGACCTAAGTAATGCGGCCGGTTACTTTCTCTTATTACAAAAGGTTTTCTCGAAATTTGCTATGGTAATTGCTCTCTCCAGTGTGTACTTAATATCGGACTTTCCACAGAAATCACTTCTTTTCGTATAATGTTGCCCAAACAAAAACTTGCTGATGAACACGAAGGAAGTGTGCACGTGATTGGCATTTAATGTGTCTACAGTAGAAATTTTGTATAGAATACCTATTGAGAGTTTATCACAGTACTGACTTTTTTTATAAAACTAAAGCGACAAACGAATTTTCAGTCCACCTGATGGTATTTGATTACTACAACCTATGGAGCTGTAATCAAACTTTCAAAATAAGTAGGCTACAGATGTGTAGCCTTCTTATTTTGAAGTTCTCTGAGGACTTTTCTGAGGACTGAGATGACTGACTGCTTTTCCTCCGAGGATTAAGATGGCATACACAGCCTGTAATTATACTGGCTCCCTATACCATTCAGACCGAAACAATCCAGTGCATGCACTACTCTTTGGCGACAAAAAAGATGAGAGTGGTACCTACCCAGAAGGAGTCCTAGCCAGAATAGGGGTCACATAAACTAGTAAAACTTTAATACAATAGGAGTTTTAGTTTATTGAGGTGAATTTATATAAAGCCACGCTGTAACGATTGCGGCTGTAACACGAATGGTTCGGCTCGACAAAGGAAAGATTACGCTCACAAAGAACACCATCGCAAAATAGCAACATAATGATGTGTTTTATATGGTGAGTGAGAGGTACCGGAGACACCTATGTGCTGGTAACGAGGCAACGAGAGCAACACGAGCCGGCGGACCGGAGGGGAGTAACTATAGCGTTTTTTCTCGATACAGAATTGTATGTAATATTTTGCGGGCCAAATCTGCGCACACAAAAACAATCGTCTGTCACCACGAAAATCGCATATAACAATTAAAACAATATACTAATAATTTAATACACACATTTCTTTTTATAGAATAAGGGTGACAAACGAGCAAACAGACCACCTGATGGTAAGTGGATGCTGTGGCCCACAGATATCAAAATTTATCCTCGATTAAGAATCAAAATGCAGATGCGTTGTCACCCCTGAGAACTAAGATGGAATGGCTCGTTTCCAGTAAAAAGGGTATCCAGTTCTCTACACTCACCATACGAAACGCAGCAGTATTAAGCTGCTATTTTACGCTAGTATTCTGTGAGAGCGTGATCCTATCCCGGTCGAGCCGACCCATTCGTGATACAACCATAATAAAGCTGCATTGTGGCTCTACCACGTTACATACACATATAAACACATTATAACAGTATCGTTCGGTGACAGGGACAACTCGGTTACAGTCTCGGATCAGTCGCTCAACCGATCAGCATATTGTATGAGGGTGGGCGGCCTGTGTTGGTAAAAAAATTCGAAACAACACTACCGTTAATATTGTAATTTTTAAGTTTAAAAAGAAGTAAATAGCCATATTGTGATTAAAAATTACTTATAAATGAAATTTATACGTGGTAGAGCAGTGCTGCTGTAGCATGAATAGGTCGACTCGACCGGGGAAGGACCACACTCTTACAGAATATTAGCGTAAAATAACAGCTTAATGCTGCTGTGTTTTGTATGGTGAGTGTAGAGAACCGAAGACCCCTTTTACTTACTGGAAACGAGGCATTCCATCTTAGTCCTCAGGGGCGACAACGCATTTACATTTAGATTCTTTATTGAGGATAAATGTAGATGTCTATGGGCAACAGGATCCACTTATCATCAGGTGGACTGTGTGCTCGTATGTCATCCTTATTTAATAAAAAAAGGTAACGCCTTCTTTTTGTAAATTTGACATAGCAGATCTCTTTTTGAAGCAAAAAACTAAATAATTCGGCATTTTTGTAGGACATCGATTCAGCCGCGCAACTAGATTTAGTCTAGTGAGCAGACGGCAGTACGGCTGTAACTAGTTTTATTGTTCGCATAAACTGCGTGGACTTGTACTTTGACAAAGAGGACGCCTGCGTATGGCTTCTCCCCTCCGATCAGCCGCTGGCCTGTGTTGCTCTAGAACTCGACTACGGCAAAACAAACAATTCTTTTTCATCAACTGTTTTTTTTCCAGAACCAGCCATGACTAAAGAGAAAAAGTGTCGCAAGGTCGTAGTAGTGCTAGAGTTTCAGTTTCCTAATAAATCCTGATATTCATGCATATTTTCATATTATATCTCAGTGGAGATAACGCATATTTGATTATAGAATCCGCCTGCTCCTTGTATGATAGCTTAAGAATATGGTGAGGGAATGACGAAAAATAAGAACGTAGTAAAGTAACTAAGGGTTTGGTTGCGCTGCAGGGCCGAGGTTCGAAATCAGCATAGAATAAATGTTTATTGGCCTATAAATAAATGTAAAACTCCTCCAAAGTATAAAAGAAAATTCTACGTGTGTAATTTATTTTTAAGATTAAAAAAGTATTGACATGATGATCTCTGACTTGAAGTTTCTTGCTTTGTGCGTGAAAACACGAAGAAAACTCCTATATACTATTATTGTAATTAAAATTAAAATTGTTAGAGCCGTTTTCAAGAAAGCGATTACAATCGAGCAAATAAACAAATATATAAATAATTGTTCGTATTATTCGCTACATAAAGATTATAAGCCATGCTGATTTTGAAACCGTCTAAAGATTAATCATTTATAAACCTTATTTTGCTATTTAGAGGTTTTAAAATAAGGGATGGCATTTATTTTATCAAAAATCCGTGAAATTAATTGACTTTCATTTCGCCGCCAAATGACGTCATAAAATAGATTGAATGCAGTGACGCCAATATCTAGTGATATTATAAAAATGATATTGTAGTAATGGAGAAGTTATCAAAAGTGAATTTTTCGGTTTTGTTTATAAATTAATACGATTAAAGTGATTAAACTGTTCGGGAATTGTTCGGGACCAGCTACCAGTATACTTTTAAATCAAGAATCAAGAAACATAGGGAAGTGATAGGAATAGGGAAAGTAATCAGTTGTACTCTTATGGAGAAATTGTGAAGATAATTGCTGTTTTATTCCTAAAGGATCTTCCACCACCTAAAATACAGTCCACAAATCAAGGGACGACTGGACCGGGACCACTTCAAGAGGACCCGTAATCTTTGTCGTCTGACCTTTTCTTTTGAGAAAACTTCAGACGACAGACGGCTTCGGACGCTTTCTTGTGATACTCCTTCACGGGGTTCATACACACCTCGTTGACCGCCCGAACCCAACGTGGTGTGACAAAGAGTTTCTGGGTAGAACGTCTATGGCGAACTAATCCCAGTTTGATTGGATCCTTTCAGATGATGGATGTATGTCGAAAGCCTGAATGGCCTAGCCCGTTTCAATTGGTATATAATCTATGGGAGAGGCATTGGCCTCTCCCATAGATTGCTTCATAGAAGGGGTATTAATTTTTGGCAATTATATTTATTATTTCCTTTTCATTGTCATTCCTTTGTTTAAGCAACAGCTCACACTGCTCCTTTGATGCCTTAAGTTCTTAAAGCGCCATTTGAAGCAGGTTCTCCGTTTAGCGCGTTTTAGCGTTGCTTGTATTCATTTTACTATTAAGTGGAAATAGCAAAAAAAAAAAGAAGTAAGATTAAAAGTTTTGCACAACCGACTTAAATTAAAATTATTAAGGATAACTCAAAAACTACTGGTTAGTCCTTGATTAAATTTATGTGGGACCACATGAGAAGTACCATCTTTCAAATAAAATAAGAATCATCAAAATCTGATCAATTAGAAAAAAGTTATGAGGTAACACACATAAAACAAAAAAAAAGTAAAAGCATTTTAATTACACTATTTAATTAAAATACTTTTACTTATTTTACAAATACAAGTTAGATAGAATAATATGAATTGTGATGCTACAGTTAAGATGTTTATTTCTTTAAAAAGGTTCTAAGTTAGTCCCTTGGTCTAATGTTGTAAATAGCATGTACAGCTGTTTTATGTGGTATTAATATATTTTCAATATCCGTTGCGGACATAGCACTGTGGAAAAAGCTTAAATAAATCAATCGTTCTGTATCCACATTATGTTATCAGCCTTATGTTTTTACTGCATACACAGCTGAACTAAGCCTTCTTGACAAGGCCACAAATTACAATAGAAACCCCGTTGTTATCGAGAGTCAATTTTAATTAGTGTAATTGTTGCCCTTCATAGATTGATATATTCAGCAGTGGAGTTTTGATAGACTGTGATGTAAAATTAAATTCTACTGCAGAAACAAATAAGAAAATGCAAAAAAGTTTTTTTTAAACATAGTAATTACGCGGTAGAGCCAGTCTGCAGTATGCAGACCGGAAGGACCACCCTCACAAAGAATACTAGCGCAAAATAGCAACATAACGCTGCTGTTTTCCATATGGTAAGTGACAGGTACCGGAGACACCTTTGTATGTGTAACTAGGCATTCCATCTCAGTCCTTAGGGGTGACAACTCATCTGTATTTTATGAAATATACGTATATTATAATATAAAAATCTGCCCGAGTTCGCATTAGTGATTTTTGGACCTCGACAACAGCTCCACCTATCGGGTCCAATTTTAAATCTAAACCATCCATGGATCCACTCAAATACACATTTTTTTTATTAGAATCGGTCGAGCCAGTTTCGAGTTTTAGCGAGACTAACGGACAGCAATTGATTTATATAGTATATAGAGATTTTATTTAAACACAAATATACTTACTCTTTCTATAAACTCATACATTTTCTCATAGTTTTTGAGCTGCCTCCAATGCGTATCGAATTTTAATATTTTTGGCTGCAAAATTTCATGCATCTCTTCGAATTTTCTTCTAATTACATCAAAATAAGTAAGTAAGTAAGAAATAAAAAAGATTTGCTGAGTAAAATAATTTAAAAATCAAATCATTTAAATAATGTAATGTAATCTATAGAAGTGTATTGTAGATTGGTATAGAAGTTTATTTATAGAGTTTTTTTGCGATTTTTAGTTAAAATAATTTTAGTACTAAAAAATTGTCGGCTTTATAATTAAACGCTACTGGAGCTGCGAGTAAAATCTTGTTATATTTTTTAAAGAATAATAGTAATGCTATAATAGTAAGTATATTATATTAACGTTACTAATATTCCCGTTAACCATTTTAAAAAATTTTAAATTTTAATTTTCAAAATTTTTTAGCTTAAAAAATTTTGTGGTAAAAGTGGTTAACCACAGTAGTCGAATGGCGTATTCGAACCCACGACTTTCTGAGTTTGCAGTCCGAACCATACAGTTAGGCTGCTGTCACTTATAATATATGTAATTGGTTTCAACGAAAATGGCTAACTATTTGGACTAGTATAATTTTATATTTTAATAATGCTTTACTTTAAAAGTTAGTATAGGTTTCATCCATGATAAAAATATAATCTCTTTTCTAACGCTAATAGCGCTGAACGAAACGTGCAGGGGATGCGCACGAATTGAATTGCACTAATGCGACTGGAGAGCCAATCAGCGCGACTTATGCGCAATAAGCCAATCAGCGCGACTTATGCGCGATAACGGTTACCACTAGACTTACGTGCCGCTACTTATACTTGTTGTTAATGTCACATCACAACGCATTTATAGGAAATTTTTATTAGTTCTGTTACGTCTGAAGATAATTGATTCAACACAAGGCGAAATGTAATTGTTCTTAAAATCTAATTTAGGTGTAGGTAGTAAGTGGATAAAGGTATTCAGCAAGTGCAAGTAAGTAGAACACAAATATGATGGTTAAGAAAGTTAAAAGCAAAACAGTCGTGAAAATGAACACTACTTTTTCATTACTCTGTAGCTATTCCCCATAAAGCGTAACACTGTGTGTAGGTATGGAAACTTTACTTCGCTTACCGCAATTGTTGAGTGAATTAATGCTAAAGCGGGGAATATTTGAGAAAAAACAACGTACGCTCAATCTCAAAGATATCTTAGCATGCACCTGGCCGTGACCGTGGATAGTCACACTCGCTTGAACCTTTTGATTTTGGTTAGTTTTTTAATTTTTTAAGTTTTTAAGTTTTTGTAATTTAGTGTCATCTTATTCTCAATGTTTTAATTACATTACAGTAGATTTACAGAGGTTAAAAAGTAAAAAAGTTCTGCAAAGTCACAAACATTGCTTGAAATATTCGTCCAAGCTCATGGTAGGTAGGGTTGGTGAACACAAATACCTTCTCTCCCTTGCGCAGACAAAGCAATGCTATTCTCCATCACCAGTCTGTATCTCGCATTGAATTTCCGCCGTTTGGTATTGCCTTTTATAACGTTAGGACGGTGCGATTCATCATCTAGCCACCACTTATCACAGGTGGGATTGTGTAATGTTCTAGCAAATGGGACACACCAAAAATGCACCACACATGGCCACGATTTATTCCAAAACAACAATGAAAATTTAAATTCTAAATATACCCGCCTCTAGTCTAATTTTTACATTTCATCCAGCCATTACAACATATAAAAGTCAGTGGACTTAGGCTGAACATAGGCCGCCCCCTTAGAGTAGTAGTAGTTGTTATCAGGAAGATGTTTCTGCCCATCCCCTGTTTTAGTTTCTAAGCATCTGTATTTTTATTACCAAGGATTAGACATGGATATAAATGAGGTTCATCATCAACTTATAATAATAAAATATTAAAAAATTTGTTTACTGCGGCCAGTTTTAACAGGACTAGTCATCTGTGCAAGACAGGATTATAGTGTACGAATGAGTACGCAAACACAGGTGCACTCTCTATTCCCTAATTATCATAATCGGAAATCCGACAGGTTCGGAGAGATTTGGGCAGGACTAACGGCTTTACGCGCTTTCTGAGACACTTGGGTGAATATCTAATTACTTTCTGACTCCAGCCTGCTACTTAGAGTTTCTTGACAGACAAACCCAATAACTGATGTTGACACGCTTACCACCACAAGACCAACAAGGCAGTCAGTAAACGTTTACAATCAAGTGAAATATTGAACTGATTCTCATAAAAAACACATTTCATAAAATCGTTAACTATACGTCTGTTAAATCATGCAAGCTACGATAACCTATAGATCATTTTCAATCATGCAAATGCTTACTCGACGAAACGCTACTACATAATAGTCAATTTGCTTTCCAGTAATTACAGACACGACGATGGAATCGCATAAACAGAAAATCATATTATCGCCTAAATGAGGTCATTATTAGCATGCGAATTATGTCAACATGGATAGGGAATTAACGTACTAGGGAGTTATATAATGTATTAACTAGCTTAATATGGATGTGTTCTCTAGGTTCGGATGAATGGCATAGAAATGAAACAAAAAAAATTACAAATATTAATTTTTACTCCTTCAAAGGCGTGCGCATAAATGTCACATTTGTAATTTACGAAAAGTCTATAATAATAATAATGTCCTTCAGACCGAATATCGGTCACGGCGGTCAGCCTCAACTGAGACTAGCCATCGGCGCAGACCAGGATTATAGTGCCGTGCCAGGATAAGTGTATGGGCAAGCACAGGTGCACTCTCTATCCCCTCACTCTCATAGTCCGATGGGACGGTAAACCGACACGACCGGAGAGAGATCGGGTGCAGGACCAACGGCTTTACCTGCTTTCTGAGGCACGGGGGTAAGACACTGCCAACTTTCTTGATGGAAAACCTCAATATCTGATATTTTTTAGCCCAACCCGGGATTCGAAGCCGGGATCTCATGATCAACAGTCGCACTACTACAACCACTAGATCAACGAGGCAGTCAACGAAAAGTTTAAGAATGTAATTAAGTACGACTCGAAATGTTTCACCACTCGTCATTCTTCTTAGTTGGCGGTGGGTACGTACTGCGTTTATCAGTTCAAGGTTGGCAAGCTAGAACTTTTCCTTTACATCAGTTCTTAGGTGATAGGACTCCTTTTCTGCCGAGGAGTCCATCGGTGTAGGAACCACACTATTGCCAATTTTTGCCGCCTAATAGCAGTGCTTGCACTGCTGCATTCCGGTCTGAAGGGTAAAGAGAGGTGTATGAGGTAATTCTCAGGGTTGACAACACATCTGTAGCCTTCTTTGTTTGAGGTTGGCTGCAGGTGTCTATGTACTGCAGTAGCCACCAACCCTGAGGTGGACTGTAAGTTCGCTTTTCGCTTCAATTTTATAAAAAAAAGTTATATCATAAAAGTGTTGTACCGAAAAATAAAGAAACGCTCTTATTCGACGCGATCTGACAGCGGATATTGTTTGTCGTACATCTTAAAAAAATATTCTCATGAAGTAATAATTAATTAACCGTAATTATTCATTTCTATGAATGCATGACTAAGATCTGTCTGCCAGAAAGAGCCAACTGTCGAAGATGAAGACCGAATGTAGCAGCATCGTTTCCGGGACATCTGATATTTTGAGTGACATTGAGAGGTTCTATGGGCAGCTGTACACGTCATCGTTGGAGCCACACGCAAGTGTGAGTAACGATCCAACAGAAAGTCTTATCCGATACTATTCCGATGATATCTCGGACGTCAGTCTGAGCGAGATTAGAATGGCTCTCCAGCACCTTAAAAACGGCAAGTCCCCGGGCGAGGATGGAATTACAGCGAAGCTTCAGAAAGCGGATAGAAAACCGGTACTTAAAGTTCTTCATAAGCTCTTTAATTTCGTCCTCCATGGTGGCACTACTCCGGAGGCGTGGAGCAGAAATGCGGTGGAATTGTTCTTCAAGAAAGGCGACAACGCCCTATTGAAGAACTACAGACGGATTTCCCTTCTGAGCCGCGTCTACGTGCTGTTTTCCAGAGTTCCAGCCTCCCGAACAAGCCGGTTTCCGAAAAGGATTTAGCACCATAGACCACATACATACCCTACGGCAAATTATACAGAAGACCGAAGAGTAAAATCTGTCACTTTGTCTTGCGTATGTGGACTATGAGAAAGCCTTTGATTCTGTCGAAATTTGGGCGGTGCTGCAGTCCCTTCAGCGGTGCGAAGTTTAATGCCGGTATATGGAATTGCTGAAGTGTTTGTACAGTAGGGCTAAGATGGCTATCGAAGTACAGAACCAGACTACTAGTACTAGACAACCTATCTAACTGCAGAGAGGTGTAAGACAGGGTGACGTAACATCCCCGAAAATCTTCACCGCTGCATTGGAAGACGTTTTCAAGCTACTGGACTGGGAAAGGATACAGTATTAACGTCAATGGCGAGTATATCACTCACTTTGTCGATATAGTCCTTACGGCAGAATCGATGGAGTACCTAAGCACTATGCTCAATGACCTCAATAGTGTCTCCCAATGGATAGGTCTTAAGATGAACATATATAAAACAAAAGTCATGTCTAACGTCCAGCTCACACATATGCCGGTAGTTGTTGGGGGCACTAAGCTCGAAGTTGTTGACGAGTATGTTTACCTGGGACAAAAAGTCCGACTAGGTAAGTCAAACTTCGACTGAGAGTTCAATCGACGGATTCAACTCGGCTGGGCAGCATTCGGGAGATTACGACACATTTCCTCGTCAGGCATACCTCAAAACCTCAAAACTAGATTGTACAACCAGTGCGTGTTGCCAGTGATGACCTATGGATCTGAGACGTGGTCGTTTACTGTCGGCCGCATGAGGAAGCTCAAAGTCGCTCAGTGAGCTATGGAGAGGGTTATGCTCGGGATTTCTCTGCGTGATAGACTTAAAAACGAGGATATCTACAGTAGAACCAGAGTAACGGCAATGAGCCGGCCATATAGCTCGAAGAACCGACAACCGATGGGGAAGAAAGGTTCTCGAGTGGCAGCCTCGTACCGGCAGGCGAAGTGTAGAGCGTTCCCCCACTAGATGGAGTGGCGATCTGGTAAGAAATGCAGAAAGTTAATGGATGCAGGTGGCTCGGGACCGTACTTTGTAGCGTTCCTTAGGGAGGCCTTTGTTCAGCAGTGGATTTGTTGTGAAGGGCTGTAATGATGGTGATGATGATGACTAAAATGGCAAGGATATACAAATTATCATAGCCTCATCTGAGAGATGTATCGACATCGATAGGTAGGATCGACGCGACAAAGTAGATATTTCATTCTACTAATCCTGTGATACCGATAAAAAAAAACGGCCTTATATGCAATGTTGCTTAAATGTAGATGCAGTCAGAAACAGCCGGAAATGAATATATTTTTTACGAAGTCACGTAGTCAAAGCGTACTAATAATATCGTACATACATACACATTCTTCTTCTTCATTTTTCCGTAAAAATTCACTGCTGAACATGAGCCGTAACCGTTGTGAGGACGGTTTGCCACAATCGCCACGCTTGGCTAATGGATTCACGAATTTACGATAGCACCAAAGGTCTTGCACATTTGAAGCTGATCACCGTTATTTGTCTTAATTTTACACCATTCGTAGAGATAAAGCTATAATGCTATCTCTCGGAAACTTTAAGATGTTTCTCGCATTCCCCATTCGCCTCTGATACCCACGGAACAAAATGAGTCGATGGATTATCTTTTACCGTCTATAAATTCTAAAAACTTTAAATTCGTAATATTTAAAAAGTTAAAAGGGCTATATACGTTTATTATATATCGTAGGTCTTCATATATTGGCAGTCAAGGATGTTTTGAGAACATAATGTTCACGTGCGGAAGGAATATTGATAAAAATATTACCAGGATGCAATAGCTTATCAGAATATTTTTACTCGTATAATAGAAAGAGGAAAAATTTCCTATATGGATTTTATAACGATATCGGCTACACAGCTGTATTTTGATTAAAATCTTCTAAAAATCATTTTTTACATGTTTTTCTCCCAGTACGTAATAGTTTGGCTTCGCTTGTAATAAATTTGCTATTGAATAAATGTTTCTTTTTTTATTCAGTAAAGTTCATTGTTGCTGTGCTACGTTCCTTCTTTCCTTATTATGGCAATCCACTGTTGATTATTTATAGATCTTACCAAAAATGCACCAAGTGACGTATTGTTTTAAAATTTGCTCTTACTCCCCATATTGGACAGGTGTGATTGGAAGATATTTAATATTCGTTCATACTATCGGAAATATTTGTTTCATTATTATCATTAATCCCAACATTTTATACGTGAGCCCTAGGCGTGGCTTCAGATATGGTCATTGGGTTAATTCTGTTGTTTTTTGGAGTGAAACTTCTATAACGACGTAGTGGAGAAATTTATTAAGGTAATAAAAAATAAAAAATATCACGTTTTCTTGTATCGTTTCACCGCCGGAGCCGCATGAGTATACTATTATTTAACCTACTTAACAATATTTTATATGATGTTACTATTTGTTTTTCTAAATTTTATTTAAGCCTATGTTTATGTCATGCTCGAACCACGAATAAATGTTTTTTTCTTTTTTTTCTTTATTGATATAGCTACGCTACAGCGTATAAAGGCTGTAGAACGAATGGGAATGCCAGCGTGAAATAGCAGTATAGTGCGAAGCGGAGACTCTTTCTACTGGTATTGAGGCTTTTCGACTTAATCCTCAGTGGTGCAAAATGGATTTTAATTTTTATCTTTAGTAGAGTATAGACTTAGATGTCTATTTGTTACAGCATTTACCTCAGGTGCACATTTCTCAATATAAAAACATGTGGTACAATTATTGATAATGATAGCATCATCAATTTAATTTACTTATACTACCGAACTAGTCTACTAGCATCTGCACTTATTTTGTACAATATTACAATTAGACTACCAAATTAATAATGAGAACTAAACAACTAAAGAGCAGTTCATAATACAGTTATACAACAGGTGCATTTATGAATATTCGTCTGCCTGGTTTGTCTAGTTTTCTTAAGCGCGGCTGCTGGTCATATTGTCCCGAGTTCGAATCTCCGGTCAGGCCAAAATCAGTTCTTTGGTTTTTCTGTCAATACATTCTCAGTTCAGAAAGTTTGTGGTGTTTTACCTTTATGCCTCAAAAAGCACGTAAAGGTGTTGGTCCTGCGCCTGATCTCTGTTTGATCGACTATGAGAGTACTTGCGCACACACTTGCACATTATAATCCTTTCCTGCACAGGTAACTGATGGTCTGTGTTGAGACTGACCACCGTGACCGAAATTCGGTCTTCAGGGACATTACTTTAATGGACACTGTAACCAACTTCAAACATAAGGCTACTGCGTCATCACCTCTGTGTCGTCATTATTCACAGTCTCATAATTCCAGTGCAGAACATAGACCTCCCTCGAGGAATGCCACAAAATTGGTCCTGAGCCACTTGCTTTCATCGATTTGTCTTTTGTCTTATGTCTTTTATCTTACCAGATCGCCACTCCATTTAGTGAGGGTACAATTTTGACACTGTAGGAAATCCGTCTGTGAATGTAGCGGAGCGGAGATATTCATTAAAAAATCTAAACAGATCTCTACAGCACTCAAAAGTCTTTATATTACATAGCTTCATATTGACTTGAAATGTGCTGTACCCCGCATCTTTCCCTGAAACATTTACGGTATTTTTTAACTGTATTTCATCTCTTCTCCTTACTCCCAATACGCTTCTCTCTATTCCGTTCTGACATATGTTGATTTTATTTTGTTGTTGTTCGGTTATGGCCCAAGTTTGGCATGCGTATGTCAGACATGGCAGGATACAAGCATTGAAAACTTTTCTTTTCTCCGACATTGGCATTTCTTTATTCTTCATTATTTCGCTTAACGACCAGAATTTCTTCCGTGTGTTAGCTATTCTTCTTTCAATTTCTTTCTGCATGTTCTCTTTTGGTGACATTAATTGTCCTAAATAAATATACACATTTACGTATTCTAATTGCTGATTATTAATTCTAATAGCCTCCAATTCTCCACATGAGTAGCACCAGCTTTCAAATAAAAAAAGAATCAACAAAAATTTATGAGGTACATATAAAAAAATATAGTTGAATTGAGTCCTCCTTTTTGAAGTTGGTTAAAAATCCGCGTAAAGGTAACAAATAGCTGACGTAGACTACTACCAGCCTAACTACCAGAATACTACCAGAATACTACCAGGGATGATTCACGAGGTTATTGAACTTAAAAAAAAAACATCCTAATTTGAATAGAGAAGATAGTTTGGTGTTTCCATTTGTTTAGAATCCTATAATTAATAAAGTAAATTCAAACTCAAGCATATTACTCCAAGATTTGAAGATATAAAGTAAATTCGTTATGCGTAGATCGGGCCAAAATTAATATTTAAAAGCTGAAGGTAGCCCTCGTTAACTATGACGTCAGAATGTCAAGCACTTTAGTCACCCCCGTGACATTGAAGCCGTAAAGCGTCCGAAACGTCGAGATTAAAAAAGGTAAAATGAAACACGATAAAATCCGTAAAATAAGGTTTATTCAATTAATATTCTGTGCTACGAGAATAACTTTTTTTTTTAATTTTGAATATCAATGTACTGATTTGTTCATCTTTGCTCAATAGAATTAAATAGAATAAATATAGAGCTGTCAAAAGTTTTTTGTTTTATAGAATAAGGGTGACAAACGAGCAAACAGCCCACATGATAGTAAGTGATCCATAGACATCTACACTTTTCCTCGATTAAGAATCAAAACACAGATGCGTTGTCACTCCCGAGGACTAAGATGGAATGTCTCTTTTCCAGTAAAAAGTCTCTCCAGTCTCCAGTCTCTGGTTCTCTACACTCACCATACGAAACAAAGCAGTATTAAAAGTTGCTATTTTACGCTGGCATTCTGTGAGATCGTGGTCCCTACCTCGGTCGAGTCGACCCATTTGTGCTACAACCATTATATAGCTGCAGCATGGCTCTACCACGTTTTAAATTATTTTCTCTAAATTTAACAAAACCTGTATAAAAGCGTTAAGAGAAATGATTCATATTACGACTCATTATTATCTATCGTATCTAAACGTGTAAACTACGACCCTAGAATATCAATTTGGATAAAGCTTGCCTTTAACTGACTTCAATTATTAGCTTTCTAAATTATTACGAAGTTTCTACGATCATTATAAATATATTTTTATGAATCGTGGATCCTGTGGCCGTGGACACCTTCTGGCTGAAGGTGTCCTTGAATAAGTATCTAAATGCTATTGCGTTTATTATTAGTAAAATGCTCCTGTTTTATGTGGATATCCTGTGCAAGCGTAGTCATTTCCCGATGGAGATAATTTGGATACAGTCATAAATCTATATACAATTCCAACGTGGCATTTACCAAGTACAGGCGTGCTACTTTATCGATCGTCATAAAACTGATTTGTTCTGTATAAGTAATAGTGTGCATTGATTTATTAAAAAAAAAACAAGAACAATAATACGTTCCAAAAAATTAAATGCAAATTTGTTTTTTATATGTAAACCGAAATTTTGTAGTCTTATGTGTTTAGGTGTTAATTATTTCAACATAAGCAAAAAGAAAAATAGCTTCTGCATTAAGTACGGATATTTAGACTGCGATTTTAGTCTCAAAACAGTCATTTTTTTATAGAAGCCGGGAAATTCGTAGAACCGATGACCGATGGGCAAGAAAGGTTCTTCAAGTGGCAGTCTCGTACCGGTAAGCGTGTAGTATTTTTATAGATTTTATCCGTTAGTGTTAAATAATGGTGGTTAAATAGTACTTTAATAGCCTTATTTTGACTTCGCTGTAGTTGTGGTGTAGTTGGTTTTTGCGGCACTTCCCCATACTTGTATTAGATATTCTAAATGCGGCTTTACAAGAGTATTTTATATTAGTTTTTAATTGATTGTGGGAAACATTTTGCTACTTTTATTAAAATTCCTTTTAAGGGCGTCAATTTAGATTGGTGAATCTATATAACAGGTGACTCGGGTCCGTGCTTTGTGGCCTTCCTTGGGGGAGGCCTATGTTCAGCAGTGGACTTGTGATAGGCTGTAATAATTAATGATGATGATTATCTATATGAGTATTTCAGGTTAATTTATTGTCTAAGATTAGGCCTAAGTATTTTTCTTTTTTAAACTTGTTTAAAAAAGAAAAATACTTTGGTTCATTAGCTATAATTAGAGCTGGATGATCGGCGATTTTCTTGTTTTCTACCGACTTCAAAAAGGAGAAGGTACTCAATTCGACTGTATGTTTTTTTATGTGTGTTACCTCATAACTTTTTTCTGGGTGAACCGATTTCGATGATTCTTTTTTTATTTGAAAGCTGGTGTTTTTCATGTGGTCTCATATAATATTTTTTTTATTGATCAAGGTCTGGCCAGTAGTTTATGAGTTATTCTTAATAATTTACCTGTTGGTAGTAACTCCTTTCCTTTTAAATTCCCAACCAGTCAACTTTATAAAATTTTCAAAGTACTTACAGTCTGGCAACTGTTAATTATATACGCGGTACTAAAAAACATGATCAAATAAAATATGCCAAATATAATTTACAGCACACAAGACGCTGTGAAGACCTCGTGTGTACCTTTCATGATGACCATTCTTCCCACTTTTCTATGAATTATTTTGCTATCTTGGTGGACACTTATAAAATAAAGTTAACAAGGAACTGAATACACTGTACCTAAAGTTAAGGCTAAAAATGTATCCATGAATGGTTCCCGAAAAGGGACTATAAAGATAAGGCAGATCTTTTTAAAACACATGTATAAATGTTGTTTGCAAGCTCGTACTTAACCATGCGCACACTCACACACACACACACACACACACACACACACACACACACACACACATCAAGATAAATTTATTAAATAGTAAATACTTACCTACTAATGATAATACTTACCCACTTATGTTAATACTTACCAGAATTTAATATATTAAATCATGTATCATTGTTATTAAAATTTGTATTCTAAGCTTACTTATTTTTGTATTTTGTCAACATGTTCGTCGCCTAGCTTAGACATCATACTCTCACATTATTTTGAGCTTATTTTTGTCAAAAATCGAGTTTTTGTTAATTTTGGGTTAATTTAATGTGGTGAAAAATGATGATAGATACCTAAAAAACAAAGTGAAGCTAACAACGATTCCCATCAGTATTACTCAATCGTACTGCTGACCTAAGTATTTAAATATAGTAAAAAAATGCGGCCGGTTACTTTCTCTTATTACAAAAGGTTTTCTCGAAATTTGCTATGGTAATTGCTCTCTCCAGTGTGTACTTAATATCGGATTTTCCACAGAAAGCTCTTCTTTTCGTATAATGTTGCCCAAACAAAACCTTGCTGATGAACACGAAGGAAGTGTGTACGTGATTAGCATTTATTGTGTCTACAGAAGAATTTTTGTATAAAATATTGAGAGTTTATCACAGTATCGACTTTTTTATAAAACTAAAGCGACAAACGAATTTTTAGTCAACCTGATGGTATTTGATTATTACAACCTATGGACCTATAATCAAACGTTCAAAATAAGTAGGCTACAGATGTATAGCCTTCTTATTTTGAAGTTCTCTGAGGACTTTTCTGTGGACTAAGATCACTGAGATGACTGACTGCTTTTTCTCCGAGGACTAAGATGGCATACACAGCCTGTAATTATACTGACTCCCTATACCGTTCAGACCGAAACAAAGCAAGCACTGCTCTGCCGTGCAAGCACTACTCTTTGGCGACAAAAAAGATGAGGGTGGTACCTACCCAGATGGAGTCCTAGGTAGAATATGAGTCATAAACCAGTAAAACTTTAATACAATAGGAGTCTTAGTTTATTGAGGTGAATTTGAATAGAGCTACGCTGCAGCGATTTCGGATGTAATACGAGTGGTATGGATCGACTAGGGAAGGACCAAGCTCACAAAAAATCATCATCACCATCATCATTACAGCCCTTCACAAGTCCAATGCTGAACATAGGCCTCCCCCAAGGAATGCCACAAAGCACGGTCCTGAGCCACCTGCATCTATCGACTTCCTGCACGTCTTACCAGGTCGTCACTCCATCTAGTGGTGGGTCGCCCTACACTTCGCCTACCGGTACGAGGCTGCCACTCAAGAAACTTTTTCCCCATCGGTTGTCAGTTCTTCGAGCTATATGGCCAGCCCATTGCCACTTCAGCTTACTAATCCCTTGGGCTATGTCGGTCACTCTGGTTCTACTGCGAATATCCAAATTTCTAAGTTTATCACGCAGAGAAACCCCGCGCATAGCCCTCTCCATAGCTCGCTGAGCGACCTTGAGCTTCCTCATACGGCCAGCAGTGAAGGACCAGGTCTCAGTTCCATAAGTTATCACTGGCAACACGCATTGGTTGTACAGATTCGTTTCTTTATTTCTTTATTCTTTATTGTACACACTGTAAGTTGATAACAATTATTAAATATTCAAATAAGATGTACAAAGGCGAGCTTAACCCTAATAAGAGTTCTCTTCCAGCAAACCCTTTGGGGAAAGATAAATAATTCGATATATAAAGCAAGTAGGTAGCAGCGTGCGTGCGTACTTAATAATTAACATAACACTACTTAATAGAAATTGGCTATAAGTTACAGTTAACAATTAACATATAAGTGTATAAAATATAAGTATAATTTATTTTCCTATGTCTGTTAATTATACATACATATATAAATAAAGATTATACAGATATATATATACAATTATACATATAAATACATAAAATATATGAATATTTATAATTCTAAGTTGATAGATAACTTACTTAGATAGAGAAAAAGAGAAGAGCTAGCACGTATGTCATGTGGAAGTGAGTTCCATAGCTTGACCGCCCTTACAGTAAAGGATCCACCACATCGTCTTGTGAAATGAGAAGGAGTTTTGAGAAGTAGCTGTTTAGTGGTCCGACACTTAGTTTCAAGAGGTACAAGATACTCAAAACGCTCGCGGAGATATGGAGGTGCAAGAAGATTAAAGAGTAGAAAGTAGAGAAATAATAATACATGTAAGTTTTGATGTCTACGGATAGGAAGCCATTTTAAATGATCCCTGTACTCTGAAAGATGACCAAATTTACGAAGACCGAAAATAAAACGTATACACAAATTTTGAAGACGTTCTAGTGTGTTCAACAGCTCCTAACATCAAAACTAACATCAGCGTAATGAGAGGAAGAAGAAGTGCTTGAGCTAAGGTTATCTTAGTTTTTAACGGTAAAAACGTCTGGGGGCGCTTGAGAGATTGAAAAGAGTAGTTCACTTTTCTGCTAATCATATTAATGTGAGCAACCCAAGACAAATTATTATCAAAGACAACACCTAAGTTCTTAGCAGTCTCTGTATATTGAATTTGAGTACGAGTATTATCATATGTTACTGCAGGGATCTTCGAACGGTCTAATAAGTAAAGCATATGTGAGCTGCTGATAATCATTACTTGGGATTTAGCAGGGTTAACAAGAAGACCAAACGATTTTGCTCAACTGCTTATGCTAATGAAGTCAGCATTCAGCTTATTAATAGCCTCGTCTATATCTTTGACTTTGAAATGACGGTATAATTGCAAGTCGTCAGCATAGAGGTGATAATGAGATGAGAGAACAGAGAGAGAGCATTGATGAAAATAGAGAAGAGAAGTGGGAAAGAACACCACCCTGAGGAACACCCCGCCGTAAGATCACACCACTCGGAGAAATCCTCCTCATGGCGGACACACTGCGAGCGACCCCTAAGGTAAGAATTAAACCAAGTGATTACTGATGGTGAAATGTTTAAGGACGAAAGAATACCAAGAAGTATGTCATAATCAACGGAATTAAATGCACTGCTGAAATCCAATAATGTTAGAACAGTGAGAAGCCTTTGTTCATGGCCCAGCGAATATCATCACACTTTAATCAGAGCGCTGACTGTGCTATGGCCTGGACGAAAACCAGATTGAAAAGGACTCAGCAGGCTGTGAACAGTTAGGAATTGAGATAGTTGCCTCTGAACTATATTTTCTAATACTTTAGATAAGATCGGAAGAATAGAAATAGGGCGGAATTGGGATAAAGACGTAGGATTAGAAGTTTTTGGAATCAAATTCTAAAATATCACACATGCTAATCAAAACTATAACGGAACCTAAGCTATAACAATATCAATAAAGATAAAATATGTACTTATATAATGTATAATAAATAAGTATTATAAAATTCTGGATATAATACCTACAAAATAAATAATAATATAATATACATGAAATATTATGAAACAGTAAGTATATTAAAATTAAAATAAAATTGCTAACAATTATGCACTTAACAAAACATTTCTTTAATACCTGCCGGCAGTGGCATCGGTAGAATTTTATAATTACATAACTTACTTAAGATTAATTAATGTAATAAAAATATAGGAAAAGCACAGTCTTACCATCAATAATAAGACATAGACAAATAATATCTACGGATCCTGTCTGGCAAAAAGACTGGTAGTATGTGCAATCGAATGATAGCATGACAGAAATTAATAGCTGTCATTATGATTTATTTAATCACTAATGTCATTGTCTCACATTAAACAAAATTATGAAGGTATATTATTATAATGTTAGAGATAACTACGAACTACGATGCTTAAGTTAACACACAAAATTTAAGAGATGCAACACTATGCAGATGGAGACTACACAAAAATACAAATGAGTTGTGGTAGTTAAACACTAAGTTCAAACACACACACGCGTAGACACTATCTCTTGCCTGCGGTGCCAGTACGTCGACTTTTGGAAGCTCCAGCTGGTTCCCTGACCGCGGCTGTTGTCTTCGACTTCGACACATGAGGCTCAACGATTTTATCGAGTTCGATCAGAGAGCTAATGCGATGTCGAACGTCACCGCTGCCCAGGATAAAAACAAAGCCTTCACGTGTCCAGCAATTCGATATTCCATATTTCCGTCGAGCTGCCATAAAGGCTTCATGTCGAGTCTTTGTTAAAAACTCCGACAGAGTGATACCAGTACCCTTCAAGGACGTCTTAGCTTGCCAGATCTTGTTCTTCACTTCTAACTCACATAACTCAAACAAGATTGGTCTCGGTTTGTCAGAAGAAGAAGTATGGCCCATGCGATGGCAGCGAGATATATCTTTGTCCGAGAAACCAGACAACTTGAAACGGTCAAAAAAAGTCTTCACTAATACCTGTACAGTGTCCTCGTTCTTTTCCTCTGGAAGTCCATGAAGTAATAGAATCTTCTGCCGGCTCCGCATCTCCATATTATCCACCTGGTTCATCAGCAAGCCTACCTGGTCTTGAAGATTGCGTAGGACTGTCATGATAAATAATCTGAATGATGAGAACTCGGATGTCAAATTGGCGGCAATGGAGGCTGAAGGTGCTGCAGCTTGGAGCTCACTTTGATAGATATCCATGTGCTGAGTAAACATCTTCTGGAGCTGTGTTATTGACTCTTGAATGGCATCCATTTTGAAAAAATCTTGTGCAGTGATAATGCAAGAAAATTGTGAGACTGATTTTTATTGATTAAGTTTGTAAACAGCAAGGATTTAACTGCCGGCAGGTATACTGGTTAGTAGGTACTTTAGTTTCCCATATAGTATCGACACTATTGTAATGTTTTATATATTAAAAATTTAATTAAACTGTGAGACTTTAAACAAGCGACGTATTTATTGCACCTACCCACACGTTTTCAAGTTTTGAGGTATACCTGATGAGAAGATGTGTCGTAATTTCCCGAACGCTGCACAGCCAAATTGAATCCGTCGATTGACCTCTCGGTCAAAGTTGGACTTACCTAGTCGGACTTTTTGTCCCAGGTAAACATTCGTCAACAACCTATTAACTGATGTTGACACGCTTACCACCACAAGACCTACAAGACAGTCAGTAAACGTTTACAATCAAGTGAAATATTGAACTGATTCTCATAAAAAACACATTTCATAAAATCTTTAACTATACGTCTGTTAAATCATGCAAGCTACGATAACCTATAGATCATTTTCAATTATGCAAATGCTTACTCGACGAAACGCTACTACATAATAGTCAATTTGCTTTCCAGTAATTACAGTCACGACAATGGAATCGCATAAACAGAAAATCATATTATCGCCTAAATGAGGTCATTATTAGCATGCGAATTATGTCAACATGGATAGGGAATTAACGTACTAGGGAGTTATATAATGTATTAACTAGCTTAATATGGATGCGTTCTCTAGGTTCGGATGAATGGCATAGAAATGAAACAAAAAAATTACAAATATTAATTTTTACTCCTTCAAAGGCGTGCACATAAATGTCACATTTGTAATCTACGACTTTTCGTATAATGATAATAATGTCCGTCAGCCTCAACTGAGACTAGCCATCGGCGCAGGCCAGGATTATAGTGCCGTGCCAGGATAAGTGTATGCGCAAGCACAGGTGCACTCTCTATTCCCTCACTCTCATAGTCCGATGGGACGATAAACCGACACGACCGGACAGAGATCGGGTGCAGGACCAACGGCTTTACCTGCTTTCTGAGGCACGGGGGTAAGACACTGCCAACTTCCTGACTCCGGGTAGCTACTGAGAATTTCTTGATGAAAAATTAAGAAACGCTCTTATTCGACGCGATCTGACAGCGGATATTCGTCCGCCTCGCGACATGAAATTTGTGTCGCGTTGTTGTTTGTCGTACATCTTAAAAAATATTCTCATGAAGTAATAATTAATTAACCGTAATAATTAATTTCTATGAATGCATGACTAAGATCTGTCTGTCAGAAAGAACCAACTATCGAAGATGAAGACCGAATGTGGCAGCATCGTTTCCGGGACATCTGATATTATGAGTGAGATTGAGAGGTTCTATGGGCAGCTGTACACGTCATCGTTGGAGCCACACGCAAGTGTGAGTAACGATCCAACAGAAAGTCTTATCCGATACTATTCCGATGATATCTCGGACGTCAGTCTGAGCGAGATTAGAATGGCTCTCCAGCACCTTAAAAACGGCAAGTCCCCGGGCGAGGATGGAATTACAGCGGAGCTTCTGAAAGTGGATGGAAAACCGGTACTTAAAGTTCTTCAGAAGCTCTTTAATCGTCGTCCATGGTGGCACTACTCCGGAGGCGTGGAGCAGAAATGCGGTGGACTTGTTCTTCAAGAAAGGCGACAACGCCCTATTGAAGAACTACAGACGGATTTCTCTTCTGAGCCGCGTCTACGTGCTGTTTTCTAGAGTTATTACGATTCGTCTCGCATGCAGACTCGACGACTTCCAGCCTCCCGAACAAGCCGGTTTCCGAAAAGGCTTTAGCACCATAGACCATATATATACCCTACGGCAAATTGTACAGAAGACCGAAGAGTACAATCTGCCACTTTGTCTTGCGTATGTGGGCTATGAGAAAGCCTTTGATTCTGTCGAAATTTAGGCGGTGCTGCAGTCCCTTCAGCGGTGCGAAGTTTAATGTCGGTATATCGAATTGCTGAAGTGTTTGTACAGTAGGGCTAATATGGCTATCGAAGTACAGAACCAGACTACTAGTACTAGACAACCTATCTAACTGCAGAGAGGTGTAAGACAGGGTGACGTAACATCACCGAAAATCTTCACCGCTGCATTGGAAGACGTTTTCAAGCTACTGGACTGGAAAGGATACGGTATTAACGTCAATGGCGAGTATATCACTCACCTTCGATTTGCCGACGATATAGCCCTTATGGCAGAATCGCTGGAGAACCTCAATAGTGTCTCTCACCTTCGTCGATATAGTCCTTACGGCAGAATCGATGGAGTACCTAAGCACTATGCTCAATGACCTCAATAGTCATTGAGTATAGTGATCAAAATTAAAGGGGATAAATTGGAATAAATTATTAATACTTAACTGCCCGTTATTACTTTACGATAGGTTACGTATTTTGTTTAAAAATATTTATGAGGAGTCCATAATAGCTATAAAATTATGCAGAAATAAACGAGCAGCACAGCCGTGGATTAGTCATACATTAAAAATGATGATAGACCGAAGAGATTATTTGTTTAGGAAGTGGAGGCTAATCCCAAAAATATGAATTATAGGCTAGAATACACGCGGCACAGAAACAGAACAAATAAATTAATAAATTTAGCAAAAACAAAACTAGGAACAAGTAGGAAGATCTGGGCAATTATTGTTGGTTGGTTAGGAAAGAATAATAACAATTTAGATAATATTATTATGAAATATTTAGGTAAGACAGATACAGTGACTAATATATGCTCAAATTTCGCTAAATCATTTACGGAGGAAATTGGTAAAATAAAACATTACTGTGATTGTAAATTTATAGATCGTACCACTTATGTGGATCCGAGTAACGTATCTTTTCGTTACCAAGAAGTATCATCGAACGAAATTGAAAAAATTATAGATAAGTTAGACCGTAATAAATCACCGGGTATAGATGAAATAAGAGTAAAGGATTTAAAGTATGTGAAGAAAGAGATCAGCCCGTTGCTTGCAAAATTTGTGAATATGTGTGTACAAAACGGTGTATATCCCAATTTCTTAAAAAATGCAATTATTCGTCCAATATTTAAACAAGGTAATCACTTAGAATATTCCAATTATAGGCCGATTGCTATATTGTCAGTAATAAATAAAGTAGTTGAAAAAACAATTGTTAAGCAAATTAGTATGTTTCTGGAAAAAAATCATATAATATGTAAAGCACAGCATTGGTTTGGAAAACGTACAGTACATCTACCGCACTAATATGCCGTTAATGATGAACTAAACGGTAAAAATTATGTCGTTGTATTGTTCATTGATTTTAAAAAAGCGTTCGATACGTTGGATCACGAAATGCTTCTTGAAGCAATGCAAGAGTGTGGGATTCGAGGTCCAATGAACAAATGGTTCCGCAATTACTTGAAGAACCGAAAACTACGCATTATGATCAATGGTACGATTGGGGAAGAAGCTGATGTAACACTGGGTGTGCCAACCGGCTCCGTATTCGGACCTGTCGGGTACATCATGCACGTGAATAGCCTTAATAACGTTGTAAAACATTGTTCCACCTATATGTACGCCGATGACACGTGCCTAATGTACGCCGATGACACGTGCCTAATGTACGCCGACAGGGACGTTAAAGTTATAGAGGAGAGGGTGCAGGATGATTTTATTAGTATACTAAAATGGGCACATGACAACGGCATTATACTTAATGTATCCAAGACAAAGTGTATGCTTCTCCACTCTCCATATATGAGAAAACCTGGTGAAGAAATTAACATCTTTTGTCATTCGTACGAGTGCTTACATAATAAATTGGAACAATGCAAATGTACAACAATAGAATTTGTGAATAGTTACAAGTACTTAGGACTAACAATAGACTGTAATTTTAGTTGGAAACTGCATATTAACATTGTCTGTGATAGATTAAGATCCATATTATCTAGGCTTAATAATTAAAAATGTATAGTTAGCAGGTCAATCTTAAAAATGCTTTATTATGCACTAGCTGATTCAGCCCTGAGTTACGGACTAATTGTATATGGACGTACTTTTCAAACATATACAGATAAAATTCTTAAGCTACAAATTAGGTTAATAAAATTGTTTATTGATAAAAACACAAAGGAAAAATATAACATTGACGGAAACTATAATAATTTATTTAAAAATTTTAGAATATTACCTATACATGTAAAACTTAAGTATTTAATTGCAATAGATCAATTTAAATCTCTAGAGTTTAAAACATTTCAAACATTTAGCAAAAATATTAGGATTACTTCTCAAAAGAAATATGTTGAGCATTTGAGGGTTAATTATTACGGAAGAGAACGAGAAAATATCTAGTATCACGTATTTTTAACGAGATATTTTCTGAAGATGAATGAAGTAAAGAAATATTTAAAAGAAAGTTGAAAGCGTGGTTGCTGGATACGTGTAATAGTTAATACTGTCTAAATAAATAAAAAAAAAATAATAATAGTCTTAATTAATAGTTAAATGTGTAATTATTAATAAGTTTAAATATTTATAAGTTTAAATATAATTAAGTATATAAATAACACTGCTAAGTTTAAATTTAATTTTTATTTTTTTTATTTTTTTTCTATATTAAGTTTAAAATCTAAGATTAAGTTATTAATTACAGTAGGTACATAGAATGTAAGTGAGTGTTGTATTCGCCAACAAACTGCCCTGCAGTTTGGCGAAAGTAGTATAAGAAATAACCGACTGTATTTTTGTGTAATAAACATTAAAAAAAAAAGTGTCTCTCAATGGATAGGTCTTAAGATGAACATATACAAAACAAAAGTCATGTCTAACGTCCAGGTCACACATATGCCGGTAGTTGTTGGGAGCACTAAGCTCGAAGTTGTTGACGAGTATGTTTACCTGGGACAAATAGTCCGACTAGGTAAGTCAAACTTCGACCGAGAGTTCAATCGACGGATTCAACTCGGCTGGGCTCGGGAGATTACGACACATTTTCTCGTCAGGCATACCTCAAAACCTCAAAACTAGATTGTACAACCAGTGTGTGTTGCCAGTGATGACCTATGGATCTCAGACGTGGTCACTTTCGGCCGTATGAGGAGGCTCAAAGTCGCTCAGTGAGCTATGGAGAGGGCTATGCTCGGGATTTCCCTGACTTAAAAACGAGGACTAGACTAAACTTAAAGACTAGACTTAAAAACGAGGATATCCACAGTAGAACCAGAGTAACGGCAATGAGCCGGCCATATAGCTCGAAGAACCGACAACCGATGGGGAAGAAAGGTTCTCGAGTGGCAGCCTCGTACCGGCAGGCGAAGTGTAGGGCGTTCCCCCACTAGATGGAGTGACGATCTGGTAAGAAATGCAGAAAGTCAATGGATGCAGGTGGCTCGGGACCGTGCTTTGTGGCTTTCCTTGGGGAGGCCTATGTTCAGCAGTGGATTTGTTGTGAAGGGCTGTAATGATGGTGATGATGATGACTACAATGGCAAGGATATACAAATTATGATAGCCTCATCTGAGAGATGTATCGACATCGATAGGTAGGATCGATGCGACAAAGTAGATATTTCATCCTACTAATCCTGTGATACCGATAAAAAAAACGGCCTTATAGGCAATGTTGCTTAAATGTAGATGCAGTCAGAAACAGCCGGAAACGAATATATTTTGTACAAAGTCACGTAGTCAAAGCGTATTAATAATATCGTACATACATACACATTATTCTTGCTAAAATGCTATCTCTCGGAAACTCTAAGATGTTTCTCGCATTCCCCATTCGTCTCTGATACCCACGAAACAAAATGAGTCGAAGATCGATGATGAAGATGATGAAGAAAGATGAGTTGATGATCTTTTACCGTCATCACACGGTTATACATACATATTTGTAAGGTAGATATTACTATAAATTCGTAACATTTAAAAAGTTAAAAGGGCAGTCAAGAATGTTTTGAGAACATAATGTTCACGTGCGGAAGTAATATTGATAAAAATATTACCAGGATGCAATATCTTTTCAGAATATTTTTAATCGTGTAATAGAAAGAGGAAAAAAATTCCTATATGGTTTTTATAACGATATCGGCTACACAGCTGTAATTTGATTAAAAATCTTCGCAAAATCATTTTTTACATGTTTTTCTCTCAGTTCGTAATAGTTTGGCTTCGCTTGTATAAAATTTGCTATTGAATAAATATTTCTTTTTTTAATTCAGTAAAGTTCATTGTGTGCTGTGCTACTTTCCTTCTTTCCTTATTATGGCAATCCACTGTTAATTATTTATAGATCTTACCAAAAATGCACCAAGTGACGTATTGTTTTAAAATTTGCTCATACTCCCCATATTGGACAGGTGTGATTGGAAGATATTTAAATTTCGTTCATACTATCGGAACTATTTGTTTCATTATTATCATTAATCCCAACATTTTATACGTGAGCCCTAGGCGTGGCTTCAGATATGGTCATTGGGTTAATTTTGTTGTTTTTTGGAGTGAAACTTCTATAACGACGTAGTGGCGAAATTTATTAGGGTAATAAAAAAAAAATATCACGTTTTCTTGTATCGTTTCACCGCCGGTGCTGCATGAGTATACTATTATTTAACCTACTTATGAACAATTTTTTATATGATGTTACTATTTGTTTTTCTAAATTTTATTTAAGCCTATGTTTATGTCATGCTCGAACCACGAATAAATGCTTTTTTCTTTATTGATATAGCTACGCTACAGCGTATAAAGGCTGTAGAACGAATAGGAATGCCAGCGTGAAATAGCAGTATAGTGCGAAGCGGAGACTCTTTCTACTGGTATTGAGGCTTTCCGACTTAATCCTCAGTGGTGCAAAATGGATTTTTATTTTTATCTTTAGTCGAGTATAGACGTAGATGTCTATTTGTTACAGCATTTACCTCAGGTGCACATTTCTCAATATAAAAACATGTGGTACAATTATTGATAATGATAGCATCATCAATGTAATTTACTTATACTACCAAACTAGTTTACTAGCATCTGCACTTATTTTGTACAATATTACAATTAGACTACCAAATTAATAATGAGAACTAAACAACGAAAGAGCAGTTCATACTACAGTTATACAACAGCTGCATTTATGAACATTCGTCTGCCTGGTTGGTCTAGTTTTCTTAAGCGCGGCTGCTGGTCATATTGTCCCGAGTTCGAATCTCCGGTCAGGCCAAAATCAGTTCTTTAGTTTTTCTGTCAATACATTCTCAGTTCAGAAAGTTTGTGGTGTTTCACCTTTATGCCTCAAAAAGCACGTAAAGGTGTTGGTCCTGCGCCTGATCTCTGTTTGATCGACTATGAGAGTGCTTGCGCACACACTTGCACATTATAATCCTTTCCTGCACAGGTAACTGATGGTCTGTGTTGAGACTGACCACCGTGACCGAAATTCAGTCTTCAGGGACATTACTTTAATGGACACTATAACCAACTTCAAACAATAAGGCTACTGCGTCATCACCTCTGTGTCGTCATTATTCACAGTCTCATAATTCCAGTGCAGAACATAGACCTCCCTCGAGGAATGCCACAAAATTGGTCCTGAGCCACTTGCTTTCATCGATTTGTCTTTTGTCTTATGTCTTTTATCTTACCAGATTGCCACTCCATTTAGTGAGGGTACAATTTTGACACTGTAGGAAATCCGTTCTGAATGGTAGCGAGAGATATTCATAAAAAATCTAAACAGATCTCTCAGCACTCAAAAGTCTTTATATTACATAGCTTCATATTGACTTGAAATGTGCTGTACCCCGCATCTTTCCCTGAAACATTTACGGTATTTTTTAACTGTATTTCATCTCTTCTCCTTACTCCCAATACGCCTCTCTATTCCGTTCTGGTTATTTATTTTGTTGTTGTTCGGTTATGGCCCAAGTTTGGTATGCGTATGTCAGACATGGCAGGATACAAGCATTGAAAACTTTTCTTTTCTCCGACATTGGCATCTCTTTATTCTTCATTATTTCGCTTAACGACCAGAATTTCTTCCGTGTGTTAGCTATTCTTCTTTCAATTTCTTTCTGCATGTTCTCTATTGGTGACATTAATTGTCCTAAATAAATATACACATTTACGTATTCTAATTGCTGATTATTAATTCTAATAGCCTCCAATTCTCCACATGAGAAGCACTAGCTTTCAAATAAAAAAAAAGAATCAACAAAAAAAATAAAAATAAACCTAAAAAAATTTATGAGGTACATATAAAAAAATATAGTCGAATTGAGTCCTCCTTTTCGAAGTTGTTAAAAATCCGTGAAAAGGTAACAAATAGCTGACGTAGACTACTACCAGCCTAACTACCAGAATACTACCAGGGATGATTCACAAGGTTATTGAACTTAAAAAAAAAACATCCTAATTTGAATAGAGAAGATAGTTTGGTGCTTCCATTTGCTTAGAATCCTATAATTAATAAAGTAAATCCAAACTCAAGCATATTACTCCAAGATTTGAAGATATAAAGTAAATTCGTTATGCGTAGATCGGGCCAAAATTAATATTTAAAAGCTGAAGGTAGCCCTCGTTAACTATGACGTCAGAATGTCAAGCACTTTAGTGACATTGAAGCCGTAAAGCGTCCGGAACGTCGAGATTAAAAAAGGTAAAATGAAACACGATAAAATCCGTAAAATAAGGTTTATTCAATTAATATTCTGTGCTACGAGAATAACTTTTTTTAAAAATTTTGAATATCAATATACTGATTTGTTCATCTGTGCTCAATAGAATTAAATAGAATACATATAGAGCTGCCAAAAGTTTTTGTTTTATAGAATAAGGGTGACAAACGAGCAAACAGCCCACATGATAGTAAGTGATCCATAGACATCTACACTTTTCCTCGATTAAGAATCAAAACGCAGATGCCTTGTCACTCCCGAGGATTAAGATGGAATGTCTCGTTTCCAGTAAAAAGTCTCTCCAGTCTCCAGTTTCTGGTTCTCTACACTCACCATACGAAACAAAGCAGTATTAAGTTGCTATTTTACGCTGGCATTCTGTGAGATCGTGGTCCTACCTCGGTCGAGTCGACCCATTTGTGCTACAACCATTATATAGCTGCAGCATGGCTCTACCACGTTTTAAATTATTTTCTCTAAATTTAACAAAACCTGTATAAAAGCGTTAAGAGAAATGATTCATATTACGACTCATTATTATCTATCGTATCTAAACGTGTAAACTACGACCCTAGAAAATCAATTTGGATTAAGCTTGCCTTTAACTGACTTCAATTATTAGCTTTCTAAATTATTACGAAGTTCCTACGATTATTATAAATATATTTTTATGAATCGTGGATCCTGTGGTCGTAGACACCTTCAGCCATCCTTGAATAAGTATCTAAATGCTATTGTGTTTATTATTAGCAAAATGCTCCTGTTTTATGTGGATATCCTGTGCAAGCGTAGTCATTTCCCGATCGAGACAATTTGGATACAGTCATAAATCATAATACAATTCCAACGTGGCATTTACCAAGTACAGGCGTGCTACTTTATCGATCGTCACAAAACTGATTTGTTCTGTATAAGTAATATCGTGCATTGATTTATAAAAAAAAAAACAAGAACAATAATACGTTCCAAAAAATTAAATGCAAATTTGTTTTTTATATGTAAACCGAAATTTTGTAGTCCTATGTGTTTAGGTGTTAATTATTTCAACATAAGTAAAAGGAAAAATAGCTTCTGCATTAAGTACGGATATTTAGACTGCGATATTGGTCTCAAAACAGTCATTTTTTTATAGAAGCCGGGAAGTTCGTAGAACCGATGACCGATGGGCAAGAAAGGTTCTTCAAGTGGCAGTGTCGTACCGATAAGCGTGTAGTATTTTTATAGATTTTATCCGTTAGTGTTAAATAATGGTTAATAAATAGTACTTTAATAGCCTTATTTTGACTTCGCTGTAGTTGTGGTGTAGTTGGCTTTTGCGGCACTTCCCCATACTTGTATTAGATATTCTAAATGCGGCTTTACAAGAGTATTTTATATTAGTTTTTAATTGATTGTGGGAAACATTTTGCTACTTTTATTAAAATTCCTTTTAAGGGCGTTAATTTAGATTGGTGAATCTATATTACAGGTGGTTCGGGTCCAACGAATTTTCAGTCTACCTGATGGTATTTGATTACTACAACCTATGGACTTATAATCAAACGTTCAAAATAAGTAGGCTACAGATATGTAGCCTTCTTATTTTGAAGTTCTCTGAGGACTTTTCTGTGGACTAAGATCACTGGATGACTGACTGCTTTTCCTCCGAGTCACATAAACTAGTAAAACTTTAATACAATAGGAGTTTTAGTTTATTGAGGTGAATTTAAATAAAGCCACGCTGTAGCGATTGCGGCTGTAACACGAGTGGTTTGGCTCGACTAGGGAAGGACCAAGCTCACAAAAAATCATCATCACCATCATCATTACAGCAAGTCCAATGCTGAACATAGGCCTCCCCCAAGGAAGGCCACAAAGCACGGTCCTGAGCCACTTGCATCCATCGACTTCCTGCATGTCATACCAGGTCGTCACTCCATCAAGTGGGGGGTCGCCCTACACTTCGCCTACCGAAGCATCCAAAAAACTAACATCAGCGTAGTCAATGAGAGGAAGAAGAAGTGCTTGAGCTAAGGTTATCTTACTTTTTAACGGTAAAAACGTCTGGAGGCGCTTGAGAGATTGAAAAGAGTAGTTCACTTTTCTGCTAATCATATTAATGTGAGCAACCCAAGACAAATTATTATCAAAGACAACACCTAAGTTCTTAGCAGTCTCTGTATATTGAATTTGAGTACGAGTATTATCATATGTTACTGCAGGGATCTTCGAACGGTCTAATAAGTAAAGCATATGTGAGCTGCCGATAATCATTACTTGGGATTTAGCAGGGTTAACAAGAAGACCAAACGATTTTGCCCAACTGCTTATGCTAATGAAGTCAGCATTCAGCTTATTAATAGCCTCGTCTATATCTTCGACTTTGAAATGACGGTATAATTGCAAGTCGTCAGCATAGAGGTGATAATGAGATGAGAGAACAGTAGTGAGAGCATTGATGAAAATAGAGAAGAGAAGTGGGAAAGAACACCACCCTGAGGAACACCCGCCGTAAGATCACACCACTCGGAGAAATCCTTCTCATGGCGGACACACTGCGAGCGACCCCTAAGGTAAGAATTAAACCAAGAGATTACTGATGGTGAAATGTTTAAGGACGAAAGAATATCAATATGTATGTCACAATCAACGGAATTAAATGCACTGCTGAAATCCAATAATGTTAGAACAGTGAGAAGTATTTTATCCATGGCCCAGCGAATATCATCAGACACTTTAAATGAGAGCGCTGACTGTGCTATGGCAAAACCAGATAGAAAAGGACTCAGCAGGCTGTGAACAGTTAGGAATTGAGATAATTGCCTCTGAACTATATTTTCTAGTACTTTAGATAAGATCGGAAGTATAGAAATAGGGCGGAATTGGGATAAAGACGTAGGATTAGAAGTTTTTGGAAGGGGAATGATGAATGCCTTTTTCCAGCAAGTCGGAAAGGAGCTCGTCTCAAGCGAAGAAGAGATAATGTGAATGATAATAGGGACAAGTTCATTAGTGATAGGTTTAATCATTTGCATACAAAGATTGTCATAGCCAATAGATGAAAGGCATTTTTTTATGTCACCATCAGTAACTTTACTGAAATTAAAAGGAGAAGACAACGGCTTGGGAATATTGCAGAAAAGATTAAGTGTAGTAGACTTAATAGAATCATCAATAGAAATCGGAGGCTCAGAAAAGTGCCGGTTGAATGCATTCAAATCAAACGAGATATTAGAATCATTATATGATTTGCCTATACCCAGAGTTCTAAGAAATTTTCACATCTGAGCGGAATGAGCATTTTCAACCTATCATAAATATGTCTCCTCTTAGCATCACGACACATCTTACTACAGAGATTACGTAGTTTTTTATATGTGAACAAATTTTTAATAGTTTATTAAAGTCGTGTTCTGATATACACTGCGAGCACTGCTCAGTGCTCTCACTGGTGAAAAATTCGTTCCGTAAGGTGCTCTCAGTATTTTGATCGAAAAACATAACAGCGCATTTAACAGTTTCCACGAATGATTGTTATTATTATAAATTAATATTGTTATTCAAATAAACTTGCACATTACGTTTTAAAAGCAACAATATTCAAATAATAATTTTTCTTGTTGAACAGAAAACAGTGTCGAAAAATAGGGATGACAGTATACTGGACTGCGTTCCGTTTTAAACATTAACCAGTATAGCAAAATAAAAAGGAGCGACTTTACAATGCCTATACTGAATTGACGTCACACCTTGCAGTGGTCACAGTGTATATCGGAACATACCCTAAATAATACCATATATTTTTTGATTTCTTACTTTCCTTGATTTCTAATTTGATTGATTCACAATACAAACTACCAACCCATTGCTATGCTAGGTACTGTCTTACTTGTTTGGATTTTTAAGTATTAAACAGCTTGTACGAGGTTACTACGTCAACTAATAAAAGTTGTTTACGGTATGGTACAAAGTTTTTTTTTATCTATTATTATATCAACCGTTTTCCTACTTGTAGGATATTTTAAATGAATTAATTATCAATAGATAATAAACTATGAACGTGGCATGTATGTAAAATGTCAAATAACTATAGAGTTTGTTATTACTTATTAAATGCATGACGAAGGTCACGAACCACAACATGACGTCATCATCAGTAAAAGTGTAAAAAGCTATTGAAAATTAGCTTGTGCTAAGAAAACAAAAATAATTTAAAAAGTTATTTATAATAACAAAAATATAAAAACGCGTAAGGCGTCTTAAAAAAGTTTACATGCCAACTTGTATAGGTTTTATATTCCAGTGTTCTTCCGTTTCGTTTTTTATTACTATCAGCCATTTCTCACTTGTAGTAAAGAGCAAATGTGTACGTGAGTTTACTTAGAAAGTAAGCAATCCAACATCTTCAATTGGAAGTCGCTTAGGTTTTCTTTACCCATGAACATGTGACTTGCATACAAATTGAGCATGGATTCAATCAAAGCAAAGGAAAAGATGAAGGAAGATATAAAGTTACAAAGCTTAACGGTCTTGGGATTAAACTAAATAGAATTTTGTGCTATCAAAATGACGCCTCTGAGGCACAGTGGCTTAGCATTGAGTTGCCGCGCTGAGGGCCGCGGATTCGAAGCACGCAAGTACTTGTATGGCCTACAAATAATTGTTCCAGGTCTGGATGTTTGTCGCTATGAAATTTATATTTATAAACTACCTCCATGTTATAGGAGGAAATCCTAGTGTGGGGTAACGTTAGGTCTTTCGTTTTCACAACAGTTCTACTGCTGGTAGTTTTTGAAGCCAAATTAAAATTTGATAGTGTAGTCGTGGCGGTATAGGAATATTCACTACCCCATATCATCCCGTGGGTATCGCAAGCGGCAACAGAGGGAAATGAAACAGGAGATAGGCAGCGGTATCTCCCTGATACTACCTCAAAATAAAATAAAAAACTGCGGTTGCCAATCCGTCTACCAAGCGTGGCAACTTTGGCAAATACCCCCTCTATGAAGCAATCTATGGGAGAGGCCTACGTTCAGCAGTGGACTTTTGATAGACTATGATATAGAATTAAATTCTACTGCAGAAACAAAGAAGAAAATGCAACAAAAGTTTTTTTTAAAGTAGGAATTACGCGGTAGAGCCGCGGTAGAGTCTGTTATGCAGACCGGAAGGACCACGTTCACAAAGAATACCAGCGCAAAATTACAACATAACACTGCTGTGTTCTATGTGGTGAGTGACAAATATCGGAGACACTTTTGTATTGGTAACTAGGCATTTCATCTCAGTCTTCAGGAGTGACATCTCATCTGCGTTTTATGATATATACATATATCACAATATAAAAAGAAAACTTATATTAGTTTTATTCAATTAGAGTCTCAAAGCAAAGTTCTACGGTTGTTGAGTGATTAATACAAATAATACTTATGTTTTGAAATGAAAAGGCAGTGTAATTATATTAAGTTTTTTTATTTAAATACAAAAATACTTACTCTTTCTACAAACTCATACATTTACACATAGTTTATGAGCTATCTCCAATTTCTATCGAGTTTTAATATTTTTGGCTGCAAAATTTCATGCAAATCTTCAAATTTGCTTCTCAATCTTTTTACATCGAAGAATTTACACTTACATCACATACGTAACTAATATTGAAGAATTCAGAATCTTCTTACATCGAAATAAGTAAATAAACAATCGTACTCTCCAAACAGTACAGTACAGTCTTTTCGTATTTATATCTTGTATCCAACTCCATTTTGGTTTATCTTTTGCCATATTGCTAATAAAATAAAAGCAGAAGTTATTCATTCATCGCTGTCCGACAGCGAAGTGGTGCTTGATTTATCATAAACGTTGTTGATTTTGCAAATATGAAAAACAAACCGTGGCCGCTTTTACTGACATACCGGTCACCAACCACTTTTTCACCGCGGACTACGGGCGGGACTTTTGTGTAGCATGTACCGGAATCCATTCGCTCTCCTTAGGTCCGCTCTGGACCGCTTTTCCCGTTATACTACCTCTGCTTAAAGGTTTGGTTGGATTTCTTCTTCAAAAATAAAATTTCTAAAAGAAATGATATAATCTTACGTTTTCTATTATAAATAGAAATATAAAAGCTGTATCCTAATTACTCGCAATTTATATAGATGCCTTGCATAAAATGCCACAATGTTATCTGAAGAAGAAAATGAAAAAAGTGCGTTCTTACTCGTATTGTTATTATAACAATCAATCTACCGTTTAACTTTAAATAATTATGATTCCCATTTAAAGTAGCAATTTCAAGGACAATTTATAAATCCCACGGAAGTCGAACCTTGAAAGTAGCGAGATAGCTTGCTCACGTATTTCTAGGCCCCAAAATCTGCACAGTTTCACTGAGTGAAATAATTTAAAATCAAATCATTTAAATAATGTAATGTAATCTATAGAGGTGTATTGCAGATTGCTACAGAAGTTTATTTATAGAGCTTTTTGCAATTTTTAGTTAAAATAATTTCAGTTATAAAAATTGTCGGCTTATAAAACGCTAGTGGAGCTGCGGGTAAAAACTTGTTATATAGTTTAAAGAATACTAGTAACGCTATTAACATTACTAATATTACCGTTAACCATTCTCAGTAAGCTTAAAATGCTTGTGGTAAAAGTATTTCACCACAGTAGTCGAATGGCGGATACGAACCCACGACTTTCTGAGTTTGCAGTTCGGACCATACAGTTAGGCTACTGTCGCTTATAATATAATTACCTATGTAATTGGTTTCACGAAAACGGCTAACTACTAACTACTAATAATGCTTTACTTTAAAAGTTTGTCTAGGTGTCATCCCTGAGAAAAATATAATCTCTTTCTAACGCCGAGTGAATCTGTCGCCCAGGTACTTTTTGTTAATGTCACATCACAACGCATTTATAGGTAGTTTTTGTTAGTTCTGTTATGTCTGAAGATATTTGATTTAACACATGACCAAATGTAATTGTTCTTAAAATCTCATTTAGGTGTAGGCAGTAAGTGGGTAAAGGTATTCAGCAAGTGCAAGTAACGAGCAGAATGCAAACATGATGGTTAAGAAATTTAAAAGCAAAACAGTCGTGAAAATGAACACTTTACTTTTTCGTTACTCGTAGCTATTCACCTTAAAGCGTAATACTGTGTGTAGGTATGGAAACGTTACTTCGCTTACCGCAATTGTTGGGCGAATTAAAGCTAAAGCGGGGAATATTTGAGAAAAAATAAAGTACGCTCAATCTCAAAGATGTCTTAGCATGCACCTGGCCGTGACCGTGGATGGCCACAATCGCTTGAACCATTTGATTTTGGTTAGTTTTTTCATAAGATAAAAATAGAAATAAAAATATTCCGTAAGAAATAATAAGCCTTTTCGTATGATATAAGTTTAACATAGTTTGATTATGGAATCTAGGCAAGGTGCACGTTTAAATGGTAATTTAGTGTCATCTTAATTCTCAATATTTTAATTATATTACAGTAGATTTACAGAGGTTAAAAAGTAAAAAAGTTCTGCAAAGTCGCCTAAACATTGCTTGAAATATTCGTCCAAGCTCATGGTAGGTAGGGTTGGTGAACGCAAAGACCTTCCCTCCCTTACGCAGGAAAAGCAATGCTATTCTCCATCACCAGTCTGTATCTCGCATTGAATTGGTATTGCCTTTTATAACGTTAGGACGGTGCGATTCATCACCCAACACCACTTATCACAGGTGGGATTGTGTAAGGTTCTAGCAAATGGGACAAACCAAAAAAGCACCACACACGGTCGCGATTTATTCCAAAACAACAATGAAAATTTAAATTCTAAATATACCCGCCACTAGCCTAATTTTTAAATTTCATCCAGACATTACAACCTATAAAAGTCAGTGGACATAGGCTGAACATAGGCCTCCCCCTTAGAGTAGTAGTAGTTGTTATCAGGAAGATGTTTCTGCCCATTCCTTGTTTTAGTTTCTCAGCATCTGTATTTTATTACCAAGGATTAGATATGGATATAAATGAGGTTCATCATCAACTAATAATAACATATTATTAAGAAATTAGTCTTTCATACCGAATTATGGTTACTGCGGCCAGTTTTAGCGGGACTAGCCATCTGCGCAAGACAAGATTATAGTGTACGAGTGAGTGCGAAAATACAGGTGCACTCTCTATTCTCTAATTATCATAGTCAGAAATCCGACAGGTCCGGAGAGATTTGGGCAGGACTAATGGCTTTATGTGCTTTCCAAGACACTTGGGTGAAACACTAATCATTTTCGACTCCAGCCTGCTACTTAGAGTTTCTTGACAGACAAACTCAATAACTGATGTTGACACGATTACGACCACAAGACCAACAAGGCAGTAAGTAACCGTTTACCATCAAGTGAAATATTGAACTGATTTTCATAAAAACCACATTTCATAAAATCGTTAACAATACGTCTGTTAAATCATGCAAGTTACGATAACCTATAGATAATTTACAATAATGCGTATGCTTACTCGACGAAACGCTATTACGTAATAGTCAATTTGCTTTCCAGTAATTACAGTCACGACAATGGAATCGCATAAACAGAAAATCATATTATCGCCTAAATGAGGTCATTATTAACATGCGAATTATGTCAATATGGATAAGGAATTAACGTACTAGGGAGTGTTATAATGTATTAACTAGCTTTGTAAGAATGCGTTGCTCTAGGATCGAATGAATGGTATAGGAACGCATAGCAAACAAACAGAAAAAATACAAACATTCATTTTTGCTCCTTCGAAGGCGTGCACATAAATGTCACATTTGTAATCTACGAAAAGTTTATAATGATATAATATCCTCCAGACCGAATATCAGTAACGGCGCGGCGGTCAGCCTCAACGGAGACTAGCCATGGGCGCAGGCCAGGATTATAGTACCGTGCCAGGATAAGTGTTTGCGCAAGTACAGGTACTCTCTATTTCCTCTTTCTCATAGTCCGATGGGACGGTAAACCGACACGTCCGGAGAGAGATCGGGCGCAGTACCAACGGCTTCACGTGCTTTCCAAGGCACGGGGGTAAGACACTGCCAACTTTCTGACTCCGGGCAGCTACTGAGAATTTCTTGATGGAAAACCTCAATATCTAATATTTTTTGGCCCGACCCGGGATTCAAACCCGGGACCTCGTGATCAGCAGTAGCAATACTACAACCACTAGATCAACAATAGAAAAGTTTAAGAATGTAATAAAGTACGTCGGCTTACCGAATGTTTCACCACTCGTCACTCTCCTTAGTTGGCGGTGGGTACGTACTGCGTTTATCAGTTCAAGTTTGGCACGCTAGAACTTTTCCTTTATATCAGTTCTTAGGTGATGGTACTCTTTTCTGCCGAGGAGTCCATCGGGGTAGGTACCACACTATTGCCTATTTTTGCCGCCTAATAGCAGTGCTTGCACTGCTATATTCCGGTCTGAAGGGTAAAGAGAGCCAGCGTTATTGCAGGTACTAAAGTGGCATCTCAATTCTCAGGGGTGACAACGCATCTGTAGCCTTATTTGTTCGAGGTTGGCTGCAGGTGTCTATGTACTGCAGTAGCCATCAACCCTGAAGTGGACTGTAAGTTCGCTTTTCACTTCAATTTTATAAAAAAATATGATAAAATACTAATAATAAAATATCTCATATCATAAAAGTATTGTACCGAAAAATTAAGAAACGCCCTTATTCGACGCGATCTGACAGCGGATCATTAGTCCGCCTCGCGACATAAAATTTTTGTCGTGTTGTTGTTGTCGTACAACATCTTAAAAAAATATTCTCATGAAGTAATAATTATTTGTCCGTAATTATTCATTTCTATGAATGAATGACTAAGATCTGTCTGCCAGAAAGAGCCAACTGTCGAAGCTGAAGACCGAATGTGGCATCATAGTTTTAGGGACACCTGAGATTTTGAGTGAGATTGAGAAGTTCTATGGGCAGCTGTACACGTCATCGTTGGAGCCACACGCAAGTGTGAGCAACAATCAAAGAGAAAGTCTTATCCGATACTATTCCGATGATATCCCGGACGTCAGTCTGAGCGAGATTAGAATCGCTCTCCAGCATCTTAAAAACGGCAAGTACCCGGGCGAAGATGGAATTACAGCGGAGCTTCTGAAAGCGGGTGGAGAACCGGTACTTAAAGTCTTTCAGAAGCTCTTTCATTTCGCCCTCCATGGTGGCACTACTCCAGAGGCGTGAAGCAGAAATGCGGTAGTCTTGTTCTTCAAGAAAGGCGACAACGCCCTATTGAAGAACTACAGACCGATTTCCTTCTGAGCCGTGTCTACGTGCTGTTTTTTAGAGTCATTACGATTCGTCTCGCTCGCAGACTCGACAAATTCCAGCCTCCCGAAGAAGCCATTTTCGGAAAAGGCTTTAGACTATGACCACATACATACCCTTCGGCAAATTGTACAGAAGACCGAAGAGTACAATCTGCCACTTTATCTTGCGTATGTGGACTATGAGAAAGCTTTTGATTCCGTCGAAATTCGGGCGGTGCTGCAGTCTTTTCTTCGGTGCCAAGTTGACTGTCGGTATATCGAAGTGCTGAAGTGTTTGTACAGTAGAGCTACGATGGCTATCCAAGTACAGAACCAGACTACGAAACCCATCCAAATGCAGAGAGGCGTAAGACAGGGTGACGTAACATCCCCGAAACTCTACACCGCTGCATTGGAAGACGTTTTCAAGCTACTGGACTGGAAAGGATACGGTATTAACATCAATGGCGAGTATATCACTCACCTTCGTCGATATAGTCCTTATGGCAGAATTAATGGAGTACCTAAGCACTATGCTCAATGACCTCAATAGTGTCTCCCAATGGATAAGTCTGAAGATGAACATATACAAAACAAAATTCATGTCTAATGTCCAGGTCACACATATGCCGGTAGTTGTTGGGAGCACTAAGCTCGAAGTTGTTGACGAGTATGTTTACCTGGGACAAATAGTCCGACTAGGTAAGTCCAACTTCGACCGAGAGGTCAATCGACGGATTCAACTCGGCTGGGCATTGTTCGGGAGATTACGACACATTTTCTCGTCAGACATACCTCAAAACCTCAAAACTAGATTGTACAACCAGTGCGTGTTGCCAGTGGATCACGCACTGGTTCATCAGATGGATCTGAGACGTGGTTCTTCACTGTTGGCCGTATGAGGAAGCTCAAAGTCGCTCAGTGAGCTATGGAGAGGGCTGTTATCGGGATTTCTCTGCGTGATAGACTTAAAAACGAGGATATCCACAGTAGAACCAGAGTAACCGACATAGCCCAACGCCGCCTCGAAAAACCGACAACCGATGGGGAAGAAAGGTTCTCGAGTGGAAGACTCGTACCAGCAGGCGAATTGGAGGGCGTTCCCCCGCTAGATGGAGTAACGACCTAGTGAGACATGCAGGAAGTCAATGGATGCAGGTGGCTCGGGACCGTGCTTTGTGGCGTTCCTTGGGGAGGCCTATGTTCAGCAGTGGATTTGTTGTGAAGTGCTGTAATGATGATGATGATGATGATGACTAAAATCGCAAGGTTATACAAATTATCATAGTCTCATCTGAGAGATGTATCGACATCGATAGGTAGGATCGACGCGACAAAGTAGATATTTCATTGCCTTAAAGGGCAATGTTGTTTAAATGTAGATGCAGTCAGGAACAGCCAGAAATGAATATATTTTGTATGAAGTCACGTAGTCAAAGCGTACTAATAATATCGTACGTACATACACATTCTTCTTCTTCATCTTTCAGTAAAAATTCAATGCTGTACATGAGCCGTAACCGTTGTAAGGACGGCTAGCCACAATCGCCACGCTTGGCTAATGGATTCACGAATTTACGATAGCACTAGACGTCTTGCACTTTTGAAGCTGAACACCGTCATTAGTCTTAATTTTACACCATCCGTAGAGATGGCTGGCTAAAATGCCATCTATCAGAAAATTTAAGATGTTTCTCGGATTCCCAGTCGCCTCTGATACCCACGGGATAAAATGAGTCGATGGATTGTCTTTTACCGTTATCACATGGTAATACTGTAAGGTAACATTTAAAAAGTTAAAAGGGCTATATAATATATATCGTAGGTCTACATATATTGGCAGTTAAGGATGTTTTGAGAAAATAATGTTCACGTGCGGAAGGAATATTGATAAAAATATTACCAGGATAAAATATCTTTTCAGAATATTTTTACTCGTGTAATATTTTTTTCAATTTATTGGGTAAACAAACAACGTCACAATAACAAATGGTTATAATAGTGTTAACTTATACATTATTGACAATTGTGACATCCACACCGTTTACCACGAGTATTATGAACACATTATTTTACAGGTTGAGAGTTTTATTCATCTGTACATTTTTCACTTTTGTGTGTAGTGTACAGTGTCATGCACTTCCTTAATTACTATGTTTCTGTAAACGCTTACACTATTTATAAAAATATCAATATGACTGAAGTTGCGGTTGTGAATTTAGTAAACGTCGTGACATTTGCCATAACAGGTACGACTGCTTTGATACTGTCAATAATATTAACTATAGAGTGCCTACTAGATCGTACATGCGAGTCTGTCGTTGGATACATACGAGTATGTTTGCCACACGAACATCACGCACTAACGCACACATGCGTGCACCTATTCTGCCTACATACCTTTTTTTTATAGAATGGGGTGACAAACGAGCACACAGACCACGTGATGGTAAGTGGATGCAGTGGCCCATAGACATCTACATTTATCTTCGATTAAGAATCAAAATGCAAATGCGTTGTCACCCTTGAGGACTACGATGGAATGCCTCGTTTCCAGTAAAAAGGGTCTCCGGTTCTCTACACTCACCATACTAAACACAGCAGCGTTAAGCCGCTATTTTACGCTGGTATTCTGTGAGAGCCTGGTCCTTCCCCGGTCGAGCCGACCCATTCGTGCTACAACCATAATATAGCTGCAGCATGGCTCTACCACGTATGCCTACACCTAAATGAGATTTTAAGAACAATTACATTTGGTCATGTGTTAAATCAAATATCTTCAGACATAACAGAACTAACAAAAACTACCTATAAATGCGTTGTGATGTGACATTAGCAAAAAGTACCTGGGTGACATAGATTCACACGGCGATAGAAAGAGATTATATTTTTCTCAGGGATGACACCTAGACAAACTGTAAAGTAAAGCATTATTAGTAGTTAGTAGTTAGCCATATATTAATGTTTCCATACCTACACACAGTATTACGCTTTAAGGTGAACGAGTAACGAAAAAGTAAAGTGTTCATTTTCACGACTGTTTTGCTTTTAAATTTCTTAACCATCATGTTTGCTTTCTGCTCGTTACTTGCACTTGCTGAATACCTTTACCCACTTACTGCCTAAACTTAACGTACGTACAAGTAATTATATTACAAGCGACAGTAGCCTAACTGTATGGTCCGGACTGCAAACTCAGAAAGTCGTGGGTCCGTATCCGCCATTCGACTTCTGTGGTGGACCACTTTTACCACAAGCATTTTAAGCTTACTGAGAATGGTTAACGGTAATATTAGTAATATAACCTATGGACCTATAATCAAACGTTCAAAATAAGTAGGCTACATATGTATAGCCTTCTTATTTTGAAGTTCTCTGAGGACTTTTCTGTGGACTAAGATCACTGAGATGACTGACTGCTTTTTCTCCGAGGACTAAGATGGCATACACAGCCTGTTATTATACTGGCTCCCTATACCATTCAGACTGAAACAAAGCAAGCACTGCTCTGCCGTGCAAGCACTACTCTGTGGTGACAAAAAAGATGAGGGTGGTACCTACCCAGAAGGAGTCCTAGGCAGAATATTAGTATATATTATATTAATAGAAATTATTAATAGAAAGAAGAAAAAGTTGCCATATGGTTTTTGTAACGATATCGGATACACATATGTTATTTGATTATAAATCTTCGAAAAATCATTTCTTAGATGTTTTTCGCCAATTTCGTAATAGTTTGGCTTCGCTTGTATTAAATCTGCTATTGAATAAATGTTTCTTTTTTTAATTCAGTAAACTTCATTGATGCTGTGCTGCGTTCCTTCTTTCCTTATTATCTTTGACAATCCACAGTTGATTATGGATATTAACAAAAATGCACCAAGTGACGTATTGTTTTAAAATTTGCTCATACTCCCCATATTGGACAGGTTGGATTGTAAGATATTTAAATTTCGTTCACACTATTGGAACTATTTGTATCATTATTATCATTAATCCCAACATTTTATACGTGAGCTGCCCTAGGCGTGGCTTCAGATATGGTCATTGGGTTAATTCTGTTGTTTTTTTGAAGTGAAACTTCTATAACAATGTAGTGGAGAAATTTGGTACGGTATTAAAAAATATAAACGTCACGTTTTCTTGTATCATTTCACCGCCGTGGCTGCATGCGTATACTAATATTTAACCTACTTATGTAAAATGTAAAATAAAAGAAGAATGATGGTTATAGCATTTTCTTACCTCAGGTGTACCGTGTGCTCATTTCTCAATAAAACTTTTATAAAAATATGTGATAATGATAGCATCATCTATATATTTTACTTATACTAACGAACTAGTCTACTAGCGTCTGCACTTATTTTGTACAATTTTGCAATTAGACTACCAATTTAATAATGAGAACTGAACAATGAAAGAGCAGTTCATACTACAGTTATACAACAGCTGTATTTATGAACATTCGTCTGCCTGGTTTGTCTAGTTTTCTTAAGCGCGGCTGCTGGTCATATTGTTCCGAGTTCGAATCTCCGGTCAGGCCAAAATCAGTTCTTTGGTTTTTCTGTCAATACATTCTCAGTTCAGAAAGTTTGTGGTGTTATACCTTTAAGCCTCAAAAAGCACGTAAAGGTGTTGGTCCTGCGCCTGATCTCTGTTCGATCGACTATGAGAGTGCTTGCGCACACACTTGCACATTATAATCCTTTCCTGCACAGGTAGCTGATGGTCTGTGTTGAGACTGACCGACGTGACCGAAATTCGGTCTTCAGGGACATTATTTTAATGGACACTGTAAGCAACTTCAAACAATAAGGCTACTGCGTCATCACCTTTGTGTCGTTATTATTCACAGTCTCATAATTCCAGTGCAGAACATGGACCTCCCTCGAGGAATGCCACAAAATTGATCCTGAGCCACTTGCTTTCATCGATTTCCTGTATATCTTTTATCTTACCAGATCGCCACTCTAGAGTCTCCAGTTGTCTAAACTCACCATACGAAATAGTTTTGTTGAATTGAGCTGCTATTTTACGCTGGTGTTTTGTAAGAGCGTAGTCTTTCCGGTCGAGCCGATCCATTCGTGCTACAACTATAATATAGCTGCAGTATGGCTCTATCTATAAATCTAAACTCAACTCTTGTATTTTTCATTGGTTTCTTATATTTAAGCGAATCCTAAGCCAACTACACTTTGAATAAAACTAATTTTACGGATTACATCGCGTATAATTTTTAACTTTTTAATTCCTGTGTTGCGATACAGGAGTATACAAGCCTGACTATGAATGTGGTCTCTTACATAGAACAACAAATTAATCGATAAACAAGTAGTAAAATTTAAAATTTTGTACTACTTGAATATAAATTATTAAGCATAGCTCAAAAACTACTGGCCAGAATAAGCACCAGCTTTCAAATAAAAAGAATCATCAAAATCGGTTTACCTAGAAAAATTTATGAGGTAACACACATAAAAAAAATACAGTCGAATTGAGTCCTTCTTTTTGAAGTTGGTTAAAAATCCGCGTAATGGTAACAAATAGCTGACGTGGACTACTACCAGCCTAACTACCAGAATACTACCAGGGATGATTCGCGAGGTTATTGAACTAAAAAAAAACCATTTAATTTCAATAGAGAAGATAGTTTGGTGCTTCCATCTGCTTAGAATCCTATAATTAATAAAATAAATCCAAACTCATGCATATTACTCCAAGACTTGAAGATATAAAGTAAATTCGTTATGCGTAAATCGGGCCGAAATTAATATTTAAAAGCTGAAGGTAGCCCTCGTTAACTATGACGTCAGAATGTCAAGCACTTTAGTCACCCCCGTGACATTGAAGCCGTAAAGCGCCCGAAACGTCGAGATTAAAAAAGGTAAAATGAAACGCGATAAAATCCGTCAAATGAGGTTTATTCAATTAATATTCTGTGCTACGAGAACAACTTTTTTTTTAAAATTTTGAATACAAATATACTGATTTGTTCATCTTTGCTCAATAAAATTAAATATAATATATATAGAGCTGCCAAAAGTTTTTTGTTTTATAGAATAAGGGTGACAAACGGGCACACAGCCCACCTGATGGTAAGTGATGCTGTGGTCCATAGACATCCACACTTTTCCTCGATTAAGAATCCAAATTCAGGTGCGTTGTCACTTCTGAAGACTAAGGTGGAACGCCTCGTTTCCAGTAAAAAGGGTCTCTGGTTCTCTACCATCCGAACGAAACACAGCAGCGTTAAGCTGCTATTTTACGCTAGCATTCTGTGAAATCGTGGTCCTACCTCGGTCGAGTCGACCCATTCGTGCTACAACCATAATATAGCTGCAGCATGGCTTTACCACGTTTTAAATTATTTACTCTAAATGTAACAAAACCTGTATAAAAGCGTTAAGAGAAATGATTTATATTACGACTCATTATCTATCGTATCTAAACGTGTAAATACGACCCTAGCAAATCAATTTGGAATAAGCTTGCCGTTAACAGACTTCAATTATTAGGTTTCTAAATTATTACGAAGTTTCTACGATTATTATTAACATACTTGTATGAATTGTGGATCCTGTGGCCGTAGACACCTTCAGCCATCCTTTAATAAGAATCTAAATGCTATTGCGTTTATTATTAGCAAAATGCTGTTTTATATGGATATCCTGTGCAAGCGTAGTCATTTCCCGATCGAGACAATTTGGATACAGTCATAAATCATAATACAATTCCAACGTGGCATTTACCAAGTACAGGCGTGCTACTTTATCGATCGTCACAAAACTGATTTCTTCTGTATAAGTAATAGTGTGCATTGATTTATTAAGAAAATAAAAAATAAAATAGGTTCCAAAAATTAAATGCAAATTTGTTTTTTATATATAAACCGAAAATTTGTAGCCCTATGAGTTTAGGTGTTAATTATTTCAGAACATAAGCAAAAAGAAAAATAGCTTTTGCATTAAATACGCATATTTTGTTGGCAATATTAGTCTCAAAACAGTAAATTTTTATGGCTAAAAGTTATGATGATATTTGTCAACTAAGTAGGAAAAAGTCGAGTCTCTTGAGAGCTTCCACTGTGTGGGCTGCGTTCATAGTTAAAGTTGCACGAAAATAATGTGGGTCTGAATTGTTCCTCTAAAAAATTTCTAAACAAAGTCCACAACGTATGTCTATCTCCTAGGGATAACTCACAGTAACCATTTTTATATAAAAACTCTCGCACGACAAAATAATTAAGGTAGCGGTCGGCGCGGCGTTAGCATGTTGGTCTCTCTAGGTCAGCAAATGCAAAGAATCTATTTATTTCAAGCCTCAAAAATACTCAGCAGAAAATGCGATACCATTAAGTTTTAAAATAAATTAATTAAAAAAAAAGATAATTGATCAACCCGGGATAAGCGGCGGGCCGCTAGTATGTTAATATGTATGAACAAAACATTCATACTATTTTTTTATTTTATATAAAACGGGTGAGAAACGAACACACAGTCCACCTGATGGTAAGTGGATGCTGTGACCCATAGACATCTATCTACATTTACCCTCGGTTACGAATAAAAATGCAGATGCGTTGTCACCCCTGAGGACTAAGATGGAGTGCCTCGTTTCTAGTAAAAAGGGTCTCCGTTTCTCTAAGCTCACCACACGAAACACAGCATCATTAAGCTGCTATTTTACACTGGTATTCTGTGAGAGTGTGGTCCTTCCCCGGTCGAGCCAACCCATTCGTGCTACAATCATAATATAGCTGCAGCATGGCTCTAACCTCGTAAATAATGAAAATTGAATCTTATTTGAGTGCTAATCAAATAAGATTCAATGACAATAAGTGTCACTATAAGTGTCAACATGTGTCACTATAATAAGTGGTGGTGACCTCTGACAGGTGTCAGAGACAACCACCACCACCTCACTACCAGACTCACCTCAATACCGCGGAATTTTACGTAATAAATAAAATAATCACAAAGTGGGTGCACCGGTAATATAAATTATGCAGAAAGTGCATCGCAATGGGTGCACGATGAGGGAAGCCGGTAAGTACACACGTTGCCTTTTAAAATTTGAATGGACTAATTTATAAACCTTCAACTTTATTTTATGGAAACTGTTTTATCATATCGAAAAAAATGTCAGGTGTTTTTTTTTTTTTTATATAGAATAGGGTGACAAACGAGCACACAGTCCACCTGATCGTAAGTGGTTGCTGTGGCCCATAGACATCTACATCTATCCTCGTTTGCGAATCAAAATGTAGATGCGTTGTCACCGTGAGGACTAAGATGGAATGCCTCTTTTCCAGTAAAAGGGTCTCCGGTTCTCTACACTCACCATACGAAACACAGCAGTGTTAAGCTGCTATTTTACGCTGGTATTCTGTGAGAGCGTGGTCCTTCCCGGTCGAGCCGACCCATTCGCGCTACAACTATACTACTAATATAGCTGCAGCATGGCTCTACCACGTAACAAAGTATGTTATATATATGTATGTTCTTTAATGACGCTTTTTTAATACTGCTGAATTCTATAAATTCAATATTAATTACTTTGAAATAAATATCTTGATGATTAAGATCCATTAGGTAAGTATTTACAAATATTATTCATGAGTGGGCACATTAAGAAATGGATGATTTGCTGAATGGGCGTTAAATTAGCTACACAGACCTTCCGATAATTGGACGTTTTTATAAATAGATATCTTACTAATTAGCCGTACTGTTTACAAAACTTATGATCTAGACTTTTTGATATCGGTGCCTTTATATTTGATACAACTTTTACACGGTTTTTATTCAAGAATCTCTGCTTGTTTAAGTAGCGATTTGATGTCATATTTATGTTTTTTATCGAGCTAATTATTATGATACGCGTTTCTGTCATGTTATAAAATGATTTTGTTTTTGCGCAATAATTAATTTTTTTAAATAGAAAGGTATTATAGAGATTCAAAAATGTAAAAAAATACTGCATCGTCCCCAAAAATAATTTCGGCCTAAAATGTTTTTTCAGGAGTAAAACGTGTTAATAATATATAGCATTTCTACGTTCCTGACGTTTATTTTGTGGCTTCAAAATGTTTCTTCAAAACTGTACCTGCCATTTTAGAAATCTCTCCAGGGTTGTGGAGGCTGTTTTTAATGCATAAGTTATAGATTGACAAATTCGCAGACACAGAACAAATATTTAAAGGCCTTTACAACCTTTACCACTTTGTTCCGCAACCAATTGCTAAGCCACTGTGCTACCGAAGTGTCTATAAAAAGTAATTAAAAATAAATTTTCAGTACTAGTAATCTACCTGAGATTTATTTAAAAAATTATTTATTTAAAAACTATCACAAAGCCGTTTTAGCTCAGAGGCTCAGCACTTGCTGTAAATTTCACAGTACGCTGCAAATTGGATTCGATCCCCCTCGGCACCATTGTAATTGATAATTGTAATTTAAGGTGCTAATTTACCACGTGTTTGGCGGTGAAGACCGTGAGGAATAAAATATTTTAAGGACATGGAATATTTTTATACATACGAGTATAAGAGGGGGCAAACGAGCATGCGGCTCACCTAAATAATATCCGCTTACACGCTGCAGCAGAGCGGCGATTTCAATACGTAATACATAACTACTGCAGTGGGAATGGGAACTTATCTAGTAGAATATTCTCCATTAAACAGAGAGGTACGCTGACATAGTCCACCAGGCTGACACATTATTCAGGTTAAAGACATTTATTTATCACATAAGAACAATATACAGTTCGCTTAACAGTGATAAATAGTTAACTTACACTTAACAAGTATTAAAAATCTGCGGTCCAAAGTAGAAATTAGGATAAGTAATTTAACAGGCGTCTTTTGAATAACGCAATAGTGCTATATTCTTTCATATCATTTATTAGGTAGCTTGTTGTATAGTTGCACTCTCTCAAGCTTAATGCTTTTCTTTCCTATGTCGGTTCAATAGATAGGCAGCGCTAGCTTGTGTCTGTTTCGAGTACAATATACGTGTGATTTTTTAAAAAAACAATTAGTGAATGGGTTGATTTTTATAGTATTTTTTCAACTTATATGCATATAATATATAAGGTTTATTTATATTAAGTAGTGTAGTATTTTTATAGATTTCATCCGTTAGTGTTAAATAATGGTGGTTAAATAGTACTTTAATAGCCTTATTTTAACTTTGCTGTAGTTGTGGTGTAGTTGGTTTTTGCGGCACTTCCCCATACTTGTATTAGATATCCTAAATGCGGTTTTACAAAAGTATTTCATGTTAGTTTTTAATTGATCGTGGGAAATATTTTGCTATTTTTATTAAAATTCCTCTTAAGGGCGTTAATTTAGATTGGTGGATCTATATTACAGGTGGCTCGGGACAGTGCTTTGTGGCCTTGGGGGAGGCCTATGTTCAGCAGTGGACTTGTGATGGGCTGTTATGATGAATGATAATCATTATCTATATGAGGTTTTCAGGTTAATTTATTGTCTAGGATTACGCCTAAGTATTTTTCTTTTTAAACTTGTTTATGGGTTCATTAGCTATAATTAGAGGTGGATGATCGGCAATTTTCTTGTTTTCTACCGACTTCAAAAAGGAGAAGGTACTTAATTCGATTGTATGTTATTTTTATGTGTGTTACCTCATAATTTTTTCTGGGTGAACCGATTTCGATGATTCTTTTTTTATTTGAAAGCTGGTGTTTTTCATGTGGTCCCATATAATTTTTTTTGTTGATAAAGGTCGTTACAGTAGTTTTTGAGTTATACTTAATAATTTATATAGAAGTCGGTACTACAAAATTTTAAATTTTACCACTTGTTTATCGTTTTATTTGTTGTTCTATAGGAGAGACCACATTCATAGTCAGGCTTGTATACTCTTGTTTTTTTTTTATAGGAGAGGGGGCAAACGTGCATACGGCTCACCTGATGGTAAGTGACTACTACCGCCCATGAACAACTGCAACACCAGGGGAATTGCAGATGCGTTGCCGGTCTTTTAAAAAGGAGTAGGCTCTTTTCTTGAAGGTCTCTAAGTCGTATCGGTCCGGAAAAATCGCTGCCGCCAATCATCCAGATGGTATAGATGGTATCGCGAGTTTTGTCGCGATGTGCGATGGTGAAATTTAGCGGCTGGAATTATTCCGAACAATTCCTCAGAGCACTCCCCGTGGTAGATGCGATAAAATACGCAAAGAGATGCAACATCTCTACGCAGTGCCAGTGAGTCAAGCCGATTGAAAAGAACTCGGTCGTCGACGATTCGAACCGCTCTGCGCTGGATGCGGTCAAGTGGAAGAAGCTGGCACTGATGAGCCCCTGCCCAGAGATGGGAACAGTATTTCATGTGAGGCCGAACCTGCGCCTTGTAAATTTGCAGTCAGTGTGCTGGCATGAAATAATGTCCCGCTCTGCTGAGCACGCCAAGCTTTTTAGAGGCCAATTTAGCCTTCTCTTCCAAGTGACCACGAAACTGCACGTCACTCGATGTGTCGACGCCGAGTATTCCGATACTGGCTGAGGCAATAAGGGGAGTGCCTTGAAACTGAGGAGATACGATAAAGGGGTTCTTTTTAGTATTAAACGCGCAAACTTGTGTCTTCTGAGGATTAAACTGCAGAAGAAACAGCGTTGGTGATAGCACGCAGCCTTGTGGAACACCAGCGTTAATAGGCTTGTAATCGGAGCATGCACCGTCTACTACAACCTTGATGCTCCGATCAGCCAGAAAACTGGTGATCCAATTGCACAATTTTTGGAAAGCCCATAGAAAGGAAGTTTCGAAAGAAGCGCTTTGTGCCAGATCCAATCGAAGGCCTTCACTATGTCCAAACCTTGGACTCGATCGCCTGCGCCCATCTATGTGTTAGGTAACCTAGAAGATCACCAGCTGAGCGACCTCGACGGAAACCGTACTGGTGGTCTCTAATCAGCTGGTGCTCCTCAAGGTACCGCATAAGCTGGCAGTTAATAATGGACTCCATTATTTTCGAGAACAAGGAGGTGATAGCGATAGGCCTGTAGTTAGACGGATCAGAGCGGTTACCCTGTTTAGGGATCGGGTGCACGAAAGCTGTATTACATGAATTCGGGACAACGCCTAGGGAGTAGAAGTACTGAAAAGACCGGTTTGCAACATATCGTTGATATGCAGAAGATACAGCGTTGATAGCACGCAGCCTTGTGGAACACCAGCGTTAATGGGCTTGTAGTCGGAACATGCACCGTCTACTACAACCTTGATGCTCGGATCTGCAAGAAAACTGGTGATCCAATGCACAATTTTTTGGGAAGCCCATAGGAAGGGAGCTTCGAAAGAAGCGCTTTGTGCCAAACCCGATCGTAGGCCTTCGCTATGTCCAAACTAACGGCCAACGCCTCCCCCTTGGACTCCACTGCCTCCGCCCATCTATGAGTTAGGTAACCTAGAAGATCACCAGCTGAGCGACCTCGACGGAAACCGTACTGGTGGTCACTAATCAGCTGATGATCCTCAAGGTACCGCATGAGCTGACAGTAAATAATAGTTTCCATTACTTTGGAAAACAAGGAGGTGATAGCGATAGGCCTGTAGTTGGACGGATCTGAGCGGTCGCCTTTTTGGCATCAGGTGCACAAAGCTGTCTTTCATGAGTTCGGGACTACGCCTAGGGAGTAGAAGTACCGGAAAAGACGCGTTAAAACCGGTGCCAACTCTGGAGCGCACGTCTTCAGCACAATTGGCAGGATTCCGTCAAGCCCACTCGACTTTTGTGTCCAGGAGGATTGCTTTGCGTACTGAGTACTGTGAACCGCACATCAGGCATAGATCACTCACACTGCGGGATGGTCGGCGGTGTGTTCCCCGAAATCGAGTGTCGAGTTGGACGCAAAAGAGAGCCAAAAGGTCGGCTTTTTGCGGCGTGGGCCAGTGAGTCGTCCTCCTTGTGCAGAGATGGTAGTGATGGTTTACAGAAATTCCTTGGACAGCCTTGGCGAGAGACCAGAATGCATAGGTTCTCGAAGGAAGGCGAACTAGTTTCGCCATTCTGCCTATGTGCTCTGACTTTGCCTTGGCAATAACTCTTTGAAGGACCTGAAGGCGAAGTTATACTTCTTTTAAACATGCATCCCGAGCCGCCGAAGTCTCAGCCCAGGCCTGATAACACTCCTGCTTACTGCGTAATGCAGTCTTACAGGAGCGACCAAACCAAGGCTGAGATCTGCCTCCGATGGGTACCACAGATGATGGAATAAATAGTTCCATTCCCTGTAGCACCACATCAGTGACAGAGTCAGCAACAGCGTTGGGATCATCCGGCGAGAAGCAAACCCGCCCCCATGGGTAGGATGCAAGAAAGACCGCATTCTGTCCCAATCCGCCGACCTGTAATGCAAAAACGGCGGCAACGTGGAGATCGCAACCGCGAGGGGAGCGTGAGTGGCACCACACTCCGGATCAGACAATGGTCCGAAGAGCCGAGAGGGGCATCCACGGAAACCTGATATCCGTCCGGATGAGAGGTCAGCAGAAAGTCCCACAGGGAAGGTGTATGATCCTCCACATCTGGAATCCGCGTAGGCGAAGTAACCAGTCGTGTCAGACCATATGCCAAGGCAAAGTCATAAACAGATCTCCCCGCACGATCGGTTAAACGTGAACCGAGCCATTCGGCGTGGTGGGCGTTAAAATCGCCAAGTATCACGATCTCTACGGATGGGATCTGTTGTAGCAAGAAATCTTTAGCCATTTGGACGTGGTCGATGAGTCGGTCTGTGTCGGTATTACCGCTATGGGACCTATACAGGCACCCGTAGATGCGAGGATGTTCGTCGCTGTCTACGCGCAGCCAAAGGATGGACAGGTCCGTACCTTCAAGACTGCCGAGGCGTTGAGAACAGATATCCTCTCTGACGTATACGCAAACTCCAGCCCGGGGCACAAAGAAGTGTTCTAATTTGTACTCCAGGCAGAACAGGTACGAAGTATCAGCCGGAGAGGACACCTGCGTCTCGGTCAAGAAGTGCAAGGCCGGCTTCGCCGTCTCTAGATGATAGTGGACGGCGTTAAGTTTCGAGTGAAGTCCCCTGATGTTGCAGAAGTCTACGGATAGCGTGGCAGGGGTCGCCATGGTTTTATCGCTCTGTTTGCCCCGTGCAGTGTTAGTATAGAGCGGGATTTTGCCCCAGAATACGCGGGGCAGCCTGAGCACCCACGCTCAGGAAGAAGAGGGTAACTTGAGCGTCCGGCCACCTGCACTAACCAAGCGAAACGCAGAAGCAAAGCTTCTACTTTACGTTGGTATTCTTTGAGGTCGTGCTACTGCCCCGGTTCGAGCCGGCCCATCCATGCTACAGCAGAAGCTGCAGCGTGGCTCTACCACTGTTAACACTTGTTTCGCAACACAGGAATTTAAAATCATACACGATGAAATCCGTAAAATTAGTTTTATTCAAAGTGTAGTTAGGACTCGCGTAAATACAAGAAACCATTATAAAATACAAAATTTGATCAAGGTCTGAACAATAGTTTTTAAGTTATTCTTAATAATTTATATTATACAATATTTTATTATATACAATATTAAAACTGTAATAAAAAACTAAAACTAGTAATTTAAATTTCAAACAGTCCTACTCCACGCGGTATCGTGCCAAGAACGCTGGCTGCGTTTCCCCGCTGAATGGCTGCTATACTTAGCCTTTGAGCGAGAAAAGAGCCAGCCCTCTTATCACCTGCAGCAACGACCAGCCGCGGTCCCTACAGCAAATGGCACAATATGTAGTCATCTCTCAGAGACTCATATTTGCGCCACTTACTCAGGTCAGCTGTCTCTGATGCTGCCCTGGCTCTAAACGAGGTACCCCTGAGATGAGAGGCCGCCAAAGTATCTACGCAAGTAGCATCCCACACTAGGGCTTTACCTCTCTCCCAAGGGACCAATGTCATTCCGTCGGGTCTCCTGCCATCGTCTCTAAATATTCCACAAGGCTCTAAAACCGAGGAACATTTATAGAGACAAGAGCCCTTCGGATGACATCGTTCAAAGAACCGTGCCGTGAAAACCTAACAGCACTTTTCTTACATGAAAGTCCGTGGAGCCCAAACTCGTCGACGCTGCTACCACAGGGGCACTGATGGGGTTGACAAATCGATTCCTACGGCGATGCGCAAGCTTTCCTATCAAGTAATGTGCCGAGATTACTTGATAGGAGAATTAAAGCGTGTAACCAGTGACTAGATTCCTTAGTCGAAACAGCTAGAAGGCGTGCCTGATCTTGGTCAATATGGAAATTATGAAACAAATCTTTCTGCATACTCCGTAACAACGGAATTTCCCACTGTTTTTGTTGGTTAACTTCCAGTGGAACACTCTCGCCGGGACAGTGCGTTCGTCATGTCTGCCCTGCCTCCGTAGAAAAGCACAGGTCTACTTTATCATTTAAAATTATGTTATATAAGTCACTGACACTATACTCGGAAGCAAGGAAAGTAGGCAATGCAACGCTAGAAATATTTCTCACACCAATACCACCAAATTTTATAGGTAAAGTAGCTTGAGTCCAGGCTGTTGTATTTAAAGTTAAATTTAGAATTTTTTCCATAGCTATTTTAAGATTATTATCAATATCTTTTAAAATATCCGAACATTTCCAGACTGGACTCGAGCGGAGTAAGTATGTAAATCTAGGTACAAGGAGGCAATATTTTAAAATAGTAAGCGCAATGTGAGGGCTTAATTTATACAATTTATCAACGTGGTTTAAAACTGATCAAATTTTGTTTTAAAACAGGTTTAATACTATTGAAAACAACAGGGCACCTAGCAGGTATAGTGATTCCGTACTGACAGTTTTATTCCTGGAAAATATGATTAAAATTTTGAATTAAAGTGTCTCTGTGAGAAGTAGATAAATTATTGGAAAATTATTTATATTGAAGTCAGCTGTAAAATTTTTTTTATTTTAAATTATTAGCAGAAAAATAATGTAAGATGTTTTGAAGTTTTAAGTGTTAGCGAGTTATTTTGCAGCCAGAAATTAATTTTATCAAGATCATATTGGGCTTCAGTAATTACAGACGCTGTTGTGTTACCAAAATAAAACAGATTGGTATCATCCACATAGAGTGTCATAAGTCCTGTAAGACCTATTGTACTAATGTTATTCACATGTATAAGGAACAAAAATGGTCCTAGTATAGACACATGCGGCACCACAGCCAATTTTTATGTTATCTTTCAAATTCTCCAATTTTAACAACTTGATACCTATTATGATTCGAGAATTTTGAGTTCTTTTCCATCGATTCCTACATTATTAAGTTTGTTAAGTAGCAATATGTGGCTTACCGTATCAAAGGCTTTTTAAGGTCGATAAATATGCTTACAGCTATTTGTTTTTGTCAATACTTTCTCTAATTTTAGTTACTAATTCAATGGTAGCAGTCAATGTGTTAGACTTAGGTTGAAAACTGTACTGTTAATCTATAATAAAGTTTATTTTGTTTAAATATTTATAAAAATGGAATAAATAATTTTATTGAACAATTTGGAGATTATTGGTAGCACCGATATTGGTCGGTAATTGCTAGGTCAGTTTATCTACATTTTATAAATTGGTGTCACCGCAAGTTTTAATGCAAGATTTTATTGCTTTTATTGAAATGGTATCTACATATTTCCGGGCTAGTATTACTATCTAAATGAACAATAATTTTATACTCTTATTCTTTTTCTTTTCAATAAGCCGCAAAAGTTCTCTGATGAATATGGCCTCCTGTTTAAAAGATTTTCCCTAACCTCTACGTTTGGTAGACGGATTGGCAATACTATACCTTTCGTACCTTTTCGTTACTCCCCATAAATGGCCCTCAAGTCTTTTATTTAACATGGGTTTTCTTGTTGGGAGGATTTGCCTTAACCGCTACGTTTTTTTTTTTTTTTTTATAGGATTGGGGGCAAACGAGCATGCGGCACACCTGATGAAAAGTGACTACCCCCCCCCATGAACAACTGCAACACCAGGGGAACCAGAGGAATTGCAGATGCGTTGCCGGCCTTTTAAAAAGGAGTAGGCTCTTTTCTTGAAGGTCCCTAAGTCGTATCGGTCCGGAAAAATCGCTGGTGGTAAACTATTCCACAAGGGAGTTGTGCGAGGAAGAAAACATCTTCTAAATCGCACAGTGGTGGACCGCCAATTATCCAGATGGTGTGGATGGTATCGGGTAAATGCCCCGTGGTAAATGCGAAAGAAAATGCAAAGAGATGCAACATCTCTTCGCAGCGCCAATGAATCGAGCCGATCGGAAAGGACTCGGTCGTCGACGATTCGAGCCGCTCTGCGCTGGATGCGGTCAAGTGGAAGGAGCTGGCACTGGGGAGCCCCAGCCCAGAGATGGGAACAGTATTCCATGTGAGGCCGAACCTGCGCCTTGTAAAGTTGCAGGCGTTGTGCCGGCATGAAATACTGTCCCGCTCTGCTGAGCACGCCAAGCTTTTTAGAGGCCAATTTGGCCTTCTCTTCCAAGTGACCGCGAAACTGCACGTCACTCGATATGTCGACGCCGAGGATTCCGATACTGGCTGAGGCAACAAGGGGAGTGCCTTGAAACTGAGGAGATACGACAAAGGGGTTCTTTTAGCGGTAAACGCGCAAACTTGTGTCTTCTGAGGATTAAACTGGACTAGATTTAGTCGCCCCCAATCCGAGACTTTGTTCAGCAAAGACTCGACTTCAGACACAAGTTTGTTCCGGTACTCGGCGACGTTTTCCCGAGAAATATTCGCACGGCCGGCGTATAGAGCATCACCAGTGCTATCATCCGCATAGCAATGAATGCTACCGGTTTGCAACATATCATTGATATGCAGAAGAAACAGCGTTGGTGATAGCACGCAGCCTTGTGGAACACCAGCGTTAATAGGCTTGTAGTCGGAGCATGCACCGTCTACAACGACCTTGATGCTCCGATCTGCAAAGCTGGTGATCCAATTGCATTTCCGGAAGCCCATAGGAAGGAGCTTCGTAAGAAGCGCTTTGTGCCAAACCCGATCAAAAGCCTCGCAATGTCCAAACTAACGGCCAATGCCTCCCTTGGACTCTACTGCCTCCGCCCATCTATGAGTCAGGTAGACCAGAAGATCACCAGCTGATCGACCCTGACGAAAACCGTATTGGCGGTCACTAATCAGCTGGTGATCCTCAAGGTTTGGCGGACGGATTGGTTATACTAGACATCTCGTAACTTTGACGCTGCTCCCACCGCAGGCTAGATATTTTCAGACTGTTGTAAACAAGATAGTTATACCGTCGTAATCCGTTGTTGGGTTTTTATGTCAAGAAATTTTCAGTAGCAGCCCGGAGGCAGGAAATTGGCGATGTTTCACCTTTACATATCTAGTACTCGAAAGCACATGAAGCCGTTAATCCTGAGCCTGATCTCCGCTCGTGTCGGATTACCGTCCCATCAGATCGGACTATAAAAGTGAGGGAAAATAGAGTACATATGTGCTTGCGCACACATAATCCTTTCCTTAATAGATGGCTTAAGGAAAGGATTATGATCGAAATTAGGTATGGAGGGTATTATTATTATTACACAACATTCAATTCTGTATTCGTGATTTGCACTCAATTTTCCCGCATTTAAACCACTTAAATGTTTTAAAAAGCCTTTTTATTACAATTTTTATTTTAAAATATTGCGTAAATCTTACATCACAGTCCATCTTGATATAGTTTACTGACTCTTAATAACTATTCCAATTACATTAATATTTTTTCTAATAACACATTATTTTTACTCTTATTTTTAACTAAATTTTATATATATACCCCACTTATGAAGTGCTACGTTCCATGTAGTAAATTAGTTTACTGCCAGGGGCGAGGATTAGTTTCCTTTTTTTGTTGTTATTTTATTACATGAATAATAAAATAAAATAGTGAATTAATATAAATGTATTTTCACAATAATGTTTCTTAAATACTATATGTTTTACAGTGTGGGTTTGTTTAAAGTAAATTTTAATTAATTAAACCTAATACTTAAGGTATTTCTAACTTTACAATCAATTAACTGGCAAGGTTTCATGTAACCAGTTCCGTTTCCCTTCATTGAACTCCGCCGCTGTGTGGTCAGTCCCTTCGAGAATCCACTTTGTAGTGAGAAGACCCTCTACTCCCACTGGACCTGTTAATTTTTTAAATATTTTAATTAATATTAATTATTTGAATTTTAGTATTTAGTTTAGGGCCACAATATTTATAATTCATTATTACTGTGAATCCATTATATAATGTACATATATGCAATATGGAATTTATTGTAATTTTTTTACCTCTCGCATGAATCCTAGCTGTCGAGATGCCGACTTCAGCACCGAGACCAAATCTGAATCCATCAGCGAAGCGCGAAGACACATTGTGGAATACACAAGCACTGTCTACAATTCCAAGGAATTTCTTCGCAGTTGTGTCTGTAACGAGTTTTAATCAAAGCAATTTTACTTTTATTACAATTTGAAATTTAATTTTTACGTAGAGCATAATATTTAAAGTTATTGTAATATCAAGTTAAAAATAAATTGTTATAATTTCTTATAGACGTATAAAGAAAATATCTAATTTGTTACGCTTGGGTTTAAGGGGATGTATTAATCCCATCTCACATGTATTCCTGTCAATTAATCTCAAACAAAATCTACAATGAATTTTAAATAGTTGTAGTACTGTCTGACATTCCATACAAATATCAGACACTACTACAATATACTCCTGTTTTGACTAGGAATCCATCTGGGTAGTTCGGAGATCCACTTCCCTATTTCTACCGTCAAATAGCAGTGCTTGCACTGGTGTGCTGAAGGGTATAGAGTGCCGTTATAATTACAGATTATGAGTCATTCCTTCTTAGTCCTCAAGGTGACAACACATCTTTAGCCTTTTTTGTTTGAAGTTGGCTCCAGGTGTCCATTGACTGCAGTAGACACTTATCATCAGCTGGAGTGCAAGTTTGTTTGTTATTTCATTTAAAAAAAAATCTTTGTCAATCCGTATACGGAGAATTTGATGTTATTACCACGCTTGACAAGCGGATTTGTGATTGCAATACGAGACGTATCACCGCTTTGTGTGTAGGTTTTATTCGTTATCACAAATACTGGACGTAGAATATGAGCATCATACTCCATAGGGAACGGATTGGATGCAACTCTAGCTGGCAACAAGAAGTTATTTGCGTCGTTCCACCTGACCTCAAGAATAACAAAATTATCGCGTTAGTGATAAAACGAGTAAAGGATAAACCCAAAAAATCCACTATGACCTTTTAGATGTAGTCCAATGCTGAACATAACCCTCCCAAGTAATGCCACAGAACACGATCCTGAACTACCTGCATTCACCGACATCCTATATATATTACCAGGTCGTTACTCCATCTAGTATGCTCATCTTAATAAATTAATTTTAAATAAAAAAAAACATATTTACCATTTTCTGTTATTATAACATCAGTATGTGAACTTCCAAATCTGTGTATATGCTCAACGGCCTCATCCATGTCTTTAACTAACTCTATACAACATTCTAATGCACCGTATTCATGCCGCATAGTTCTTGCAGGAGGTGGACCAAAAGTCAAATAACTTGCAAGTTTTGGTCCTGCGTGTATTTTAACACCTTCGTTTTTTAACATATTGCATATATCCGTAAACAATGAACCTGATAAGTGATCTTCGTGAATAAGTAAAGTTTCCATAGCATTGCAAGCGGCTGGGTAGTCACACTTCGAATCTCTAACTATTTTCAAAGCTTTACCTGGGTCTGCATCTTTATCTATATAAACGTGACAAATGCCTTCCGCGTGTCCAAGTACAGGTATATGTTGCGATTGTTTTTGAATACTTCTGACTAGTTCAGATGAGCCACGAGGTATTATAAGATCAATGTGTTTTTCCATGGATAATAAGTCACTTATTTCTTCTCGTGTAGAAACTAGTGATATTGCATCCGCTGCGCCAACAGTATGAAGAGATTCCTTTACAAGTTCCATTAAAGTTTTGTTGGAATTAGCTGCTTCTTTCCCACCCTTAAGAAGTAAGCCGTTGGCTGATGCCATGGCTAAAGCAGCAACTTGTGGTAGTGAATCGGGTCGGGATTCAAAAATTACTAACAAAACACCAATCGGAACGGTCACCTGTCTAAGTATTAAGTTTTCAGCTAGCTTTGTCTTCCGTAGAACTCTTCCCACGTTTTCATAACTGGAATCAGCTATTTGTTTCAAGCCAATAGACAAGGTTTTTAATTTTCCTTCACTTAATGCTAATCTGTTTAAAAGCGGTTTCGCAAGACCACCTTTAGTTGCTTCTTCCAAGTCTTTTGCATTGGCTTCAAGTATTTTATCTTGTTTATTTATTAACAAATCAGATAAAGTATGAATAGCTGATGCTCTTTCTGAGGGGTTTAATTGTTGTAAAACTCTGCTACCAGTACGAGCTGAAGTTGAAAAACCATGCATTAAGTTTGTTATTCTTTTTTCAAAAATATGGAAAAAGATAATTTAAAACAGATTTTTTTGTCATTAAATAATAATGTTATTATAAAAAGACAAACTTTTGAAGCTCCATACCATTTTCAGCTAACACATCAACAGAAGTTGATGAATAAGTTACATGGTCTGTAAAGAAGGTGCCCACTTTTCGGCCATTAATTATTGTTTTAATAGCTTTTTCTTGCATTCCGTTGCAAATTACGACGCTAACACCACGCGCCATTGCCCACGTTGCTGCGTTCACTTTAGAATCCATACCTCCAGTCCCAACCTATGATGATTTAAGAAATATACATTTAATAATTATAACTTTTAACAAAAAGTAAAAACCGACTTCAAATTGCTAAAAAAGAAGTTATTTATTTGCTACCCTTAGGGATGGAATCTTTTCTCCAAGTTTATATGGGACCACCCTTGAAGTATAACCTATTTAATAAAAAAGGAATAATTAAAATCGGTTCTCAATCTGCGACGATGTCATATGAAATTCCTTAAACAATAGTCCAATATGAAATATTTTCCCCTATTTTCCACCCTTGGGGGCGGAATTTTTTCTTCAAAATTTTATGGAACCACCCTTGAGGTAAAGCCTATTTAATAAAAAAGAATCATCCAAATCAGTTCTCAATCTGCGAAGATATCGAGTAACATACGTACAAAAAAAAGAACATACACTGGAATTGAGAACCTCCTCCTTTTTGAAGTTGGTTAAAAATAAGTATTTTCAAAACCAAGCATTTCTGAATTATTATCAAAAAGACATGCAAAGTTAAAATAACAACAAAGTTAAAACATTTAGTTATATAAAGTTCCACAGAAATATCTTTTTAAATTCAATTTAACAATGAAAAAAGAATAACCTTAGATTTTTGACCAAACTGTACTTGATCCTTGTCCTTAGAAGTGTAAGTATGCATCATACGGGCACCATCTTCCCAAGGTGGCTTGTTGTAAATTCCATCAACATCAGACATCATTATAAGTAAATCGGCTTGTACTTCTGCTGCGAGCAGAGCTGAGAGACTGTCATTGTCTTTTATACCAATACCCTGTAAGTAATATAAATTTAAATTAGATGGCTCATAAAAGTGATATAAGACAGTCTATAAATATTCAATAGTCGTTAGTATTTTATTGTAGGGTTAGTTATAAATCAGGAATGCAACAAGTTTTTATAGAGTGTTTATAAAGATTTATATCCTTCACTTTGCAAGGTGTCCTTACAAAAGCGACAAAAAAGCTCTAGTAACAGACTGATGTCGAAAAGTCCACCCAAATGAGCCAAATCTAAATTTCACAGACTGGTGATTAGAGTAATATCACTAGCGTGAGAATTGGCACTACGCTGACTAAATCGCCTGCTCAGCATGGTAAGAATAAATACGTCACGTGGTTTTTGGTGTATTCTTGAAAAAATCTATAACCAAATAATAATCAGATTAAATTTCGATTACAGCGACCAATCTCAAAGGAGACTAGATATCTGTTCAGGACAGGATTATAGTGCACGAGTGTGTACGCAAAAATAGAGTGCAATCTCTATTCCTTTACTCCCGTAGTCTAATGATGAGGCCCTCTTGGCTCTTCGGACCATTGTCTGATCCGGAGTACGGAGCCACTCACGCTCCCTTCGCAGTTGCGATCTGCAGCTTGCCGCCGTGTTTGGCACTATAGGTCGGCCGATTGGGACGGAATGCGGTCTTTTTTTGCATCCTGCCCTTGGGGGTGGGTTTGCTTCTCACCGGATGATCCCAACGTTGCTGCTGATTCTGTCGCTGATGTGGTACTTAAGGGAATGGAATTATTTATTCCATCATCTGTGGTGCTTATCGGAGGCAGAACTCAGCCATGGTTTAGTCACTCCTGTAAAATTGCATCACGCTAAAGCAGGAGTGCTACCGGGCCTGGGCTGACGCATCAACGTCCCGGGATGTAAACACCAGCGCTCTTAAGACGAAGTATAATTCCGCCTCCAGGTTTTTCAAAAGTGTCATTGCCAAGGCAAAGTCAGTGCACATCGGCAGAATTGGCGAGATACTAGTTCGCCTCCCTTCGCGAACAAGTTCATTCTGGTCTCTCGCCAAGGCTGTCCAAGGGAACTTCTGTCAGCAATCTGTGCCATCTCTGCACAGGGCGAATGACTCACTGGCCCATGACGCAAAGGAGGAAGCCTCTTTTTGCTTCCAACTCGACTCTCGATAACGGGGGGAACACACCGCCGACCATCCCGCGGTGTTAGTTCTCCATGCTGGAAGTGCTGTTTACACAGCGCTCGGTGCGCAAAGCACTCCTCTCCCTGGACGTCAACAAGTCGAGTGGGTCTGATTGAGTCCCACCTATTGTGCTGAAGATGTGTGCTCCGGAGTTGGCACCGGTTTTAACGCGTCTTTTCCGGTACTCCTACTCCCTAGGCGTAGTCCCGAACTCATGAAAGACAGCTATGGTGCACCCTATCCCTAAAAAAGGCGACCGCTCAGATCCGTCCAACTACAGGCCTATCACTATCACCTCCTTGTTTTCCAAAGTAATGGAAACTATTATTTACTGTCAGCTCATGCGGTACCTTGAGGATCATCAGCTGATTAGTGACCACCAGTACGGTTTCCGTCGAGGTCGCTCAGCTGGTGATCTTCTAGGTTACCTAACTCATAGATGGGCGGAGGCAGTGGAGTCCAAGGGGGAGGCGTTGGCCGTTAGTTTGGACATAGCGAAGGCCTACGATCGGGTTTGGCACAAAGCGCTTCTTTCGAAGCTCCCTTCCTATGGGCTTCCCAAAAAATTGTGCATTGGATCACCAGTTTTCTTGCAGATCCGGTTGTAGTAGACGGTGCATGTTCCGATTACAAGCCCATTAACGCTGGTGTTCCACAAGGCTGCATGCTATCAACGCTGTATCTTCTGCATATCAACGATATGTTGCAAACCGGTAACATTTATTGCTATTTAGACGACAGCACTGGTGATGCTTCATACACCGGCCGTGCCAATATTTCTCGGGAAAACGTTGCCGAGTACCGGAACAAACTTGTGTCTGAAGTCGAGACTTTGTTGAACAAAGTCTCAGACTAGGGGCGACTATATCTAGTCCAGCTCAATCCCCAGAAGACACAAGTTTCCGCGTTTACCGCTAAAAAGAACCCCTTTGTCGAATCTACTCAGTTTCAAGGCACTCCCATTGTTGCCTCAGCCAGTATTGGAATGCTTGATGTCAACATATCGAGTGATGTGCAGTTTCTTGGTCACTTGGAAAAGAAGGCCAAATTGGCCTCTAAAAAGCTTGGCGTGCTCAGTAGAGCGGGACAGTATTTCATGCCGACACACCGCTTGCAACTTTACAAGGCGCAGGTTTCGCGCCTTGTAAAGACATCCCCACATTTAATACTGTCCCCATCTCTGACATGACCTCCTAGTGTCAGCTCCTTCCACTTGATCGCATCCAGTGCAGAGCGGTTCGAATCGTCGACGACCGAGTTCTTTCGATCCGCTTGGCTCACTGGCACTGCGTATAGATGTTGCATCTCTTTGCGTATTTTATCGCATCTATCATGAGGAATTGTTCGGACTAATTCCAGCCGCTCAGTTTCACCAACGCACATCGCGACAAAACTCGCAATACCATCCACACCATCTGGATGATTGGCGGTCCACCACTGTGCGATTTAGAAGAAGTTTTCTTCCTCGCACAACTTCCTTGTGGAATCGATTACCACCAGCGGTTTTTTTCGGACCTATACGACTTAGGGACCTTCAAGAAAAGAGCCTACTCCTTTCTAAAACGCATCTGCAATTCCCCTGGTATTGCAGTCGTTCATGGGCGGCGGTAGTCACTTACCATCAGGTGGGCCGCATGCTCGTTTGCCCCCTATCCTATAAAAAAATGAAATGACAATCTAATACGTCCGGAAAGAGATCAGGCGCAGTACCAACGACTTAACGTGCTTCCCAAGACACGGGGCGTGAAACATTGCCAAATCCCTGCTGTTATTGAGAATTTCTTGAAAAAACCCAATAACGGATTTCGGCCCGATTCGAACGCGTGACCAAATGATCAGCGGTCGCGCTTCCGATCACTACACCAATGAGCCAGTCTAGCAGATATTGATGTTTATAGTTTGTGTCGTCATCTCTGACCAGCAATGTATCCAAAAGTCCGATAAAGTGGTAAGATTTTTATTATACAATATTAAATTTGTCAATTTCATAAAAGAAGGATATGAGATAATCTTACTTAAATCGATAGTTTTAATGAATAAATATTGAGATAGAAGTAGGTCTCACGCAGTCTGCTTCCTACTTAAGGGTGACAAACGAGCACAATATGTAAATTGATTTTCATTTTGTAGCAATGACTTTCGGTTAAGTTTAGTAAAAAAGTAATTAGTAGGGTGTTATATATTTTCTTTAATACAATTTATAATTGGCTTAGCTTTTCATAGAACCTTTCAAAATATTTGCTAGCAAATTACTGTAACTACATGGAAGCAAACACTTTAAAAAAGTCGCTATTAAAATTAGGTACTAATAGGTACTCTCGTGAGCCACTCTAAGTAAGCTTAAAAATGCTTGTGTTAAGAGTGGTTCACCACAGTAGACGAATGGTGGATTCGAACCCACGACTCTGTGAGTTTCCAGTCCGTACCATCAGGCTACTGTAGCTTCAACTTTAGTGACTCGACCTTATAGTCTTATGGATAACTAGCTGTTCCCTGCGACTTCGTCCGCGTGGAATTTATTACGGTTGGATTTCATGGGTTTTGATTCTTTTGCGCGGAACCCTAATTATTTTTCTTATAAAAGTAGCCCAAGTTACTCCTTATAACATCAGCAATCTGTGAATGAAAATTTCGTCAAAATCGGACCAGACAGAGATTATCCGGAACAAACAGACAGAAATTTTTAAAATAATTTTTTGTTATAAGTACCGTTTAAACTTTCCTATGCATTTAGTAAAAATAAGTTATTTTGACATTACAAACAGACACTTCAATTTTATTTATTTGTATAGATTGTATAGATTAAAGTTTTTTGTCACTTTCCAATTATTGAGGTGCAGCCATATTACGAAGATGTGAAGAAAATAAGGTTTCTTTTTACATGTTTCTCAGGGTTGAAGGTTTCTTCAATATGTTTTTTTACCGCCGAGCACATGATAAATTGCCATTTAAATTGCAGTAGCAATTTTCGTAGTTTCCCAAGCATGGTAATTTATCGTTAGCACTTAAACTCTTAGCATCGTATTTTCTTATTTCTTTTAACGTGGAAAAAATGGTTTCATTATACTTTACCTTTTTTCCAGTCCCCGGAACAACAGAGTCATCGTGAATGTACATGGGCGGGCTAACAGCATCATTTGTATTTATGATGGGGACAATATTTAAAGATATCAGTTCTGAAAGGGTGGCGTACAAATTCTTTCTAGTCTCTTCGTTATAAAAATCGGGTTTTGTTACTAAAACCTGGAACAAACGAATTATTTTAAATAAGAACTAGAATGTGTGTATTTAAACTATAATGTGCATAACTAGCTCTCATCTGTGACTTCGTCCGAGTTAAACTTAAACAAAAACCTGCAGATCCATGGTATTTTTCTTTCTTTCTTTTTTTTTTGGATTATTATTAGAGATGACATACCAATCCCATCTAATAATGGTCTTTGGCCATGTGATTTAATTATCGAAAAACCACTTTTAAATAAGATTTTTTGCTGTTAGGTATCTTGAAAGCTATTTGGGATAGGGGAAAATATTAAACATATTTTCCCATATCACAAATAGTTATAATAGTATAAGTTGAAAGGTCTTATCACCTTATCCTTTATCACTCATAGTTTTGTTGTAAAATGATTTTAAAGTAAAAAAATATGTTAAAAACTATTTTGTATCAAAACTTTAAGAGATAGAAGATAAAGTGTACCTTCTTTGGTTATATTTTTATATCTTTGATGGCACAAAAATATTATATGCAATTGTATATAATAATATATATAACAGTGCATTTTCTCGGATAAAATATATCCTTGATCAATCCTGGCATTGCTCTCTATCTGTTCATGAAGTTTCATTGCAATTAGTTCAGCCACTCCGAAGATTAGTCCGAACAGACAGACAGAAGAAAAAATAAAAAATTGTTATTCATGTCTTAATATCATGCAAATACCCCCTGAGCTTAGTAGAAGCCAGTTATTTCAATATTACTGACAGACACTTAAAAACCACACAACTATATTGTAAAAAATATTATTGTAAAAAACGTTGGTCACTTTGGTTACAAAACTAATCACTCAGAGTATTTTAGGTGTCAACATAATTATTATCCTTAATATCAAAAATATGAATATTAATATTCTATGGGGAAGGCCTATGTCCAGCAGTGGACTTTAATAGGCTGTAACAGAACGGCACAGAGTATTGACCGCTCTTAGGCGTAAGCTTTTCTCAAAAAGAGATTTTTATATAATTGAGGATGAAAACGAGCACACAGTCCACCTGATGATAAGTGGATGCTGTAGCCCATAGACACTTACATAAATCCTCGAATAAGATCAAAATGCAGATGCGTTGTCACCCTTGTGGACTGATACAGAATGCCTCGTTACCAGTTAAAATGGTATCCGGTTTTCTACACTCACCATATTATGTAATCGAAAATATCGAAAATATGTAATCTTTTCCTTATTGTACGCAATTGGAATACCGAATTCACAATATTGCTACTTTGTACAGTGATAACACTTACCTTTATAGCGCACGTGGAATATTAACCTTTATTAGGGTTTTTCGTGATAAGGTCTGAAAGTAATCGCAGATTTATAACCATAGCCGGATATAACCTCGTTTATAGCAGTAAAATCGTCGTTTATTATTTTCGATGGTAATATTATGGAAACAGATACTGAATTTTGTGTAAAGAAACAAAACACTTCCAGCAATAATTATTAAACGTAAACCAATAAAAATGTAGTCTAAGATTGTAATAATATTTCCTTTTATTACATTTATAATACTGATTTTAAAACTAAAGGGGGTTATAAATATATATTTTTTAAATCTAATATCTTACCTGTGCTATTTTAACGTTATACTGTGAGAACATTGCATCGTACATTGACATTAGTTCGGATTGGCCCACAGCAGCAGCTGCACGCGGATCCAAAATGCTCCCTGCATCCTGTGGAGATATAGCAAAGATAATGTGAGAATAAAACAATAAACATATTCGGGTATTACAAAAGACCGTACGCATACTTGTTACTGCTTCACTGCAGTTGCAACGCTTGGCAGGCAAGTTGACAACTGCAGTTTTTTATCTTGAGCTGTTTTTGGAAAGATACTGCTTCCCGCTTCTTGTTTCAGTTTCCCTATGTCGCCTCTTGACACCCACCGAATGAAATGGGTTAGAGGAGTTTCTTATGACACCACTACATGGCAAAGTGTTAGTGCTTGACATTATTCCAACTGACTATAGTAGTAATATAAGGAACCAAAGATTTCGAATCAAAAATCTAGAGTGACATAGCTTCATTATCATCATCGTCATCAACATCATCATTCGACTTAACTTAACAAAAGCTTATTCCCTCTTGTCATAGACACACCGTAGTAATTGGATGGAAAGACAGATGTTGCTAAATTATTCCACTTCTTTAGTGAACGCATTATGAACGATCGAGTGATTTTGATTTATCATTTGATTTGTATTTTAATTAAGCTCCCTTTTAAATGATATCTAGGGCACATACATAAATAAATCTGAGCGTTCAGGGACGAAGAAATAATAGCGACAAATCTGGCGTAGCGTAATACTGCTATGTTTGTATGGTGTGAGGCGCGAACCGCAAACCAAATTATTATTATATTAACGAGGAAATCAGGGTTAATTTATTATTCGGCGATGGGAAAAGGTCTCTTACTACATCGTCCTTACTCACACGAAAAAGAAAATAATTTGGTCATACTTATTTCTGATTGAATATTCTTGGAGAATTTAGGATTTTTTAATGAAATAAACTCATGGACAAATTTAAAAAAAAAAAGGTTTAATTTCTCCTGTTGTATTTATTGTGCACACTGGTGAGAAACATTAGTGAATACTATAAAAAAAGTTTTGAAAAAATTTTTTTTCGAATTTAATTTGCTTTTATGTAATTATTGCGTAAAATTGCATTCTTTCTTTCAAGAAAGGTTTTCGAATGGCAATCTCGTACCGGTAAGCGAAAAGTTGTAGGGCGGTCCGCCACGAGATGGAGGGATGACCTGGTAAGATATGCAGGAAATCGATGGATGCAGGTAGCTCAGGACCGTGCTTTATGGCATTCCTTGGAGGAGGTCCATTTTCAGCAGTTGGCTTGTGCAGGGCTGTAATGATGATGAATGATGATGATTGCATTCTTTCATACTGCGAAAATTTTTGCCGTGACTGCCGTGTTTATCGTGATAACTGTGAATTGTTACTGCAAATAAACTGAAAATGCCAGATCTAAACGCCCCTCAAGTTGCTAGGGCTGTTACTTTAATTGAAACTGGGCACACGTACAAACATGTGACCGAAACATTACTAGTATCAAAATCTGTGGTACGCCGAGTTATCAAGAGTTACGGCAGACCGCACAGTATACGAGACTCGCAGGATAGGGACGTAAAAGGAAAACTGTGGCCAGAGATGACCAGTTCATCGTTACCAGCGTGCTCAGGAACCGAACCTTAACTTCTTCTGAGGTAAGAACGAAGCTTTATGAAGGTGTTTCGAGGGGTTACAGTAAGCACAAAAAATGTGAGAAAAAGACTGAAATCGGTCGGAATAAATTGATACTTGCCTACCTCTCGCTCGAGTTAATTTTGCTCACAATCACGAAAATTGAAATGACGAAGCTTGGAGTCAAGTTCTATTTACAGATGAGCCCAAATTTTACATTAAGCCTGATGATGGAAGGATTAAAGTGTGGAGACGCCCGAGAGAGAGATACGCTCAGTGTAACATCATTGGAAAAGAGGTATATGTTGGAGGGTCAGTTATGATATGGGGTATTTGTATGGGGGCACGTACGGAACTCCACGTCATTGAGAATAGGTCACTAACAGCGGCACGATATGTAACTGAAATTTTGGAAGAAATTTTAGTGCCATTTGCCCCTTTTGCAGGATATAGATTTGTTTTTATGCTTGATAATGCACGCTCCCATACTGTGACCATAGTTATCGAATACCTTCGAGACGTTGAAATCAATGCTATGGGGTGGCCAGTGCGCTAGCTTGACTTAAACGCCATAGAATATGGATGGAATAAGATTTAAAGACAAATTAAGAAAAGAAATTCTGCGATGAGATCTTAAAAACGCATGGAACGAAATTTTCTAAGATTTTATTGATAACTTGATTAGGAATATGCTAAGGAGACTGGAAGCAGTTCGAAAAGATAGAAGGGGCAATACTAAGTACTGATTGTAGCTCACATTATAGCCTTTCCTAATCATTTATGAAAAAAAAATGAATAAAATATTAAGTACCAAAATCTACATATGAGTATATTATTTCCAGATCTTAAAAAGATCTTAAACTTAGAATTTCATATAAGCTTTCCTTACCGCTCTGGTATGATCACTCGGCGACAAAGTCTCCCGCATTGAAAGTGACATTAGTAATTCTTGCGTAAGTTTCTGCCTTCCAAAAGCCACCGCACCGCTAGTCACCATTATACACTCTCGACCTTCGTGATGACATTCTGCTACCTAAAATAGTAAAATAGTTTCGTTTAATTAACTCTCTTCAGCTAATGGGAATACATAGATTTTAAAATAATCGTACTAGCTGGCAAATGGGAATAGTCTTGCCAGTATGAGTATATAGGCTCTGCGTCTACCGAGCTACCTGAACAAGCATGGTAACTAAGATCAACAAAGAAATATAGATGGAGCAATACGTATATTTCAAATAACGCCAAAACCATGCTTGTTAAAATACGCGCTCATTCATGCATTTTTTTTATATAAGGGGGTTTAATAAATAATAATAAATGGCATGTTCATATTTTTAAAACATGAACACGCCATTTTAAGTTATTTTTTTTTATAATACACACCTGTTCTACGATTGATGCCAATCGGCCCAACGCTAGACCGTTTCCATCTTCTCTAGTTATCACCGCACTCCCAAGCTTAACAACGAGCCTTCGTGCATACTTCAGCTGGGATCGATCTGTAAAAGTTCTTTGCTTGCGTTCTGCACTGACCAATGTGCGTTTGTCAACATTGATGCCCTGTAATAGAAAAAGTCCGTCCGTTAAGCTGACTCAACTTTTATTTATAAAACCGAAGTGACAAACGAATTTACAGTCCACCTGATGGGAAGTGGCTACTACTCTCCATGGACACTTGCAACCAACTTCAAATAAAGGCTACGGATGCGTTGTCACCTCTAAGAACTAAGATAGAATGCTTCACATGTTTATTAAACTGGCTCTGTATTTCGTAGCGTTCGTGTAGGTAGATTAGATCGAGTAAGTGTTAATATGTGCTGCGCTGTTGATAACAGCTATTAAAATCGGGAAGGTATCGCCATCTTGCCTTTTCGATATGTAGACAGATTAAAGACATTTAAAATGGTTTCACTGTCAAAACGCCGGGACATTCTGGATTTGCAACTTTTATACAAAATATTCAGAAATAACTTAGATTGCCCTTTATTACTACGTAAATTTAATTTTCGTATCCCAAGTACATATCCTCGTAAATTCATTACTCCTCTTTCGCCGCCCCTTCGTAAAACTGTACTAGGATTTAATTCCCCAATACCCAGATTTTGCAGACTTTTAAATACTTATAATAATGTAGTAGCTATTCACCACGACTCTTTTAACGTTTTTCGGCACAAAATTTATCAAAATATTAATATTTCTTTCTAGTATTTTTTTGTATTAATTTATTTTTATAATTTTGTATTGTATATTTTTAGCTATTTTGTAACGGCTTGTAGGAAATTCTGTGAGCACTAAGCATGCAGTGTTTAGCTATTATTGAATGTGCACTTAGTTTATATTACTGTCTTTAAATTAGCATATGTATTAGTGTAACATCTGTTGGTGAACCAAATAAATAAATAAATAAAAGGTGAAAATGGGCCAAAATAATATAATTATCTGTCATCAGTAGTATCACTGACGATCAAATTATGTCACGTATTATTACAATCGTCATCTAAAAGTTACAAAAAAATCCTTTTGTCTTAATTAGCTTGATAACTATTCCAACCGCCCACCCAATTCCAAATATGATTGTACGTATTTCAGTCAATCATCTGACCGAAACTATTAATAAAGGCAAGTAATATTTATGACACTTCGGTTTAAAACTTCAAGATAATTAGAACAGAGCTTTAATTTTATAAACCGTATCTTTTTTTTTAAACTAGTCTTAGCAAATATAATTTTAATTAAAACGGGCCCGGACAATTGACATTTTCTGTACACTAACATTGAATTATCTAATGCACAATGTACAGCATTAAGCTAAAATTTAAGAATAAACTTTAAAGAAAAGAAGTAAAACACAAATCTGAATCCTCAGCTAATCTCCCTGATCCAATCTTTTTAAAATAGCAATTTTAAAGAGCAAGATAATACTTTCTTAATAATTTAATTAATATTACATTGAACTTTTTTTTAACTTTTTTTACTAAAAATATCATTACGCTATATACTTGCAGTAGTTTAGTTTACTTATATTATTTTTAAAAAGAGCTAGAGTAAGAATCCTATGATGTGTAAGCCCGGTCAAAGGGCGACCGGGGTTTTCGGCTTCCACGATAAAAAAGTTATCATCTGAACGAGTGCAAGTTCTATAGCAGTTGCAAAATCATAACACATTCTTCAACTGATTTAAATAAAATATGTTACGTTTGTTGATACTGAATTTATAATTTGGCATTTTTTTCCTTTTGCTTACCTCATCTCATGGGCGTCACAAGAGGTACCAGAGGGAAACTGAAATAGCCAGCAGAAGCATATTCCTGACAGAAAATTAAAATAAAAAAAACGGCTGAGGCGGCGCTTGTCAACCCTATGAGGCAATTTATGGGGAGGTCTATGATCAGCAGTGGACTTCGATAGGCTGTAAATATGATGATGATTATGACGATAAAGTTTTAATAGTTAATAAATTACGTTAAATGTGATGATATTTAAGAGGTTAACATTGAATAAAACTGTCAGTACGGAATCGCCATACTTGCTAGGTGCCCGTTGCTTTTCGATAGTATTAAACCTATTTAAAAACAAAATTTGATCAGTTTTAAACCACGCTGATAAATTGTATAACTTAAACCTCCACATTGCTCTTACTATTTTAAAATATTGTCTCCTTGTACCTAGATTTACATACTTACTCCGCTCAAGTCTAGTCTGGAAATGTTCGGATATTTTAAAAGATATTGATAATAATCTTAAAATAGCTATGGAAAAAATTCTAAATTTAACTTTAAATACAACAGCCTGGACTCATAAAATTTGGTGGTATTGGTGTGAGAAATATTTCTAGCGTTGCATTGCCTACTTTCCTTGCTTCCGAGTATAGTGTCAGTGACTTATATAACATAATTTTAAATGATAAAGTAGACCTGTGCTTTTCTACGGAGGCAGGGCAGACATGACGAACGCACTGTCCCGGCGAGAGTGTTCCACTGGAAGTTAACCAACAAAAACAGTGGGAAATTCCGTTGTTACGGAGTATGCAGAAAGATTTGTTTCATAATTTCCATATTGACCAAGATCAGGCACGCCTTCTAGCTGTTTCGACTAAGGAATCTAGTCACTGGTTACACGCTTTAATTCTCCTATCAAGTAATCTCGGCACATTACTTGATAGGAAAGCTTGCGCATCGCCGTAGGAATCGATTTGTCAACCCCATCAGTGCCCCTGTGGTAGCAGCGTCGACGAGTTTGGGCTCCACGGACTTTCATGTAAGAAAAGTGCTGTTAGGTTTTCACGGCACGGTTCTTTGAACGATGTCATGTTGGTCCCTTGTGTGGGATGCTACTTGCGTAGACAATTTCATTCATTTGGAGCCGTGGTGGCATCAGAGGCAGCTGAACTGAGTAAGTGGCGCAAGAGTCTCTGAGAGATGACTACATATTTGTGCCATTTGCTGTAGAGACTATCGGTATCGGTCCATGGAGTCCACGTGCGGTGAAATTCCTAAAGGAACCCTACCCGCGCCTGGTCGTTGCTGCTGGTGATAAGAGGGCTGGTTCTTTTCTCGCTCAAAAGCTAAGTATAGCCATTCAGCGAGGAAACGCAGCTAGCGTTCTTGGCACGATACCACGCGGAGTAGGACTGTATGATAATTAAGTTGTTAGTTTTACTTTTTTATTATAGTTTTTAATATTGTATATAATAAAATATTGTAACTTATGTTACATTGAATGATTTTAGTTCTTTCATTTTATACGACAATTAAGTTTGATATAAAATTTTATCATAAGACAGGTCTAATTGTTTTTAAGTTATGAAGGCATCAAAACAAGCTCGAAATCTTTTGTATAATATAATCATGAGGTTGAACCTTCGAAAATATTGTTTTATGATCACTCCGGGGCGGATTCAATATCATAAAGGTGCTATAAAATGCTGGCAAACTGTCGACATGGGTTGCTATTACTGAAACGATAATTGCAATTTTATGTGCCGATTTAATTTCCACTCAAAATATAGGAATATGGGTAAATTTTCCTAGTAATGCATTAAAGTTGATGTATCCCTGTGAAGGGCTGTACTCGGCATTGAACTAAAAAGACAGTTGATGATGGTAATAATAGAATAAAGCTTCGGACTAGGCTCTCCAATTTAGTCCTCAGATGACAACGCATCTGTAGTCACAGTTTTACTTCATTTGACCTTTTAATAAAAGGTCTTTAAGATAAATCGATACGTGATTCATCAATTGGCAAAGACAATCAATCGATTTATTGAAATACATGACAAGAACAATGCATTTTATCGACTTAAGGCTTTAAGAAGCCTGAATGACCGTGATGAAACGGTGACCGCAGAGATTTTAGCCGACATCGACACCGTCTAGGGACTACTTTCTGTATCACTTAGAAAAGTGTAAAGATTAATAGACTGCAGAGGTGACAAGTATATAAGTGATATACTGCCTATTATGCTTGCGCGTCACTGAGAGTTATGTCGCGGTTAAGCATCTTCAATTACATTGCACGATGGGGTGCTGTAGCTTCGTCCGGTAGGCATCACGAGCTATCAAGTGTTTAAGTTTTAAGTACGTAAGAGTTTTATTATATTCGTTGAATCGTAATTATTTGTGTCGTATTAGTAGCTCTGGATCTAAGCGCTCGCTGTAAATTTTCTGCCCGGTTTGATCCCCGGCAGCACCAATGAAATTTTTAATTGCAATTTTAAGTGCTGATTTAGCACGTGCTTGGCGGTGAAGGAAAACATCGTGAGAAAACCTGCATATGTCTGAGGAATAAGAAAAAAAAATCGAAGACATGTGAAGTTCGCCAACACGCATTGGGGCAGCGCGGCGGACATTTCCTTGCTCTAAAACCCTCTCAGAAGTAAGAGGAGGCCTGTGCCCAGTATAGCGACTTACATAGCCTGTTACATTACTTTTGTATCGTATACATATGCAATATTCATATTCGTTTCAGATACAGAAGGGTACCTAATGCTGTACAAAAGTATCATGTGGAGGCCACAAAAAACGTAAAACATCTTTGTACCTAGATAAAATGTTCTAGTGATTGTCAGTCATTTTATACGCCACATTTTCTATAGAGTTTATCCGACAGTATTATTAGAGTCTTATCCGACACTATCCCGATGATATCCCGGACGTCAGTCTGAGCGAGATTAAAATAGCTCTCCAGCACCTTAAAAATGGCAAGGCCCCAGGCGAGGATGGAATTACAGCGGAGCTTCTGAAAGCGGGTGGAAAACTGGTACTTGAAGTCCTTCAGAAGCTTTTTAATTCCGTCCTCCATGGTGGCATTACACCGGAGGCGTGGAGCAGAAGTGCGGTGGTCTTGTTCTTCAAGAAAGGCGACAACGCTCTCTTGAAGAACTACAGACCGATTTCCCTTCTGAGCCGCGTCTACGTGCTGTTTTCTAGAGTTACGATTCGTCTCGCACGCAGACTCGACGACTTCATCCTCCCGAACAAGTTGAGCCTGAAAAGGTTTTAGCACAATAGACCACATACATACCCTACGGCAAATTGTACAGAAGATCAAAGAGAACAATTTGCCACTTTGTCTGCGTATGTGGACTATGAGAAAGCCTTTGATTCTGTCGAAATTTAGCGGTGCTGCAGTCCCTTCAGCGGTGCGAAGTTTAATGTCGGTATATCGAATTGCTGAAGTGTTTGTACAGTAGGGCTAAGATGGCTATCGAAGCACAGAACCAGACTACTAGTACTAGACAACCTATCTAACTGCAGAGAGGTGTAAGACAGGGTGACGTAACATCCCCGAAAATCGTCACCGCAGCATTGGAAGACGTTTTCAAGCTACTGGACTGAAAAGGATACGGTATTAACGTCAATGGCGAGTACACCACTCACCTTTGATTTGCCGAGGATATAGTCCTATGGCAGAATCACTGGAGGACCTAAGCACTATGATCGATGACTAGGTAAGTCCAACTTCGACCGAGAGGTCAATCGACAGATTCAACTCGGCTGGGCAGCGTTCGGGAGATTACGACCCATCTTCTCGTCAGGCATACCTCAAAACCTCAAAACTAAATTGTACAACCAGTGTGTTGCCAGTGATGACATATGGAACTGAGACGTGGTCCTTCACTGCTGGCCGTATGAGGAAGCTCATGGTGCTATATGGTGTTGAAATATGGTTAAAACAAAATATCTAGTAGGTATTTATTTTGTTTTAAAAATTTTTTTAACGTAGACATGAGAAAAGTTAAACTATTTTAAAGACTTTGTCAAGCTGGTTACTATGACATGAGATATACAGGATAATATGTAAAATGATCTTAGGCCTATACTACATTTTTACTTGGAAAAGAATTCACGAAAAGTCATAGTCGATTACAAGCAAATTCGAAAATAAATCGAAACATGCTTTTATCTCGCCTTTGCCATGCGTTTTTGGGTTGGATTCTTTTTGTAGCTACATCCAATTAAACCCTAGACACTAGAAACAAACTACACGTAACTTGATTGTAATTGTCGTAATTGGACCTTGTAACTTGAGCACGTCGTGTTGACGTGAAAACACTGCATACGCATGTATAACAACGTATGTGCATTATGCGAGTACACGATAGATATGTACATTTATATACCTACTATTGTTATGTAGACTTTAGTCTTCACAGTGTAACATTCGTTTCGTCCGATCTTCGTATTATCTTCACATGTAAGGTGAAATTAATTCCTAATTTTTATCATTCCGTTAAAAAAAATTCTCTTCTTCTAATTTAAAGTTATTTACAATTTTTAATATAAAACGGTTCGCATTACGGGTACAATATCGTTCCACCAGCTACAATTTATGACCGAATTTGCAATTTCGTCTCATAAAAGCTCTCTACTAACTTGATCGAGACCCCGAAACGTAATGTATACCTTTCGGGTATCAGTCAATGTAGTGTACATGCCTGTGTTAAATTACACACAAAAATATTGCATAGTATTTGTTATTTTATATTTAGTATATTTCCACTTTATATCGCTACATTTTAATATCAACATACACCAATTATTGTGAAATTCACAGTTTTAATGATATAAACGGTCTTACAGTTCCGATGGTAAAGAATTACTGTTACTTACGGGATTTTGCAACCAGCTTTAAATTAAAAATACAAGGTCTCATTTCTCAGTAGGTACTAGTAATTTTTACTGGCTCTCCTACCACTCAAACCGGAACTGTACGAGTCAATAATGATCATACAGCGATTTTGATATCGCATATTTATATAGGTAGTCATCTTTTTCCTGCTTTTAAGTTATTTGGGGTCGGCTTAACTTGTCTTCTTCTTCCATTCTCCTCTATTACCGTCATCTTTTCACTCACTCCCCTTTTACGCATATTATCCCTAACACAATCCATTCATGTTTTCTTAGGCTTTCCTATCTCTATTCTATCCTATCTCTATAATTGCACATCTATATAATCGATAATTTTATTTTAAATCAAAGTCAAAACAATTTTAGTCAATCTGAGCTCGTTTAAAGCTCTTATGAACGTCAAAATCTGGACTGTTACATACACATTAATTTACATTCGTAACTGAAAATCTGTCACGCGCTTCTCTGTCCATTTAACAACAAACCACAATATATAAAGCACGCCTTAGATTAACAAAAATGACCGTACACAGAAATTATTTACGTTTTAAACTATACGTGGTAGAGCCATGCTGCAGTTATATTACTGGTATAGTTGTAGCACGAATGGGTCGGCTCGACCGGGGAAGAACAACGCTCTAACAAAATACCAGCGTAAAATAGCAGCTTAACGCTGTTTACTAGAAACGAGGCATTCCATCTTAGTCCTCACGGGTGACAACGCATCTGCATTTTGATTCGAAATCGAGGATAGATGTAAATGTCTATGGGCCAAAGCAACACCATCAGGCGGACTGTGTGCTCGATTGTCACCCTTATCCTATAAAACAAAAAATTATAAACAACAATAAAATATTGATTATTTGAAGCAATAAAACCCAAAACTCATGGGTTCGAAACTGCAATGCGACTATAATCCTCTTCCACTAAGATAATGGCATATACAGGGTATTTTTGAAACGCTCCCGAAAACGAAGACAGACGACAGTACTAACTATATCTTAGATGATGGGTGAAATATAAAATCGATACTGATGAAAAAAAAATCAACTTTACACAACGTTTTATTAGCTTTATTCACGCTCCATCGTGTTAGTATAAATCATCGTGTTAAATAAAACGTTAATTTCATTAAAATAAAACATGAAAATACTTAAACATAAAAGCAGCAGTGGAATTACTGAATTACAATCAGCTGACTAGGGTCAATGTACGCTCGAACGCCGAATTCGCGCGGCCCGTAACTAGCGATGGTACCACAATACCTAATAATTTACAACACTTGTCTAAATACCTAACTTATCTACTTAACCTACTAATTTGCCACTGTGCTTGTCTCCACGTAGCCACTTTAATTCGAATTCACAGGTTAAATAAACCAAATAACTGGTTCGATTCCCCGCTAATGAAAAAATACTTAAATAAAATGTTAACAAGGTTAGAGTCATGCTTTTTATCCATTGTGTAGGTATATTTTTATTCTGATGTATTCAGTTATGTACCTATTCAGATCAGTTCAGTACTAAGTTATTTAAAAAAATAGGTTAAATAAACCAAATAACTGGTTCGATTCCCCGCTAATGAAAAAAAAATACTTAAATAAAATGTTAAAAAGGTTAGAGTCATGCTTTTTTATCCATTATGTAGGTATGTTTATTATTCTGATGTATTCAGTTATGTACCTTTTCAGATCAGTTCAGTACTAAGTAATTTAAAAATTAGGTATGAAACGGCTTACCGATCCTCCGTGGCCTTATGAGATTCTCCAAGGCACATTAATATGTTGCCGTATTCACGAGCACTATAAACGTACGCGTTAGGCATTATTAAAACAAAAAGAAACACAAAACGTAACAACAAGAATAACACGTAATAACAAGTACGTAATACCAAGTAATAACAATAAGAATTTAATAAACAAAACCAATGAACTGTCGCTCGCGCATGCGTGTCCAAAGTCAGCGCGGAACTGTCTCAAAACTAAAATTAATAGTGAATCCCAAAACTGAAGCCTACTGCGTCCTAACTAATGGCGGCTGTACACGCTCGTCTCGTCGCCTCGCGTGCCTCTCGTCGCGTAGAGGTTCGACACGAGAGCACACCATGTACACGCTCGTTGTATCACTTAAACTCCGGATGCCCACTGCGATGGACGTAGAAGAAACTGTTGCTATGTTTTACCTTTGCTATTTTTTATTGTAATTTTTTACATATTTCCAATAAAAAGAAAATTAATAAGCCATGGTAGATGGTTTCTATTCACTGTAATAGAACTATGTAAGTTCCTATATTGTATTTAACAATATTGAACCATTTTTTTTGATAATTTTTATAATTATGAGAAAACAAACGAGTGTGTACAGGCGCGCTCTCGTTTTCATCGCGAGACTCACGAGACCCTTTGACTCGAGCGCAAAAAAACCGACACGCTTCCGAGAGCGAACGAGGGCCGCGAGACGCCACGCGACGCGACGAGGGCACCATGTACACACTCGTACTCGGCCTGTCTCGTGGTGTCTTGACGAGCGTGTACAGCCGCCATAACGTCCTTGCGGTAAACACTTTGAACATTCCCACAGACCGTCAAATGTTATGACATTGCCAACTTTTATTTTATAAGTTTAGTTTCCATATGATCCCTACGACTAGTCTTTCATATGGAATTTAGAATTATAGTTGTAATTTTTAATACAATTAGACAATCAATTGTACCCTGACGAAACAAGCAGTTCGTTACTACAAAATGATATTGAAATTAATAAACGTACTTACTTGGGTTTGGTTATCTTTGATTTTGTACAAGAAAATAAAAAAAAATGGTATTGAATAATTTAATAGTTAAAATCAATTGCAATTATGATCGACAGTTAATTAATCTAAAAATAATTATTTTACTTTACTTTTATTGACTTTCCGTTTTAATCCTTCCATTACTTTGATTTGAAAACAGGTACGTCAAAACTATTACAAATTACTTGCAAGTTTTATTGTAATTGCCGCCTCTAATTCTTATGTCGCTTGCAAACAAATCTTAGTAGGTAAATTTGGGGAATTCCCATATGTTGGCGCTGACGCGAGGTGACACACAGTCGGCCGGGTGGCGGCAGCGCGTGGTACGAAGGGGCGCGACGGGGAATGCTCGCCAGTATTGTTGTGCGCACGCTATTGGTTCCTCATTCTTGCCGCGCTTTGAAAAGCGATGTTTCCCAATATACAGTCGCACACACAGCTTTCTATGCACGACGCGCGACGATGTTTTAAAAGGAAGGAAAAAAAATATTTATATCTATTGTTTTATGACTGAACTAGTGAACGAAAAGGTAAATAGAAGGTGAATGGGGAAAATTGTGCAGTAAAGTTAAATGTATTGAGGAAGAATACCGAAAAAATTACCATGTGGTCAACTTGATGACGGAAACATTTATCATTCGCATTGATGATGATGATTCTGATGAAGTAGCATCCAGTAACACCAACACACCATCGACATCCGGCTTCCATGTTCCATGTTCTAACGGTATAATGGACGGCGTGTCACCCTTAGCTTAAGTTTTCTTGTTACAAACTACTTTATTTTACGATTGAAATAAAAATAATGCTCAAGCATACATTATCCATTTTAATTTCAACCTCTTCCAAAGTTCTAAGAAGCTAGTAAAGTAACTATTATGATTCTACAATAAAACCATTAATTACTATTATAATATTATAAAACAACAGCCTAGTACCATGTAGTACTTTAGAACGCGACTGTACCCATGCGCAGACACACCCCTCCACTGTCGCTCAGCGTCGTGACGGACCTGTACGGAGCTAGATAAAGAGTTTGGCTTCGACGCGGATATTGACCCTAGTCAGCTGATTTTATGATTTATTTATTTTAAATTCCACTGCTGGTTTAATATTTAAGTATTTTCATGATTCTTTTAATGAAATTAATGTTTTATTCAACTATATCAACACGATGGAGCGTGAATGAAGCTAATAAAACGTTGTGAAAAGATGATTTTTTTCATCAGGATCGATTTATATTTCACCCATCATCTAAGATATAGTTAGTACTGTCGTCTGTCTTCGTTTTCGGGAGCGTTTCAAAATACCCTGTATTAATCTCAAAGTGCTTTAAAACGATTTTGAGAGATGTAGAATGATATCGCATTAAAACAATAGATTGCTATGTATTTTAACTAAGTTTGAATAATAAACAGCTGCGTAGAACATATGACGTGCTTATTTTATGTTGTTTAGTCAAAAGTCAACGCATTTATAAGTATTATTGCGAAAATAGTAGCGAGGTCACAAAGGTCAGCCAACTCTAGACGTAAAAACCAGTGTTATAACTGTTATCAGCCTTTTATAACAAAGCAGGAAATAGGCTTTTATAAGAATGTGCTAATGGGCATACTTTCTTAAAAACTAATTTATTTTTAATTTGTATAATGAACCTTATTAATGGCCATTCAAAAAAAAATATTTTTCGCGTTTTAAATTACTCTCAAAATACTATCGGGTATTTTATATTTAATATAAACGCATAAACTAAAATTCTTCTCAATCTAAATTGATTATTTAATACTATAAATAATTTTACGAAAATTCATTAAACTAAAACTGTGAAAACTAATTTTTAGAAAATTTTCGAAAACACTAGTTAAATTATTTCAAAATTTTAAAAAATATAAATTTTACACAATTTGACAAAACTTATAACATTTAAACCGATAAATATTGGAGATCATATATGGACCTTAAATCAGTAAACGAGGTTCTCCATCACCTTGTTTCAGATGGTCCACTGCTGGACTTGACCCTCTCTCATTGTAAGAACGATGTGATACAATCGCCACTTTTGGCAGGCAGATTGTAGGATGTTTTGAACTTTTGACGCTATTGCCTGTCGCTAGTATGGGTATCAGGTCTACATAAAGTATAAACGAGATGGTATACCGCTACGGGTCATGAGGTCTTTCCTATAGTTGCTTTTACGACGACATGGGGCGAAATAGCTCCGCCACCACACAGCATCCACTGATTCTATTTTTACTAAGGCTTATATTTTTATTTTTTTTTGTATGTATGTTTCGCGCTATCTTCGCCAATCCTGAAACGATTTTGGATGATTTTTTATAAACAGTTAATACTTTTTATCCCCATATAAAATTGAAGAAAAAAATCCATCTCTATGGGTAGCAAAAAGAATGAATTTTTAATGTAACTATTTAGAAAGTATTGCGATTGAGATATTCCTAAGTCCACTTAAAGAAGCTAAAAAAAATTAACTTATATCAAAGAGTAAAAGTTGTCTACAAAGAACTTTCTGACGTCGGGCCTTTAATATGGTATTACACCCATTTTCAAATACTTTTTTAAACGAATCCTAGAGTGATAATGAACCATTATAATTTTTATATAAATTTTTTAATTGGCACTATCCGGACATAAATTACTTTTAATCTATCCTTTTAAATTTTCGCGCAAAAACGCTAGCCGCCATGTTGTTCAGCTCGTGACATCACCAGAGTGACCAAATTTAAGTATTTTAATACTTTTTCAGTATATTTTATCGGTTTTTCCGAACATCAGTATTTTTGTAGGTATATTGCCGGAAGTCAGTATTTTTAGGTATATTTTGGATAAGAAATTATGGTAACACCGAAGCGATCGTCCTCGCGAACATTGCGAACATTGATATTTAGGGAATTTCTCCAATTTATTCTAAATTTTGTTTAAGAGCAAAGATCAATAAGTTACAGAGAACATGATAAGCGGCCGCCGTTGTAGGATTATTAAACTATGCAATAAATAATCTGTTATTTTCAAAAAAACGGCTGAATTTTAAGTTTTGAGTTGTATGAATATATGTATCGAATCGTCTAATACAGTTTAAGTGAAATGAATTCCTGTTCTGCACACGACTTAATCATTGAGATTGTTCTTTCGATAATTCGGGAATTTCCCTAAATTAGTAGTACGTTTTTGTCCTCATATAAATAGAGTGCGTTTTTATCTATGTTTTTATTTTACTTGACGCATCCATCTGGACAGCATCTCTAGTTTTCAGCAAGGTTATTTGGAACAAGTAAAGGAATTTTCTTCGTGGCTTTCACGTTATATAGGTGACGAGTTCGCCACCTTTTGCAAAGCACGCAATGCGAAACTCTAAAATAGATTAGCGTCTATAAAATAACATGCAAATACTGAAAAGCATAAATCGAACTTGAAAAAATATAAAGGTCAGTCAAAGGTGAGCAAACTTGTTAAATAGTTTTTAATTAGCATTACGGTACCTAAAGTCAAAACATTCGGAGATATTTTAATTTAAATGAAAGAATGACCCCGGGTTTGATACTTGTTTCTCTTGGTGTTCTAGCTACACGCTAAAACTGTACTACAACAGAACTGTGCTTTAGTTTTAACATAACTATTTTCATGTAGCGTTTATTTTTATTTTGCTGACAAATTATTTTGTATCCAGGTTGATACATTTTTTAGAAAGGCACCACTGGAAAACGAAGTCAAAAGCACTGACAACCTATTTACGTTAAACTCAAATTTTAATGTGAATTATTTATGGCAAATACTACTTGGATAAGTAGGCCAAGAATCAACCAAACACAAGAGAAATATAAACATGAAAGAGCTAATTCCTGAGTTTTTCAGAAGGTGCCAATAATTTTTAATTGAGTTGAGCACACAATTGACATCACGTTTGCCTTTTGAAAATCAAATTTTCCGAGAACTGTAATGTCTTGACCCGCACACTGCATAAAGAATTTCGCAGTTTAAGAAATGTAATAGAAACTTTCCCATACAAAGTACAGCCAGAACAAATGTAGTTAATTGACGAAGAATATAGAACCCTGATACTTGGTCACGCAGTAAGTGATTTGTTACAATCTTAGAGTACTGGCTCACCCCTTTCTTGTGGACAATTTTGGGTTGAAGTTGGGAAAATATCTAACAGTGATGGCATGTTAAAATATAAAAAGTTTCAGTAAATCTCCATTATGTATAATGGTATCAAATGCTGCTTGCGGACTTATATTTTCACAGATAAATTGAATAAAAACGCACCAAAGAATTAAACAGATTTATAAACAAAAATGTATCAGCAATTTTAAAACCAAAGCAAAGTGTTAAAGATGAAGGAGGTTGGTTAATTTTAATCCTTCGAAAAAAATGTTATAATACAATTCTAACATTTATTGTGACGATGATGAATGAATAAAACCTGTTAATAAAATTTGCATATTATATGTATATTTCAGTATTTTTGAGGTGCTTCGGTATTTTCATAAAATTTAATCGAGTCACACGACGTCACTGCGCTAGTAAGTAAAACGATTTTGCAAAGGAATAAGATATTTTTGGATTTTTTTATTTAGAATTGGGGTGACAAACTAGCACATAGTCCACCTGCTGGTAAGTGGTTGCTGTGGCCTATAGACATCTACATTTATCCTCGTTTGCGAATCAAATTGAAGATGTGTTGTCAGCCTTGAGGACTAAGATGGAATGCCTCTTTTCCAGTAAAAAGTGTCTCCGGTTCTCTACACACACTATACGAAACATAGCAGCATTAAGCTGCTATTTTACGCTGGTATTCTGTGAGAGCGTGGTCCTTCCCCGGTCGAGCCGACCCATTCGTGCTACAACTATACAATAAATATAGCTGCAGCTTGGCTCTACCACGTACAAATGGATGTTTAATAATTAGTTGTAATCTTTATCATTGCCTGAATGCAAACACACGAACATAAGAACGCTGGGGAAGTTATGGATATTAAACATGTTATTGGTTAAAACTGGCAAGAAGAGAAAAACTAGACTATACTTCTGTGAAGATCACTTTGATGTAAGTATGATTATGATTAAATGATTATATTTATCTATGAATTATGATTTAACAATCGTTTCTACAAAACAGAATGTCACGAGGAGATAGGTATTGCAAGTCAAATTTTGTAATAGATTAGGTTATCTTAGATATAACTAATGATTGTTAATGATTTCAAAAGTCATAAATTAGGTTATGTGAGATTGTAATGATAAATAAACATAACTATGTAAAAGAAATTCCTACCTGGTATTTTTTTTTACTTATTATAAGCCAGTGCTTGACCACAATCCTACCTGGTGGTAAGTGGTAATGCAGCCCTAGATGGTAAATCGCACTATCTTAGCATAACAAACGCCTATTCACTCTTGCCTTGAAGACACTCAGATTGTATTCGGACGGAAAGATAGACGCCGGCAAATTATTCCACTCCTTTGCTGTACTCATTACAAAAGACTTGCGCTTTATAAAAGGTAAGAAGCTGCCCCGGTGTGAAGTACCGCCGCATCCTTGCAAGGACACCAAGTTTCCTTGCGGCTGCTTTGGCTCTGGACTCAATGAACTGCCCATAGCTGAGTTTCGCAGAAAATTCAACCCCTAACAACTGAAGGCGGTCAGTGTACCCAAGGATACATTCCGGAAAGTGGGAGCCAGGGTGAGCGGGCTCTTTTTAGCGGTGAAAAGACACTTTTGTGCTTTGGAGGCATTAAATCTCACGAGATTGCCCTTTTCGGAGACTGCCTGTAGTGTGAGATTCACACGCTCAACCATAGCCTCTCGTTCTGACTTGATTTGATCCCGACTGGCCCTGGCACTTGGTTGGTATCTCTCCACAACTGTGGTCTGCATACCCATAGATACCGGGAATGAGCAGATCATTTATATGCAGCAGGAATAGAGTTGCGGAGAGAACGGACCCTGAGGAACTCCGGCGTTTGTCGCGATAGGACAGGACGAGCAGCCATCGATGACGACTCGGAGAAATCGTTCACTCAGAAAGTCCTTCACCCATTCAATCAGGCCAGGGGATAAGCCGTACGCTGAAAGCTTGCTCAATAGACTAGCGTGCCAAACCCTGTCAAAAGCCTTCTAAACATCGGGGGAAACTTCAAGTGCTTCACCACTGTTCTCGAGGGCTTCGTCTCATGTATGAGTTGCATACGCTAGAAGGTCCCCAGTTGACCGATTTCGGCGAAACCCGTACTGGCGGTCACTGAGGAGATCATTCTGCTCTAGGTATACCATGAGGTGGGCGTTCAATATACGCTCCATAATCTTGCAGAGAAATTGGCCGATAGTTGACATGGTCGGTACGGCTACCTTTTTTAGGCACAGGCTGAACATTGGCCAGCTTCCAAGATTTGTGCACTATTTCAGTCCTGAATGAGAGGCAGAACAAGCGCTTCAACATAGGAGAAAACTCAGGTGCACAGACCTTTAGAACTATAGCTGGTACACCATTAGCTCCACTAGCTTTCTTCACGTCTTGACTTTGCAAGGTTTTAAGAACCTCCTCGTTGGTGATATGGACCTCTGACATGGAGGTACCGCGTTGAGGTAATTGAGATGGTACGCTGTTGCTACTGTCCAGAAGCGAATGGCAAGCAAAAAGAGAAGCAAATAAGTCCGTTTTCTCCTTAGGCGCATGCGCCAGTGAGCCATCTGGTTTTACCAGCGGAGGCAGAGAAGACCGATAGGAGTTTGTCTCGACCGCTTTGACGAGAGACCAAAAAGCTCTACTGCCAGATGGTTTGACAGAGAGCTTTGTACCGATGAGTTTAATGCGGTCGAAACTGGCTTGCCGTAATCCTTTTTTGCAGGACTTGGCGGCTTGTTTAAAGGCTCTCTCCTTAAGGCTAATATTCGGAGCTTTGCGGTCTCGATCATCGACCCAGGATAAGTACGCCATATGCTTTTGCTTTTCAGCACGAGCGCACTTGTCGTTGAACCATGGCTTTACCACCAATGGGCACGTCAGCAAAGGGATGAAATACTCCATCGCTTGACGTATCACATCGGTTATGGAGTCCACGCAGCTCGACGGATCTTCAGATGAGAAACAGACCTGCCGCCAAGGATAAGATGCAAAGAAATGCCGCATCTCATCCCAATCTGCTGACTTGTATCGCCACACTCGCCGCACACTAATGACACAGATATAATGACACAGATTTCACCAGACAGTGGTCAGAAGTTCCCAAGAGTGAGGTAACCTGAACATAGTACCTGTCTGGATCGGTCGTCAGCAGAAGGTCGAGGCAGTTGGCTGTGTGCCAATTCAAATCAGGTACCTTAGTCGCTTGTACCAGCTGGGAGAGCCCCAGCGACAAGGCAAAATTCCACGCCTCTCTTCCAGCGTGGTTGGTTTCCTGGTATGGGAAAAGCCAGTCTTGATGACAGGCATTAAAGTCCCTCAGAAAAACCAACTGTGCATTAGGGTACCGATTTAGAGCCACATCAGAGGCTTCACTGAGGTGTTCAAATAGCATAGTTGTCTCTTGGCCACCGTTGTGCGATCGTTAGACACAAGAATAAATAATTTTATCCATTGCTGTGTCTATCAATACCCAGATCGTAAAGAAAGTGGTGTCTTCAAGGTGACGGAAACGCTTACAGCAGATGTCGTTGCGGACGTAAACACAGACTCCGGCGCGCTGATGGAAATTATGCTCCAATACGTATCCAGGCTAGCCAGAGTATGCCGCATCTAGAGGACATCTGATCTGCGTCTCAGTCAAGAAGAGTAAGTGCGGCTTGTCAGTCTCAAGGTGGTAGTGGACTGCATTGAGATTACAGTGCAGGCCTCGGATGCTTGTGAGGTGCACTTTGATGGAGAGGGAGTGCAACCGCTGTACAAACTTAATCTTCTTTTTCCTTTTTTTCATAAATGGTGGAGTGAATAGGTTGAGAGAGTGGCAGTTGGACGAGGCGTCACACATATAACCTAGGGACGTAAACAGAGTCATAGCATCGATGGTACCTAGCGTGGAGATTGCGGGGACACCCGAACCTTCCTGAAAAACGCCACCAAGCCCTCTCCTCCGTTCGCCAACCGGCATGGTGGAGCCATCCCAGGATTTTTCGTAAGATGGCGGCGCAGACTTTCATGAGTGGCTGGCTCATTAATTGGGCCCCCAACTATCTACGGTCGGCCAGCGGTGCAACCGTGCTTCGGATCCCACTAACCTCCATAACTAGGCACCTGACACTAAAAAACGATCGCGTCGCAACCGGTTTTTATGCGCAACGCAACTGTCCAGACCCATTCCCCCTAAGAAACAGGTTTCACTTAACATCATACCGGAACACGACTTGCATCATTTGGCGGTATGTCTTTGCCAGGTGGGTGGTAACTAACCCTCGGTCGGGCCTCTCACTAGTAGAGGACCAACCTACCACCAGTATGTAGTGCTGCTCGTTTAGCAGCACTACAAACTGGTGGTACCCAGGGGATACGTGTGGAGAATCAGGATTCAAATAATTCCTACGGATGCGAGCAGCTTCATCACCAAAATGGTATTGTGTTATTGTATAAACAAAAGTTTGTAATAGATACTTACATTGATGTTTTGAAATTTCTCAACTCGGCAGAACAAAATCGGGATTGCTTGCAAAAAATTTTGCCACTATCAACGTATTTATCCTTGGTAGATATTAGTACTTTCTGCTTTTACGAATCCGTCTTCCATGATGCCATTTCAATAAAATACGGAAGAAAAATCAACAATCGTGATGATAACTTGAAAAATTTCGAATTAACACACATCACATTAGCTTGTTTACTATCGAAGTGACGTCACGACGGAATGTAATATGGCGGATAGCGTTTTGGACAGGCAAAGATTAAAAAAATATGTATACTTAAAATGGAATTGTAAAATTTATAATGCATATTTATGAATAGATATCAACATTTCTCGTTTACTTTTTACAAAACCTATCATAACTAAGTATTTTATTTTTACATGATTCAAAATAGCTTATGAAAGAATGTTGAATTATTTTATTCTTTTTAGTTCTTAGAAGTTGACTTTTACTTTTTAATGAATGTTAATTTTTTATTTAAAACGTTATTATTTAAATGTAAAATTTGAAGAATACGCTAGTAGTTTCTTTGGAATTGTTACATAACAAATTTACCTAAATTTGTTTCAACAACACAGACCACACGCTGGCAAACGTAATGCTTAATGACACGCAAATGAATAGGCTCCTCGTAGGACTAACGTGTTGGGTAACCGCAGAACAATGAAGATGATCGATCGTGCGAGTGTGACCATAACGTTTAATTAGTTTGACAGACTTTACCACAATTGTTAAAATCAACATCCTGGCAACATTATAAACGTGTATTTTGAAAATTAAATAATAAACATTATTGCGCCGTGTAGTGGATGCGTGAATGAATCTATTGCCCTATATCATTCTGCCGTGTCGTAACAGGCAATAGAGGAAATCGAAACAGAAGATGGGCAGCAGAATCTTCCTGATAATAAAAAATAAATAAAAAGCTATTGGTAAAACCAATTGTGCATGCCCTAAGCGCATTAAAAAAATTACGTATAACATGATTATACGTAATTTTTTTAAAGTAGTTTAAATACACACAAGTTTTCACTAATAACCTTATTACTATACTTCCAATTTTCCAATAATTTTATGTCAAATTTCAATAAAGAAAAAAGTTCGGAAAATCCAAAAGTGCACGACTCATAATGCTCATATGATCATCATATTATCATCATTCAGGTCACTCCATAAAGTCCAAGACGTATTTAAGTATAAATATACTTAAATATATACATCCTACTTACTTTTAGTACGTAGTACATACTATTATTAATTCTGTGCTTTTAAAATATTGTAATAAAAATCTGTGATTATTATAATCAAGTATGTATCAAATTTGGTTTTTCGAATATTTTGTATTTGTACAACAACCGTTACAGTATCCACTCACGACGGCGGCTGAGGCCGAAGTGAGTGAGTGAGGCAGTCTATTTAGTAAAATAAATTATTACAAGGCTGCTCAAAACAAAATTTCAAAACCGAAAATTTCGGGATTTCTACGCCGAAAAAATTAATTATAACTAAACAAAAGAAAATTTAACTGCCATTTACATTCCATGGCTTCCCACATGACAGATGAAAAATAGATTGAGTTAAACAATTGATATTTTCAAAAGTTATCGTGTTTACCACTCCATGCGGACTTGATAAATCTACACCATAAGCCACTAAAACCACTTTTTTATGTAAAAATAGCAATTAATCGATTTAAAAAAAATATTAGTATGTATCTTTCTGAAAATGTGTTTTTTATATCATTTATATGTTCAATATGATTGTTAGATACGATTTTATGCGACAAAACGTTGGAATCTTGATTTTTAGGCGCTAGTAGAACATACCTACGCGCTTTGCGCATAAGACATGCATAATGCTGTAACTACCCGGCTGCTACGCGTGGCAACTATTCCTTCTATGAGGCAATCTATGGGGAAGGTTTTTGTTTAGCAGTGGACTTGTGATACCGCTACAGTCTATCAAAAGTCCACTGTACGAAATTTCATCCAAGACTTTAGAGTCGTTTCGGAGAAAACAATCACAACAATATATACCGGTTGATTAATAAGTTTTTAGATCGCAAATAAACTCGAGGATATATATGTATATGTATATGTAAATTGTATTTTTTTTTCAACGTAATCGCCTTTTAAGCTAATACACCTTGAATAGCGTTTTGCAAGTTGGTTAATTCCCTTGAAAAAAAAGGCCTCTACAGTACACGTCACCTCATCGTCGCCGTCGAATTTTAAACCACGCAAGTGCTTTTTCGGGTGAGTAAAAAGTTGAAAATCCCTCGGAGCTATGTCTGGTGAATATGGTGGGTCCTGCATCAACTGAAACCCAGTACTTCGGATGGCAGCGCCTGCAACATCAGATCGATGGGCAGGAGCATTATCGTAATAAAAAGCACTCCAGCACGCAATTTTCCTCGATGTTTACCCTTTATTTCTTCGCGTAGTTTTTTATTAATGATGCGTAATGATCTCCGGCTTTTGTCTCTCTTTTACTTAAATAGTCATCATTATTATACCTTTCGCATCCCAGAAGACAGAGGCCATTATTTTGGTTTTTCTTCTCCGGGTCAAAATGGTATACCCACGTTTCATCAACGGTTACGAAACGCAAAAATAATATAATACGCAAAAATAATATGGATCTTCTTTAATTATTGCTAAATTTAGCTTTGAAATAGAAGAACAGACGCCCGAAATAACTCTTGCTTTATTTCGGGCGTCTGTTAACATTCGAAGAACCCAGCGCGCGGCCACCTTTTTAAATTTAAAGGTATGAGTTAAAATAAACGGAATTGTCCCAAACGAAAGCCTTAGAATCTCAGCTAAATAACGGATGGTCACAGGTCGATCTATCTGAACATTTTCTTCGATTTTTATAACGTTTTCTTGCATAGGGGCCGTTTATTGCCGCCCGGAGCGAGTGTCGTCATTGCAGGCGGTTCTGCCGCGTTTAAATTCAGCACACCAGTATGCCACTGTAGATTAAGACGGAGCGTTGTCTGACAAAGTAGACTGCAGTTCTTTAAAAACACTTTTTGTAAAAAAAAATCAGACAGAAATATTTAATAATCGCCCGAAGTTCGAGATTCTCCATTTTGCATACAAATCAAATCTCGCCAAATGTGAAGTTTGAAAAAAAAATGGGTATAGTTTTTAATTTAGATTTTTCTGATAACTCATTGATAAGAGTCCTGTTCCGAAAACTTATTGATTAACCTAGTATATACGTCGCCACTTCATAGCTCGGGAAGAACCACGCTTGGACATAATACCAGTATAATACAGCAGGCCAGTATAGAGCAGCATTATGCTTTAGTTAGTAGCACACAAGTGTTATTAAGGATAAATGTAAGTGTCTATGAGTCACTGAAGCTGCCATCAAGTGAACTGTGTGCTCCTTTGTCACCCATCTATGAAAAACTCCTAGCTACGACGATAATCGTGAAATGTCGTCAATTCGTGATGTATTGTATTGTGATATTGTAGTTTCTTAACTCACTCGTTTTCTTCTAAACTTTTTAGTTGTACTCAAATATATTTAATTAAAAAGTAAAAAGTAAAGTTACAGCCTATATACGTCCCACTGCTGGGCACAGGCCTCCTCTCATTTCTGGGAGGGTTTTAGGGCAAGGAAATGTCCGCCGCGCTGCCCCAATGCGTGTTGGCGAACTTCACATGTCTTCGAAATATTTTTTTTTGATTTCTCAGATATTGTTGTTTCCTCACGATGTTTTCCTTCACCGCCGAGCACGTGGTAAATCAGCACTTTAAATTGCAATTAACAATTTCATTGGTGCCGGCGGGGATCGAACCCGGGTTGCTCGCGTACTGTGAAACTTACAGCAAGTGCTAACCATCTGAGCTACCACGGCTCAAATGTACATTAAATTAAGAAAACCGACTGATTTCAACAATGATCTCTGTGTATTTGAAAAACGCATTTTGTTCTAATTTTGCTTTAGATTAAAATACTGTTTGTTTTCCTTGTTTATTTATTAAACAAGCTTATGTTACATTTTGTTTGAACTTTCAAGCTTAGTTCTTTAAGAATATTATTAATATTTTGACTTAAAACATAGAGGAATTTAAAGTGAATGGGAGTTTTAACTAAAAATAATAATATTTTATATACATATAACAAAATATTAGAAAAATTGATTGTATACACTACATGTAAAAAGGTACTTTCATCGCTAAGAATAACATTTTTCTACTTCACATATCGAGTTAATATCTTCAGATATAATTCGGTCGCTGTATACCGGCGTTAAATAATCCATTACCTCATATCGGTTGGGTGTCGTAAGAGGCGACAGAGGGAAACTGAAAAAGGAGATGGGTAGCAGCATATTCCTGATAATAACCGAAAAAAATAAAAAATCCAACTACTGGCGGGTTGGATTTTTTATAATTTTCGGTTCCAAGCGTGGCAATTATAGAAAAATCGCTTGTTGAATGCTGAAATCAATGACTGGTGAACACCATAGGCAATTTCTGGGGGAGGTAAATTAGAAAAGAGAGTCTCTTATGAGACAACTTATTGGAGAGGCCAATGTTCAGCAATAGACTTTTTATACTTTGGAATAAATTCATGAATAAATTAGGTCAGATTTTGTTATCTCGAATTAACTTCCCAAATATTGCAACAAAATTCAGTAAAAACAGCTCTAAGTATAAACATCCGTAAATTATATCAAACACTGCAGCTTTTAAATTTTAGAAAATATTAAAGATAATGTACACAGCAGAAACCTACATAATGCGTGATTTGACATGTACTTGCCCAATATTTTGAACTCAATACTATATTCAAAATCGACTTACTTGTAAGCCATAGATCTTTCCAGTAGATAACGAATCAATGACAACCGTATAATATCTTTTACCGCTCACTTTCCTTGCAGTTTTACTGGCTATACGCAACATTTTAAATAAAATAGTAACTTAGTATACATAAAACTAAAGTATTAGTGGCACATCAGTTAACAACAATCGCACAAAACAGACAGATACCGCGGTGGTCCACTTAGTCCAACGTTGATAAACGTTTAAAATGAAATGAGAACATTTATCGGCGCTGATAGTAATAAATAAATGAAACATCATTCTTTAGACGACGTCAGAAGTAATGTTTTTTCTTTGTTCAAATCATTTTAATAACGCAACTCATTCCTTTGAAATCCAGTTAACTTTCCAGGTCCATTTCTTACCAGGTCGTCATTCCATCTAGTGGCTGGGCTCTATACTTAACGGTACGGGGCAGCCACTCGAAAACCTTTCGAGTGCAGTACATATCGCAATCTGTTTACTTACTACTAGTAAATGGGCTGTGATCTTAATATCTACAGCAATAGATATTTCGTACTGTACCGGCGCAAATGTTTACCTGTACCTTTAGAATTCAATGTAGAGCGCACTTTAGTATTAAATTTAATAATGGCACAACTGAAACTTTTTGTCATTGCATCCGATAATAGTCTTAACGGCCCAGTAGCACAGTGACTGAGCATTTGACTGCGGCATTACGGGCCGCGGGCTTGAATCCTGCACGGAAAGACTGTTGCCTATGTGCAATTTATGTGTGTAAATGTAATATACGCCTTCACAGTACAGGGAAAATTCAGAGTGCGTAAAAAATAAAGAAAATAAATATATGTTAAAGTCAAATATTGTTTTCAAGGTCACCTCCTGTAATTTTATAGAATGAAATCAATTTAAATGGATGTGCGCTTGCAGCGTAAGAGAATCTCGTCTTGTCTTGTAGATGTCTTAAGGAGGCGATAATGGGAACTGCCAGAAAAATCCCACGGCCTTCGATCTGATTGTCTTGTTTAGGCCAGATAAAAATACCTAAACAGGCGATGAGGAGCTGTTAAGCGTGACGATGAAGGCATGTGTGTAGTGGCACGTATGTACTAAAAGAAGAAGGAGAGCCATTTTAATAAACACTACATTATACACGGGTTTCTTTTACAAAGTAAAAAATTATATATTGCCTTTATAATACACACACACTACATTACGAATGTAGCAGCTCTTTAAATTCTTCGAAATGTTCCCGATATCTCAAACCGAAAATAACAATTTATGATATGATTATTCCGTTTGCCTTTTTTAATACTTTAATTTATACTTTCCTCGGTTAAATTTTACGACACCCGTGGGAAGAGTTGCGTTCATGAATCATGGCAGAAAGTTAAATAAAAATAAAAAAGTTTGAAAATGAAAATAGTTTATATTCAAATTAAAGTGCTTGAGGTGGGGTCAGCGAGCTAATAGGTTCGAAATTGATAAGAAATTGCGAGTGACTAATATTTCCATATTATGGTGCCTCTTTTAGTAGTTACGTAAATTAGTAGCATTAATCCGCAGTATCGCATGCGTTGAATTTTTAGTTGAAATACTTCATTTTTAAGGGATCATATATCAAGTTGACTAGGATAGGCTGGAGAGAAAACCTAAGGAAGCGTGTCGAGAGTCCTTTTTGCCTTGACTTCTTCCATTCGGATAGGTACCTTGTATCATTATATGTGTATATATATTTATATATTATATATATACATACACAACCATATATATATGTAAATTAACATCCTATATACGTCCCACTGCTTGGCCCAGGCCTCCTTTCATTTCGGAGAGGGTTTTAGGGCAAGGAAATGTCCGCCGCGCTGCCCCAATGCGGGTTGACGAAAATCACATGTCTTCGAAATATTTCTTTTTTAATTTCATTTTCACGATGTTTTCCTTCCCCGCCGAACACGTGATATTATATATTATGTATCCCTCTAAGTCATTTCTGCCGCTAAGCTATTAATAGCAAATCAAATGTTTGAAGATGATTGCAGGTGACCGTAAGTTAGATATTTACCGTTAGGTTCATTTCAAAAATTTTAGCTCGGTCGTCCTCAAAAATTTTACAAAATACATATTTCTCGGATAAGATAGCAGTTGCGCAAGTAGCGTTCCGTGTTATTGCTCCGGCCCCATATAAATTTTATTAAAACCGTGTCGAAAGTAAAAATCAGCATCCAAAATCGACGACAGCACTTAGCATTGTTGGGATACGTAATAGTTCGAAAACAATTTAGTAGAATTTATTATTCCTGATAATTTTGACTTTTGATCAAGGTTCATTCAATTTTTAAAAATTCTCTGAACGATTCCTTGGTAATAAGTACATTATGTTTAAGCATTTTACTGAAAATTAGTAAAATTAAATGTTGTAGCAATTCTATGTTAATATTATAATTTCATACTAACCATTAAATACAGAAAATGTCAATATTCTCTTTTGTCTAGTTCTTACAGGCTATTGTTAACTGTATTGTACACAAGTACAATAAAGGTAGTTACAAATGGATACTCCTAATGCAATGTCTCCAAAACGAAAACTCTAGCAATCCGACAGTCCTCTTTTCCCACAATTATTATTATTTCTTGTTCAGCAGGTTTAATTTCACACTCTATGATGCCATAGGAAAACTTTTTCTTTATCCTAATTTTTACCATAAACATTTATCGTAAGAGCACATCATGTGGCTAAATAGCTGTTGTATCTTTTGACTTATACGTGGGCTTAAACCCAAGCAAAACAGAAAATAAAATATATTGACATATTATGGCTTTTTACCCTACTGCCCAAGAAGGTGAATAATGTTTTCCGTGTGTATGTTTATACATATGTGTATTTATATTTCTTTGGCACGCTCTACAGCCTATATAGCTTGATGGATCGTATGCTTATTTGGTGCTTCTCTTATATCAATGGGCGGGGCGTTCGAGACAAGTATTGCCAGAACTGTAAATAAAGAATTAAAGGTACCGTTTCTATGAGGATGTATATGAATGAAAAATATATAAAACCTCCAATCTTTTTACAGCATATGCTGCAGAACTAAGTTCACTAGCTTAGTTCATATATATGGAGGCCCTTTGAAGCTTCACGTCAATGTGATTGCGAGAAAAACATTGGATTCAACAAGACTTAGCTCCTTCCCATTTAAAATCACTTTCTTCTGTCTATCTATTTTGGTGTTGTAAATTTAATACATTTCGTTTTATTATCGTTCAAATTATTGACGTTAAAAAGCACGTAAAGCTCGTAAGAGTCGGATGAGACTGGGCGCCGTGACCGAAATTCAGTCTGGATGACATTTTTATTATAAGTTAACAGAGTTTTATCTCTTAATGAAAGTGATGAAAAGCCAATGCTTCTAGCAATTTCTCTCCATTAAAGATCGCTATGATTTTAATGAGCCTCAATTGAATCTAATATTTTTGACTTTCAGTTTTTTGGACTACGGGCTTTGAACTTTGATTGCTATTTATAATATATAATATTTAGTGAAGTGAAGCTAGCAAGTAGAGGTTCAGCGTGAATAATATACATATCTACATTATGTAATACGTTTTTGTTTAACAGTGTTTTAATAATAATAATAATAATAATAATAATAATGTTTATATGCCTTAAAAATTTAGAATGGCGGTCAATCAAATTGTATGTCAAACGTAATACAAACACGTACCGCCATGCTGAACTTACACACTGAACATGGGCCTTCTCATAGATTATCTCATAGAGGAGGGGGATGTTTTCCATAGTTGATACGCTTGACAGATGGATTGGTTTCTTGATTTTTTAGTTGTACTTAGAAAGTCTCTGCTGTCTATCTCCTGGTTTGTTTTCCTCTGTCGCCTCTTACGACACCCACGGAACGATATGGGGTAGTGGATATTCTTACACCGTCATTACAAGGTGAAGCTGCATTTGTTTAATTCTTCTTCTTCTTCGTTAGACCATGTCGCCGGTCTGGGTATTTTACGCCAGGCGTAAACGAGATGGTTATACTGCCATCTATCGGAAGCCATAAGATCTTTTTAGCATATCCTATAGTCGCCTCTTAGAACACGCCCGGGTCGAAATGGGATGCTCGATTGTCTTACGTTACCATACGGCAAATTTAGTAACCATATATTTACGCTCTATATATATATTTAACAAGTCTATTTTAGATATACTAATGTGTTTCACTGACGCACGAGTTGCTAATATATAACAAACTGTTCGCTATTACTACAATTTATTAGCGTCCATTACACAGGCCATGAGATGATTAAATGAGACAATAAAAATAAATAGTCTGTGACATATTATTATTATGCCTTAGATAAAAGTTATTACCACGACTGTATGGCTTAATGGTGAGAATACCTGTCCACTACACTGTGGGTTCTGAACTCAAACCCGTAACCAACATTACTTTTAAAACATGTGTTGTATTTGTAAATTATTTCTGTATGTGTTCTGTGTGGTCTGCTTCAGTCTATACGAAAATATATGTTTTCTTGTCTCCTATTAAACAACATGCTCTTTCTTTCTGTCACTATGGTTAGTTTGTGTACAATCGTAATGTCAGTATTGAGCCCCATTTGTACTGCAGCAAATTGCTGAAATTGGGACCCGATTGCTATTTAAAGTGATAACAAATAAAAAGTTTTTCCTTATTTCTTATTTGATGTAAACTACACAGTCTTTAAGACATTACGAGTAAATTATAGGAAAAGAATAGAAAAATGAAAGAAGGTATTTTGTAAATAGATTATCAGACACTACACTATCTTTAAGTTTTGCGAGCATCGTATGCCCATTACTAATATAAAATATAGCATATGAAACTTATAGTATAAAGAAGAATACTCGCATTTAAAATAGCAGTTAAGGCTATAGGAGATCACAAAGGAACACAGTCGCAACAGAGACTAACCATATGCGTAGGACTTTCGTTATATTTTTATTATTAAATAAATAATAAAAAATAACAACCAAAATCACACCATTCAAAGTATTGGCTAAGAAGTAAATAACACTGTGTGTTTAAAAAATAACTATTAAACAACAGCGTTCTAGGCGGTTTACGAATTAGTAAGGTCAATTGGCAATGGGCCGGCCATAAAGTTCGAAGAACCGACAACCCATAGGGAAGAAAGGTTCTCGAGTGGCAGCCTCGTACCAGCAGGCGAAGTGTAGGGCGTCCCCCACTGGATGGAGTGACGACCTGGTAAGACATGCAGGAAGACAATGGATGCAGGCGGCTCGGGAACGTGGTTTGTGGCGTTCCTTGGGGGAGGCCTATGTTCAGCAGTAGACTTGTGAAGGGCTATAATGATGATGATGATGATGATTCTAGGCGGTTATGTAATCGAGTGTAGTGTGTTATGGTAACCGGGTCGTGGCAGTGTAAGAATATCCGCTACCCCATATCGTCCTGTGGGTGTCGTAGGAGATGACAGAGGGAAATTGAAGCAGGAGATGGGGAGCAGCTTCTTACTGATAAAAACTTAAATTAATAAAAATTGCAAATACCAACCCGCCACCCAAACGTGGTAACTATGACAAAATTCTCTTTATGAGATAATTAGTTGAGGAGGTCTATGTTCAGCAGTATACATTTATAGGTAGAAATCGATGGAGTTATGGATGGAATCAGCACTGGACGTACTGCTTCGTTTTTACTTAAGGGGTAAAAAGTCAGTATAATTACCGATTGCGCTTAATTTTATGTGTAGCCTTCTTTGTTTGAAGTTGTTTGCCGGTGTCCGTGGTCTGCCGTCATCGCTTACCATCAGGTGGACTGATGACTCACTTGTCATTTAATAAACGTAATAGAAAAAGAAATCAGATATAAAAAAGATCCAACGCGTTTCTTTAATTATATTTTTACAGTATACATTTTTATTTCTTTTAAAATACTTAATTTTTACTTTAGGCGTATATCTATAATATCGGTGGTGAGAAAGATTTTGGAGAAATTTATAAATGTACGGCTGGTCAATTATTTTTCTAAATTTAATGTTATTCCTACCTCACAATTTGGTTTTCGCAATAACCTCTCTACTGAAGATGGCTTTGTCTTCCTCTATTGTTGAAAATCTTGATTTTGGAAACAAATGTGTAGCGGTCTTCCTTGACTTAAAAAAAGCTTTTGATACGGTGTCCATATCCATTCTTTTGAGAAACCTTCAAAATGTGGGAATCAGAGGCAAACCGTACAAACTACAAGAAAGCTATCTTAGTAACCGTAATTCGCGAGTTAGTGTAGGGACGACACTGATTTCTGAATGTGATGTCAGTTACGGTATGCCACAAGGCAGTGAGCTTGGCCCAACTTTGTTTCTAGTGTATATTAACAATCTATGCAACATGAAAATGGATGGTGGTCGCATTTTTTCGTACGCTGATGACACTGCCATAGTTTTTTCGGCCAAAAGCTGGGATCATTTAAAGTGCAGACTGAAGTGGGCTTAGCCCGGATTGCTTCTTGGCTAAAAATAATCTCTTAACTCTTAATGTGCAAAAAAGTAACTACATATGTTTCACTAAGTACAATAACAGTCAACCCTCACTTGGCTTTAAAACTATTATCCACCAATGCGATAAAATTTTAACTAGCTGTTCGTGTGCTGAATTAAATAAAGTGTACAACAAAAAATATTTGGGTGTCATGGTTGATCAGCGTTTGACATGACATAGTCATATTGAATTGATTATGAACAGAATAAGAAAACTCATACGGACATTCAAGACATTACAATATGTGGCCTCTAAGAGTCTCTTGCACCAAACGTACATTTCTCTTGCGCAGTCGGTTTTAACGTACTGCTTAACCGTATATGGTGGAGCAAATAAAACAAGATTTCTTGATTTGTAAAGAGCACAGAGAGCATTAGTAAAAGTTATATGTTTTAAGGCGCGTAAATTTTCGACTGACAAACTTTATTCCACTACTGGTATTTTATCTGTGAGAAAATCGATTTCTTACAAATCGAACATGAATATAACCAGAAGGAAACATAACATCATCACACAAACTCGAGTTAAGTCAGTTTTTGCTGAGAGACAATTCGCCAAGAAATCAGTTGACTTATATAATAAAATAAACAAGGAAATAAATGTTTACCCCCTAATGTTCACCAAGTGCAAAATTGCTCTCACTGAATGATTAAAGACGAAAAGTTATAATGAAATAGATTTATTTATTTGAGTAAATATAAAATGTATGCATAAGTTGTGGTAACTGCAAAAAAAAGAAATTCCTACGAAAATATACACACACACACACACACACACACACACACGCGCGCACACACGCATACGTGCGCACACGCACACACACATACATATAAATATTATTAGTCTTGTTACTAAGGTTATGTTTATTATTATTTTCTATTTTTTTTTGTTTATATTTGCGATAGCTGTGTACCTCATTTATTTTAAAATTTAAATTGTAGTCCTTATTTGTATTTATTTGGCGGTTTCTAGTCTATTGTGTAACCTCGCTATGGAAGAGCGGTGCTTCCTAGCACAAGCAAGATTATTTGCTTCAAAGGAAGCTCGCAAGTACTTAAAATTGTATTAGGCTTAGTTACCGTAATAAATTATTTTGTATTTTTGTATTTTAATTGACAAAATACCCTAATATCACATGTATCTTTTCGATGTATCAAAGCCTCAAAGTTCGTACGGTTTTATTATAATTCTCTCACATACAAGGTTATCTTTTAAAGAGTATCCAAATTTTATATTCAAGTTCAAATATATAAATAATGATATAGCATTATTGCAGTTTTTAAAGTAGGAGTAAACAAGGCTTCTACTTTTATTTGAAAATATCCCAAATTGAATGTGATTTATGGGCAACAACTACGCGTACGCGCTCTACTGCACTCTTCTGTGTGTGATTCAATTCACAACGATTTTGCCGAGCGAGCGACCCTTACGAATGTGTGTATGCGTAGTAAAATAGTAGGCGTCAGATATTTATGAATGACAATCAGTTAAAATAATGTATTTCCACGTATTCTGAATTTAAAAGATAAAAAGGACAAAATGTTTGAGATTTTTTTTTAGTTTTTTCACCGTTCGCGTGTATTATTTATTCTGAACCTTCTCTGCAAATTTGGGCGTTGCAAAATAACCTTCTATAGTGGGCCGTTGTAGATTTTTTATTTTTTATTTAATATATACAAAAATACATATTGTACCTTTAATGGCAGGAGCTCTCCGAGCTCAGCCCGCAAGTTGGTGTAACTTTAGTAATTATCTAGTTTTACTAGTTCGTTTATGAATTGTGATGTGCTGTTTCCGTGCTTAAGTTACTACTGGTAACACACATTTGGCGTAAATTCTTAATTGTAATTTTAAATGCTGATTGACCATGTGCACGACGGTGAAGGAAAAAATCATGTGGAAACCTACATGTCTGAGAAATAAGAAAAAAATATATTTCGAAGACATGTGAAGTTCGAAAACACGCATTGTGACAGCGCGGCGGACATTTCCTTGCCCTAAAATACTCTCAGAAATTAGAGGAGGCCTATGCTCAGTAGTGAGCCGTTTATAGGCTGTAACTTTCTAACTTTAGGCACCTCGACTGGATATAGGGACGGTATTTTGGGACACAACAAATCAAGGATGTGTAAAATTTTGTTCCATAGCGGACGAAATACCCTTGCAGATTCTAACTGATTACGGACTTCTAATGCATAAACGAAGCATCCATCTGGGGAATAACTTAATAAGGCCACGGGAAGTAAAAGATTTAACAGCTAAGCAACTCTTGCAATTCTTTTTTTTATACAACTGAAGTGACAAACGAACTCACCTCATGGTCTATCTGATGGTAAGTGGCTACTGCAGTCCATAGACCGTGGAGCTAATTTCAAAAAAAGAAGGCTACAAATGCGTTGTCACATCTGAAGACTAAATTTGAATGCCTCACAGCCTGTATTTATAATGACTTTAGACCGGAACACAGCAGCGCAAGCAATGTTATTTGGCGGCAAGAATGAGAAAGATACACTGTAATTTAATGGAAATGTGGGGCTTAGCAGCGACCACAATAGGCTATACATGTGGCACCACATGTAGGTTACACATAAATGTAGAACTGATAACATACAATATTTCTTCAATATGATCGTTTATGATCCAATTTTATAATTATATATTTAAATATTTCTACTAATGAGGTAATTTCCTTATAATTTACATATACAGTATATTATTATGGTGGGATAGATATTACGTTACAATGACTAATAACGTTTTTATTGTTTAAGCAAATATTTTAAACTGGCCCATATTTCAGTAGTGAAACCATTTTATTACAGAGTTAAAACAAATTTAACTTTTTCAGTCATGCTCCAAGCTAAAAAAACGGATGACACTTAACAGTTAAAAAATTCTGAGAAATAATTAAATTTAAAATAATTTTTATCTCTTCATTTACTATCGATAAAATCTAAGATTTTTATTGCATAATACATTGTTTAAATTATGTCAGTAAAAAGAATTGAACGTCAAATTTTATTTAAATAATAATAGGGCAATACCAAACGTAATTTGCAAGTCAGGTGTCGAAGAAAATTTATCGCTTGATTTATTTTACTCGTGTATCCGACGACAGTCGTTCCAATTATAGCTGAATTTTGTAATTAACGGCCTATACATTATTTTGTTAAGACTGTCCCGTTTCCTTTAATTAAAAGACTAGAAAATAGTTAGCTCTCTCTGGCTAATCGAATTCGCCCGATAAGTTTTAAAAGTTTCCGATTTGACTTTCAGTCTAAAATTCAATGAATCGTACAAAAGATGTAATAAATCTTAGATATTGTAAGTTATAACTTTAATTTAAAAAAAAAATTGTATTTGTTCCTTCATATATGATGATGATGATTATCTCCATATAATATGCAGTCATTAGTAGTTACGTTAATTAGTTTGTAGTTAAATCCGTATTTGTTTATACAATTATTTTAATAAATGTTTTTGTACACGAGAAAATCGAGTTCAATCCCAACCGACAGCAATGACATTGTAAATTTTTTTCAGACGTAATTTTAAATTCAGTTATGGCTTATTTAAAACTCTTATGAACTTCAAAATCTACACATTATACACGATACACATTTTATTCAAAATACAACAACACGAGTTCGAACACACCACCTTTATGACCTTCTCAGAGAAGAACTGGCAAGAAACTCTAGGATCTTTTTAATGCCATGTCACAATGTTATTTACACTGATTTACTTCTATTCTCACTTTAAACGTTTTCCCGTTAAGAATAGGTTTAATTGTTAACTGTAATTCAGTGTGCCTTAATAACGCATCCATTGCGGAGAAAGAAAACATCGTGGGAAACCTATGTGTCTAAAATCCAACAAAAAATCAGGGACATAAACAAGTGAAGAAAAAACGAAAACGAAGGAAAGTGTCCAAATACGCCTTGGGCATACTAGTTTTAGCCCTGGAAACCTCTCAGTAATTAATGCAGGCACTTAACTTTGTTGTAAATATATATATATATATATATATATATATATATATATATATATATATATATATAATTCATTAATTCATTCAAGGTCAATATAATATTCATATGTTATTCTCCAATATCAAATAGGTAATGAAAAACCCTCAAATTGATTGGAAGTAGCAATTCTACATTGTGTAACATAATATTATTGAATTATTTGTAAATTAAATTAAATTTCTGTAACATTGTAAAGCGTATTTTATATTTCAAATTAAAACCTTAAGCTATATTGGGATTTTTTGTATCATTGAAACAAATAAATAGGTTAGCAGTCGGTTTTACAAGGAATCCGATTTTAATCTGAATGAGAATTTAAAATTCGTAGAAAAGCCAGAGTATCTAATGTAGTCCAGCGGACCAGGAGGCCAAGGTCGCATTGGGCTGACTATATAGCTCGAGGTACCGACAACCGAAGGGGAAGAAAGGTTCTCGAGTGGCAGCTTGCTGCTGGCAATGTTGGTGTTGGACGACCCCACTAGATGGAGTGATGACCTGACGAAACATGCAGGGAGTCGATGGCTGCAGGCAGCTCAGGACTATATGCCAATCTATAGGGATGGCCAATGTTCAGCAGAGAAATTGTAATGGGCTAAAATAATTAACAGAACAATCAGTTGGCGGCGTAAGGGGATTCATCTCCCATTTCGTTCCGAGGGTGTCATAGAAAGCGACTAAAAGATGTGACTGAAAAATTTTGTAGCTTTTGATAGAGTGCGACCACCTAGTATACACTAGACGTAAAATACTAAGACCGAAGACAGCTTAGTCTAAGGTGTGAGATTCCTGGAACTGCGATCGTTAATATGCCTGTCAAGCGTGGCGATTCAGGCAAATTATACCGAAAACGGAAGAGGTCCATGTTATTTTTAAATCTTATCTTATCACAGAGAGTTTTAATATAAAATTTCTGATTAATTAATGGTTTAGTTATTGAATGAAACTGGGTTTTCTTTATGTGTTTTTATCGTGTTTAGTTAGCTTATTTTACATCCCCCGCGACCATAAGTGCTGAATAGTACTTAAAACGTCGGGAATATAAAATTAGTTAATTAGGCGCTAAAAAATCTGTAAAAAAACTAGTTTCGTTCATTGTGTAGTGTTCGCGCAAATATAAGAAATCATTATTTTTAGTGATTCTTATATAAAAAGTAATTGATATCAATTTTTAACGAAAGAGAAAAGACGTTTACGAAACTAATACCCAAGATTTTTCTCTGACAACTTGATTATCTTGCCTTTGTAAAGCTTTACTGGGATCAAATTAAGCCTGTACATTAATGTACAGAGCTAGGCGCTTTCCGTGCGAATCCGGGATTTATTCCGATTACACAAAACACTAACAACAAGAGATGCCGACCAAGGGAATCCAAATTAAGAGAAAAACCTGTTTCTTTAAGACAAAGTATAGGTGTTTTTCAAGTAAAATTGAAATGATATAAACTTAAGTGCATACATTTGTTCTATTTTAATATATTAATTATTTTATAATACATATATATATATATATATATATATTATAAAATAATTATATAAATTATTTTAATTTACATTAAGATAAGATTTTTCCAGTTATAATAGGATAAACGAACTGAGTTAGATCCCCACCTGCACCAATAAAATTAATAACTGCTTTTTGCTCCATGATGAAGAAAAATCTCGCAAGGAAACCTGCATGTCGGAGATTTCTAAGACACGAAGAACAACAAAGCGCATTAGGCAGCGTTTTAAGTGAAAATACATTAACATATAAAAGCTTACCGTTATACGCTATTTATTTTGTGTAGTAAATAACAAAACTTACATCAGAAGTTACTTTAACGCTGAAATTCCGGAGAAAATGACCTTTTTGCGGTCGCTGCAACAATCTTTTCACGCCACTAGCTTTCAGACTCAGGCACAATAAAAATGAATTATACCACATTGTTATACTTCTAGCATTTATTCGAGAATAATTAAAATCATTTTAACAATGTGAACGATGTTAGTGAACCGATGCGGTATCTGTGACTGCGTTGGTTGATAATATGACAACAGCTCTTATGTTCCAATGCACATGATTGTGGTACGATAAAATACTTGTCATTACATTGCACTCACTTAACTACCAATTACTTCAATACAAATTCAGGGCCTTATTCATAAAAATAACAAAAATACTATGACCAATACGGTCTTGGTACAAAACGTGGGCTATTGATAGTCTTGGATTTAAAAAAAGAGGAGCCGCGGTGCCACAGACGGTTTATTTACGCATGTGGCCAGTCTTCGCAAAATTTGACATTTACTGTGAAATTTGAATTTCATACTTTACAATTTAGTTCCCACTTTTTTTTTTACGGGACTTCTCTATAGAACCAGACATTAGTTTAAGCCTGAGACATTTTTTTTGCATTTGATGTAAAATTCCATACTTTACTGTTAAGTTTGCATATTTTCCCGGGATTTCTTTATTAATGCAGACTGTAGTTTAAACCTAAGGCTAATTACGTACTACTATTTGTAATAAGACGATATAGGTGTTATTCTTCTTTGTCACGAAGTCCCTTAGCTTCGGCGCCACAGTATTCGCGGAATTCGCTGTGAAATTCTAATTTTATACTTTACTTTTTAGTTCCCACATTTTCCACGGGACTTCTTTAGAGAACTAGACTAGTTTAAGCCCGGAGTATTTATAAATTACTTTTTTAACAAGACGGCAAGGTTTATAAAACGTCAAATAGCTATAAGGAGTAAGGCGGCCAACTGTTCTTCATTCGCCAGTCCCGTAATGGCAATAATCGTAAGTTGGCATTATAAATATGAAAAAATTAATAGTTCTTTGTTGTCCCATATGATTTCTTATACCATTCATCCGATAACACGAAGTTTTCTGATAAAAATATTTCTTTGTTCGTTTTATATGTGATCCTATCTGAATAAGGCTGATTTACACGGGGTCAGTAACAGGCGCCAGTGCTAGCGCCGAAGACTGACTTGCACCGTTTACACGCAGTCAGTAGTCGCGCAGACAGTGCTGTACTGACTTCAAATCAATTTACATTATTCCAGAAGCGGGTCAGCACTGACTTGCCTCGAATTGGGAGCCAGTTACTGTCCGTGTGTAAATCAACCATAACATTACACACATTACATACATTACGATGTTGTTGTGCGCGTGTTCACGAATACTTCTGACAAATAAAGCCATTGCATCGCCTTTTGGCTCCCGAATTTCTCAAATTTATTTCAAAATACTGCTCTACATGCAACGTTTCGTTTGAAGATGGACGTCGGAAAAATATCATAAAAAACGTTACTGCTTATTTTAAAATAGCAGCTTAATGCCCGTATTTCGTATGATGAGTGAACATATATAAAATAGTAACTCATGTGACAAATTCATAAAGTTGACCAATTTACTTATAGATAAGGAACTTTATAGTAAACATTCTTCAAGGATTTTTTTGAACGATCATTGTATAATAAACAATAACTTTGATCGACGTCTAGTATTTTTTCTAACCTTTAGATTACAGCTATATCTATGGGCTCTTAACCTTTTAAACAACAGAAACAAAAAGTGAACATTTGTAAGAACATATAATTAATTACGTATAATATTAAAATTTTAACGGAGAAGAGCTACTTTAGAACTAGAATTAGAGTCGGTTCTGCTAAGGCAGCAGCGTCAAATAGCACAGCACAATGCTGCTGTATTACTAGTATGTAGGTGTCTATGTGCCACGGTATCCATCAGGTGGACAGTGCTCGTTTTTTCACCCTCAGGAATGTAAATCTTTGTTTTTGAAATAAATGTAGATAAATATCTTTTATATATGAATGTTTACTGTAAAATGAAGGCGTATTATATACGTTGTCACCTCTGAAGACGAAATGTCACACAGTCTGTAAACTGGCTCTTTATATCCTTCAGATCGAAACACAGCTGTGGTTATAACTGCTTGGCAGCAGAATTAGGTGAGCGGGTGAGGTGAAGTGAAGAGGGTGTCGCTAACACGTTTTTTGCTGCTAAACATTGGCTTCCCATATAGATTGCCCCATAAAGGGGACCTTTGTCAGTTGGCACGCTTGGCAGGCGGGTTGGTAATCGAAGTTTGTTTTTTAAAATAATTATGTACAGTTATCAGCTGTTTTTTTTTTCAAACCTATCTCCTGTTTTTTCCCTTCTGTCACCTCTTACGACACCACGTGGACAATAAACTTCGCTATACCATGGAGTGTTGTTTTAAATTGTGTTTTGATTTGTTCCTTGCTCTAATTTAAATGATTTTTGTAATGATATTTGACCGGAAGGTGCTTCACAATGGTCTTTTATTCGAAAAAATATTCCTAAATGATCATTTAAAAATTATCGGTACTAAATTTCAGTACAATTTAAAGATGCTGCTCTTTTACGCCGTTATTCTATGCAAGTGTTATCCTTCTCTGGAAGAGCCGACCTATTCCTGTTGTAACCATAATTCTCTGCAGCTTAGCTATGCCTCTTGCAATCTAATTCGCATGTATGATAATGCCGCATTTGTAATTTATAGTTATGCCAATCTACTTTAAGCCAAAGTGCAATATTATCATACATAAAATTTATTGACTTATAAATGTATATAATGCAGCTATATAATTATATGTAATCCAAAATTAAATAAATTTAATTGTACGATTGTGATTACAGTATAATTGTATTATCACTGTGCTTATATTGATCTAACGTATAATGTGTTATAAAATTTCTATATATCCTAGTTAAAATTTTAATTATAAAAGTAAATGTTAAAATTAAAGTTACAGTCTATATACGAGTACGTCCCACTGCTGGGCACAGGCCTCTCATTTCTGAGAGGGTTTTAGGGCAAGGCAGTGTCCCCGGCGCTGCCCCAATGCGTGTTGGCGAACTTCACATGTCTTCGAAATATATATTTTTTCTTATTTCTCAGACATGCAGGTTTTCCCACGATGTTTTCTTTCACTGCCGAGCACGTGGTAAATCAGCACTTAAAACTGCAATTAACATTTTCATTGTTGCCGGCGTGGATCGAACCCGGGTTGCTCGCGTACTGTGAAATTTACAGCGAACGCTAAGCCCCTGAGCTACCACGGCTCTTAGTAATAGTAAATGTAATCCAGATAAAATTGTAGATATGATAGTAATATGTGTTGTCGATGTCCAAAACCTTTTCTGTGTGAGAGATTGAGTAGCCCTCTGCGATTTATAGAAAAGAAAATAACAAAATATATTAAAGAATATAAAAATTGTCCTGTCTTCGTATGCAAATAATGCTAAATATTTGTTTTCATTTATATCATCAAATTATTTTTAGCAAAATGGCAATATATAGAAAATGTACAAATATGAACCAAAAAATACACTGCTTTAAAATGTTATAAAATATAAGACAGAAGTAAATGACAACAGTGACGAAAGTAAAAATTTAAACCTTTTGTAAATGTTAAATCTTTTGTATTAGCCCTTTCACTGTTCCGTGCACTATAATAGGTCATTGATATTGTCTTGCCATTGTGTCTGGAAACTGGACAGTTAAAAGTGTTAAAGTAAATCAGCATTTTCAGTATTTGGAAACAGTAAAGGCAACACTAAGTTCTCCTAATCTTAACTTGCTTTTGTATTTTCAAAGTAATAACTGGCTTTTTTTATAGAATTGGGGTAACAAACGAGTACACAGTCCATCTGATGGTGAGTGGATGCTGTGGCCCATAGACATGTACATTTATCCTCAATTAAGTATCAAAAGCAGATGCGTTGTCACCCCTGAGGACTACAATGGAATGCCTCGTTTCCAGTAAAATGGGTCTCCGGTTATCTACACCCACCATACGAAACACAGCAGAATTAACAAGTTAGAATTAACTTGAAATAAAGCTTTGTATTCTCCCTCCTCTTTTTTTATAAGAACTGATTACGTCTTCCAGAAGTGTACTATTTACTTTTATTATCAATTCATCGTTAGAAGAAAAATAAACAAATGATTATAAAGCAATATTATCTGTATTGTTTATTTACGATTGTGTTAATGACAAGTATTTATACACGAGGATGAAATAAACACTTAGTTAATATATATATATATATATATATATTGTTATATTGTTATATAAAACAAATAGATTAATTTTAATTAAAGCATAATTTTGTACGTTTTTAACCGACTTTAAAAAAGGAGGAGCTACTCAATTCGACTGTATTTTTTATAAGTGTGTTAACTCAGAACTTTTTTCTAGGTGAATCTATTTTGATGATTATTTTTTTATTTGAAAGCTGGTGCTTCTCATGTAGTCCCATATACATTTGATCAAGATCTGACTAGTAGTTGAGTTATCCTTAATAATGCGTATTTAATTGACTTCGACTACATTGATGATATTCTCATTTTATTTACAGTTTCTATTAAAAGTTTGACAACTTTAGTGTTTATAACAGAAACTTAAAACTATTAATCGGAGTTGGCTAATATCTATGAGTGACTATTACTATGCTATCTTTATTATGTTAAAGACAGTGACCTTATGGAAATTACCGTTGGACTTGTAATTGTAATAACAATATTAATTAGCTTTAAGCATGCGATATTATTTATTTTTATCTATGAAATATGTCAACTAATTAGTTGACATATTTCATAGATATATGTCATACAACATGAAAGATTATTTTTCATTCTACCGACATCACTGAAAAAGGATTATTTTTTAACACTGCTTAAGCTTGCACGTTAAAAATATAATACCTGGCGAATAATAATTATAGACTTTTGAAAAAGCTCAATAGACATGACCTCTCCCGTTGGAAGGATTTGTCTCAATCGTCACACTTGGCTGAAACTTAATCGTAACACTTTGTTGAAACTTAAGGAAAAAGACATTTGTGGGGTACCCCAAAGTCCGCTTATGAGAGCTACGAGACAGTTGACACACCACAACAACGCAAATTGTTCTTTCTAGCTTGATGATTTTGTCTAGATTTTACTGTATAGGCGTTACATCAGATACAAGTGGGTTAGTGTTAGTGAGTACATTTTTTTATAATATTGAAGGACAAAAGAGCTAACTGCATGTAATAGATTACAGTGTCCAAAGAGCAGGGAGCCACTCGAATAACGTAAAAATATGGGAAGAGATGGTAAATAGGGAAAGAAACTATTGGTGGCTAGCCCATAGCTTACACAATTTCAAACCTAATATCCTATTAGTCTCGTTTTATGACATGCTAGGCAAGTAACACAGTCAGCACATTCGTTTTTGTTACAATTCTCACATAAACATGGGACCTATAAGTCCCAGACCCCAAGATTACTGTGACCAAACCAGCTTGCAAAACGTAATCACTTTAATTCGAATTGTTAATACTAAATCTTCTGTAATATAGGTTTGTCGTTATGTAACATATAAGGCATCTAACCACACGGTATTAGATAACATCATGTCAAAGTAAGACTGAATTCCGTAATTAACGGGATAGCGCGTATTTTGTTAAGCCCGTACTCGTCTCATTAATTAAAGGCTAAGATAGGCTTTCAGATGTTTACAATAAACCTTAGATGTGTTCAATAGCATTATTAAAATTTCTATTTTGTTCTGAATTTAATAAAAGGTTGAAATAATGATTAAATAATGTTATGTGACTAACTTTTACCCTTTACGACTGTAAACTAATTTTTTTAACATTTCCCGTATAAACAATAAACATGCTGGCCGAGAAGAAAGTGCACGCTAAAGGAAATAATAATAAAAAACATGCGTGAGTGTCGTGGAACACTCGGTTGGAACGAAGTTACTTTCGTAGTATATTATTATTGATAAACGTATTATATTATTGATTAACAAGTACAAATAAATTAATTACTGGCGTCTATTAAAATGGAAGCGTCATTTAAAATAAAATAATATTTCTTTCATGGTAAGATAAGAAAAAGTGCGAGGGAGATGGATATTATTCCATCTCGCTTCCTTATAGCCGCCAAGGCCGTCTACACAACGTCAGAAGGGGTCGTGACTGAAAAATCTTACACTTTTTGTCGCCTAGCCCTCATCCGTCAAATCCGTACCGTCCGATAAAGAACTTCGTTCCAAAACAAAAAAGGAACGACTGACGCTATCGGTTGCGAGTGTATTATAGTATTCTATGGTTGCGTGTAAAACATAGTGATTATATACTCTTTGGTTGCGTGCACCCACATTACGCCAGTATATTCTAAGTCTATGACCCTTATAATATTTTAAAAAAATATAAAAATTCAAATTAAAACATTTTTGGATATCATATCCTCATCCCATCGAGTTCAAGTTTTATAGAAGTCATTTTTGAAAAGTACAATCAATGCTTATAGTACCTCCATGTAAAGTATGCACAATACTCGTAAAACACAAAAAAAGCTTCTTTTCGTTATCATATTCTTATGCTCAGAATGTACTTAATATTTATTTCGATATTTTTATCGAATTGTTAATTTTGCCGGTTTGTAAATTTCAGCTATGTAACATCCTTCACTTTCACGCTAAAATTGCGTAAAAGTGTTTGTTCCTTTCGCGATCGCCGTAATAATCTGTTCAAACCACTGAATCTTAAACCTTATAACAAAAAGTTTTAGCACATTTTTGTTTGGACAATATTTTATTTGATTAAAAAATAAAATGTGCAAAATATAAACCGCACTTCAAATTAATTATTCAGACATGTAGTTATTTCATGTGTAATATCTAACTGCGTGACTGATATTTTATGACCAAAGTTCTTAGGTTTCAATATTAAATAGTATTACCTAGGACAAAATTACAATAAATTTACATAGGATAAAATAAATATAGTTTAATTTAACTTATATAGATGGCCGCTGATCTTGTAACTTTAGTACCGAGTCGCTTGTAAATTTCTTATCACGTAGTTGTAAGAATATGAAGTCTGCAGAGTGTGAACATGTTCAAGATCGTGCCCGCCATTACATTAGATTTGATAGAACACAAATCCTCATAAAAGAACACCGATTCCTACCAAGAATGATTCGCGAGGCTATTGAAATTAAAAAACATCCTAATTTCAATAGAGAAGATGGATGGGTGCTGCCATCTGCTTGGGATCCTATAATTAATAAAATTAAATCCAAACCCAAGCATACCACTGCAAGACTTCAAGATACTGTAAGCTCATTCTGCGTAGATTGGATCAAAAATTAATATTCAAAAACTGAAGGTAGCCGGGCTAACTATGACATCGGGACGTCAAACACTTCAGTTCCCCCCGTGACCATGGGTGCTGTAAAGCACCCGAAACGTCGGGAATTAAAAAGTTAAATTAAACGCGATAAAATCCGTAAAAATTAGTTTCATTTAATGTTTCCAATTTCTAATTCTCGAGATCCTCGAAAGTCGTGGTAGATCAGGGGGTAAACGCTCGCTGTATTTTTTTCAGTGCGCGTATAACCCGGGTTCGATCCTCGCTGGCACTAATGAAATTGTTAATTGTAATTTTATAGTGGTGAATTGATGAAACTATTTTTACCTCGAGCTCGGCGATGAAGGAAAACTTGTGGGTATCTTCATTTTTTTATAAAGCAAGGGTGAAAAACGAGCGCACAGTGCACCTAATGGTAAGTGGATGCTATGTTCCAATGACAACCTCGATTAAGAATCAAAGTGTAGATACGTTGTCACCCCTGAGGACATAGATGGAAAGCCTCATTTCCAGTGAAAAAATTATCAGTTTCTCTACACTCATCATACGAAACACAGCAGCATTAAGCTGATATTCTGTAATAGACCCATTCGTGCTACAATCATAATATAGCTACAGCATTGCTCTGCCACATACTGGAATGTCGGAGGAATACAATATTTAGAAGAAATGTGAAGTTTGCCAACACGCACTAGAGCAGCGCGGTGGATGAGAGATCTGTGCTAGCAGTAGGATAAATTAAAAAAGTAAATAGAGTGTGACTAACTAACTAGAAGTCTTGAAGTCTATTTTTTTAACCGGTGGTTTTTTATTTTTTTAATAGCTTCAAACAAGCTTCGTTGAATAAAATACTTTTAACGTTGACTTTGGATTACCAAGAAATCACTCAGTCAGGAAAGCTTATGAATTTCTTGATATTTTCCCAATAACTTTGGAAAGTAAAGCAAAATATAAGCCAACACACGTCCTGCTGTTGTTCACAGGCCTCTTCTCATTTTGAGAGGGATTTTGGAGTAGGCTAGAGTTACTGTAAAATTTAAAATATGCGTCCAGCTCTCGTTTTTTTTGTGCAATACTGGGAATTACTCAAACGCTACTCAATTTTAAGATATCGTTAAGTATCGTGGTGTCACAGTCACTTTGATTTAAGGTGATAGAGAAAGCACGATACTTAACAGCATCTTAAAATTGAGCAGCGTTTGATTATTTGGGCATAAGGGTGACAAACGAGCACACAGTCCACCTGATTGTAAGTGGATGCTATAGTCCATAGACATCTGGCCGGTGTAGGTGTAGGGCCGGCCCGAGGTGGCCACTCCGAGTGGGCTTGGCGAGCCCACTTCGGATGTGTGTTGGGGGGTTGCGGCGAGAGGGGTGTTCTCTCTCCTTACCGTTGTAGCCGAGGTGGAGTCGCGGAGGATGAGAAGTGTTGGTATGGCGATGCACCACTCGCCCTAACCTCCGCGACCCTGGCGGGGCCGCACCGTTGATGCGGTGGTGGTGGGGCTGCGGGGGGAGAGGAGTGTCGGTACCAGATTCGCTGCTGGGGTCAACAAGGCTAGTGCTTCTGAGTGCTCGTTTTTCCTGGCCCCATGGCCTTCGCGCATCGGACAAGGGGGTGTTCATTGCGTAGGTCAAGTTGAAGGCCGCGGAGGAGGGTGTGCCATGTATTCTGGTGCGCCTTACATGAGAAGGAGATGGGGGAGGATTAGTCCTCCCCCGAGGAGGGGCCGCCATGGGAAAGCCAGCGCTGGTGGGGCCGCGGATGTATGCGAAAGCAACATGGGGTTTTAGTCGGTCCGAGTCCGACATAACCCGTCCTTGCCCCCACGAGGTAGGTAGGTATGCGTAGGAATTTCCCCATGTAAAATAAAAAAAAGTCCATAAACATCTTAATCTATAGATGTCTATGGGCCACATATTGCATTTTGATTCTTAATGGAGGATAGATATCCTCGATTAAGACTCAAAATGCAAATGCGCTGCCATCCCAGAGGACTAAGATGGAATGCCTCGTTTCCATTAAAAAAGGTCTCCGGTTCCTTACACTTACCAAACGAAACACAGCAGCATTGAGCTGCTATTTTACGCGGGTATTCCGTGAGAGCATGTTCTTCACCCGATCGAGCCAACCCATTCGTGCTACAACCGTAATACCTTTAGCTGCAGCACGGCTCTACCACGTCTCTAATTTCATTAATTTTTATTATGCGCTTTTAATGTTTTCTACATTTTTTTGTTTATTGGTGCCCAATTAAAGTATTTCCGTTAATTCATTTGCATGCAACTAATTAGTGCAGGAATAAATTCAAACAATTTTTTTATTGAATATGTAAACTTTTTAAATTTATTTTACATGAAAAGTAACAGTTTAAAAAATACGTTACCTCAACTCTGGATTTAGATTTTGTCCTGTATCGTAGAGGCAGTTTATATACATAAATTTCACAAGAACAAACACACTCGGAACAATTATTTGTAAGCCATACAAATACTCGTTCCGTGCGGAATTCGAACCCGCGGCCTTAATCGCCGCAACTCATCTGCGCCACGGAGCCGTCAACGGCTGATTCATAATAATCTTAAAAAATCAAATTCAAAATATAATGACCACGAAACAAATTACTTGTATCTCTCGTAGACAAACAGTTAGCGGTTAGCCCCTCAGCATCGTATAATTAAATTCAAACGCAACCACTGCAATATTTCAAGACGATTCGATCTTATTTTGAGCACGTCCCTCTCTGATCATGGATGCTGCAATCCCTAAAATTAATTTCATTACTTATTGATATTGTTAAATAACGTCATAAATATAATTTGTTTGAGATCATTTTAATAAATATCTACGCAGCTACGCGTCAACGTCCTCTTGTGCATGAAGATAATTGCATGAGATAAAATTTAAGTAAATATTTACGGCGCTTGTATACGAGTACGTAATATAGTTAACTTTTTGTTTGTAGCATAGACCATGTAGATGATATCATTCAATCATTAATTCTTTACAGTTTATCTAAAGTCCACTGCTGAACATAGACCAGAGATGATATTATTATTTATCAATGGGCAATTATCTTTAATTTTAAACGATTAACTACTGGACCACAAGCCTTCTCTACGCCCAGAATGCCTTTTAAAGTAGGATTTTCTATAAAAGAGTATGCGGCTCTTCCGATGGTAAATAATCGCCGCCGCCCATGAACCTCTGAAACAAAGGCGAAATTACATGCGCGTTTCTGGCCTTTAATAATTAACCGTAGTAACAACATCCGCTAAATGTACAACATTTAGCGGATGTTGTTACTACGGTTAATTTTAACATTTAGGCAACAAGATCTTGAGGACATAATACCTCCTTAGTTGCATGTTGCCTGCCATGCATTGCTTCATAAAGGGGATTTTACCATAGTTTCACGCTTGGCAAGCGGATTGGCAAGCGCAGTTTTTTTGTTTAGTTGTTATCAAGAAGATGCTTCTCCCATTACAGTTTCCTTTTATCACTCTCTTGCGATCGACGGGATGATATGGGAAGAGTAATATAGATTTACAGCAATTACTTTTCACTGTGTAAAAAGTATTTAGTTTTACAAAAAAGTCTGTTACAAGAAAAAAGTCCGCTGAAAATATGAGGACTAAATGTGAATGTTGACATCAGATGTCAATTTTTGCCACAGCCGAGGAACATCCTTCGTGGAACACCTGCTTAGTTAATTACAAGGTCAGATTTATAACCAAAGTCAAAAAATATATACTAAGATTTTTCTATAAATAAATTTTATTTATGCAATTATACAAATAACTTAAAATATCTCTTTTAAACAGAGATAATTTAAAAAAAACTTTTCGTTTTTTTCTCAGATGTTCTATACTCGACGCGTATAATTCTATAATATATTATGTTCAACGATTTCTCGGAAACGGCTAAACCGATTTCAATTATTCTTTACTTATTAAATAGGTAATACTTCAGGGGTAGGTGGATTTTTCCTTTAAATGAATATACATTTAAAGAAAAAATCCATCCCCATGGGTGGGCAAATTAGCGGTGATGATTTTAATGAAGAACCTATTTAAACAACATTTTAGTTGTTATCTTGAAATTGTGATTTTCCTTAGACCACTCAAAAGGGTAAAATAAACAAACTATTAATAAAAAGTAAAACCGACTTAAGAAGAAATTACGTGAAAATTATTTTATTATTGCTTTTAGTTTTTGAGGTCGACTTTATTTTTTAATTAAAAATTTAATTATATCATTATTCAATTGTAAATAACTTATTATTTTCTTAATAACACTGAAGAAAATGAAAGATGAGAGAAGGACGTCTTCTTTTTATTTATAAGCTAGATAACAAAAACCATTTATTTGGAGAAACAAAGTGTGTACTGTAGAAATAAATTGCAAAACTTAATTTAAAGCAGCGGATGTGTTTAATTACGAGAGCAAACTTTTGCTAAAATTTTGATTTACATTATCGCAGATCGTTAACGTGGTCAAATATTGGTTGGCAACTTTAAAGCTTTTGTTTTTGTTTCTCGTTTATATCTCTCGCAGAATTTATCTGTGTATACAGTTGTAGTACTGCGTATACAGTTTATGAATGACGACAATAATTTTTGGAATGCGTGTTGTTTATCACATATTAAACACGATGATGTGATCTCGTCGTTAATTTCTATATTACTAATACTAAAAAAAAACCTTTTTTTTTTTTCATTATTTGCATTATCAAATGGAGAGACCTCAAATATTAGATCAGCAGAAACAACCCGCAATATCAGCGCTGTGTTTGGAGAGGATACGACTAACGAACGCACAGTGTGGAAAAAACAAGGAGGAAAATCAGACAATAAGGTAAATAACGATGAATTGAAAGTAATGGTGGAAGGCGATCCTTATCAAACAACAACGGTTTAGCGTCATAGTTTGACGTTACCCACAATATTGATTCATTTGCACAAACTTCGTAAAATAAAAAACTCGAGAGACGGGTGCCTCATGAATTAACTGATGTGAATAAAGGAGAACGCATTTAAACTTGCCTCGCTTTTATGGGTAGGTACAGAAATGAAGGGATTTTGAAGATAATTGTAACGTGTGATGAAAAGTGGATTCTCTACGAAAACCAATGAACAATGCCCTAAAACGAAGCTCATCCATAGATTCGGTGTATCAATAAGAGAACAAGTCTATTGTAAAAATAAATCAAAAATTATAGTGAAACTCTTAGAGAAACAGCCCCGATTCGTCAACCGATCTTCGAATTATTGTTCCATGATAACGCAAGATCTCATATTGCCCCATCAACCATTTAACATTACAAGACCTGCAGAAGCACACGATTGTGACGCTCGAGATTAGATACTTCTTGAAATAGTACATGAGATACTCATTTAAATTTTTAATCGAATGGTTTTAAAATACTTGTACATTATTAATCGAGATAAAAAAATTAATCGAGATAAATAGATAAAAAATCATATAATGTTTTTCAAAGAAGTGTATTTAGTTCCTTTATTTTCTGATAATATTCAAAACTTTTAAAATGAATGACTAAACTTTTTATCCAGCTAATGTCGCACGCTTGCAGCGGAGAAGGGGAGAAGGGAGCGCTAAAAGGCTTTTAACGTTGAAATCCTCGCTTTAATTATCATGGATACATAAATTGTACAAACCTCTGGAAAAAATTAGATGGAGCTTTGAACACAATTTTATTTAGCAGTTCAGTTGATTAAATCCCTTACTATTACGTCGGTCCAAAAAGGTGGGTTGTATTTTTTTTCTATAAACGTGTCTTCATAATTGTTACTGATCTTTATCTTCTTACCTTCATGGGATATAAATGAAAGCTTTATAAAGTATTTCTTAAAATATATTAACAGCAAAAGAGGTATGATGGCAGGGCGTACGCCATAGATTTAAGTTATACATTTTATTTTTAATAGTTCTCAAAAATGCACGTGAGATCATTATCATCATCATTACAGCCCTCAAAAGTCCACTGCTGAACATAGGCTTCACCCAAAGAATGTCACGAAGCATGGTCCTCAGCCACCTGCATCCATCGACTTCCTGCATGTCTGAATAACATTTAGGTCGCTAGTTAAACAGCGCCGTTTAGTAAAAAGGCTAGGCTAGGCTGTTAACTGAAAGGCTTATTTTATGCTAGTTGGCTGCTACATACGATGCCTGTTATCTGAGTGGCAAGCTAGTTGGCTGCGAAATATACTTTATTTGATGAAGGAATTCTTAAAATTAAACAAAAACAACATAATAGGTCGGGGAAGAAGTTTCTTCGTATTTTGTTTCTATATAATTGAAGAAAAATCTCTTTGGTTGTACTGTTTGTATCTGGCTGGTTTTCATATCAATACATATAGGATATTAAGAAAAAGAAAAAAATAAAAAGTATAAAACAGTTTCGCGCCATTTTTCAATTGTTTTTCTGTCCGCCAAAATGAGTGAATCTAACGAAAAATTCGATACATTCTAAAGTGTTATTACAAACAAGGGAAAAATACGACTCAAGCCGCGAAAAAAACTTGTGACGTTTATGGACCTAATGCAGTGTTAGTAAGAGTAGCACATAGTTGGTTCAAGCGTTATCAGTCCGGGAATTTTGATGTCAAATATGCAGCTCGCTCTGGTCGCCCTCATACGGATAAAGTCATAGCAATAATAAAAGAGGCCGCGGAGATTAGTTTTAATTATAGTCAGGGGGGAGGCAATAATATAAAGATTTTTATATAGATAATATAAAGATAAAGATTTTCGAAGCTTCTGGAAACACACCAGGAAATTAAGTCCGAAACCTGGCGTACCCGTGAGCGTTGAGGGTATTCAAGACCCCAAAGATATAGCTAACTTGTTCAGTTCTCATTTTAGGGTGCAGTCGCAGCAAAATGCACGGGGTGCTGATGTTGAGGTCGTCGTATCGGGTGTGCCAAAACGTGTGACAGCTAAAAAGGTTGAACAGTTAATTAAAGGTATGAAAAGAGGCAAGTCACCGGGTCATGACGGCCTCAGCATTGAGCACTTCGTGTATGCTGGGCCGCACCTCCCGAGGCTACTAGGTTTGCTATTTACTTTCTGCATCAGACACTCATACCTGCCTGCAGAGTTGATGAGATCGGTCGTTGTTCCTATTGTTAAGAATAAAACTGGAGATATATCCGATAAGAATAACTATCGGCCGATTTCATTAGCTACCCATCATAGCAAAACAGCATCACAGCAAAAGTACTTGACGGTCTGGTTGAGAGACAGCTCAAGCGTCACCTGGTTCTGCACGACGCTCAATTCGGTTTCAGGCCAAAACTGTCAACTGAGTGCGCCATTCTGGCTCTCAAGCATACTATTAGGTATTATATGGATAGGAAAACGCCAGTTTAGGTAGCTTTTCTTGACTTATCCAGAGCGTTTGACTTGGTTAGGTATGACATCCTGTGGAAAAAACTACAAAATTCAGGTGTGCCTGGTGGGATTATAAATATCCTTAAATATTGGTATGGCCACCAGACTAACCAAGTCAAATGGTTAGATCAGCTTTCTGATGCGTACGGGTTAGAGTGTGGGGTGAGGCAGGGTGGTTTGACCTCCCCGACGCTTTTTAACTTGTATATAGATGAGTTGATTGTTGGGCTTGGCAGCGCCAGTGTCGGCTGTTTCATTGATGGCCACTGTGTAAACAGCATCAGTTACGCGGACGACATGGTGTTGCTGAGTCCGTCAGTTGCTGCTCTAAGAAGGCTGATCTCAATATGCGAGGAGTATGCAAAATCCCACGGCCTCTTGTATAATGTTAGTAAAAGCGAGTTGATGGTTTTTAAAGCCAGGACCCGTAAGGTGATGCATGTACCGTCTGTTAAGCTTAACGGTAGCGAACTTGTTAGGGTGCCATCCTTCAAATATCTCGGTCACGTGGTTACCGAGGACTTGAAGGATGACAAGGATATTGAAAGGGAAAGGAGAGCGATGGCAGTCCGCTGCAACATGATGGCTCGCAGATTTGCACATTGTAGTCCAGATGTGAAAATAACACTGTTTAAGGCATACTGCCAAACACTTTATACGTGCAATCTATGGGTAAACTACACGCGGGGGGCTATCAGCGCTCTCCGAGTACAATATATTAATGGTCTGAGAATGTTGTTGGGGCTTCCAAGTTACTGCAGTGCATCAGGGATGTTCGCACTGGCGCACACTGATGGGTTTCACACCGTATTGCGCAAGCAAATCGCATCCCTCCTGCGCACGGTGCAGGGGAGCGCCAACACCATTCTTAGAGTTATCAGTGAAAAGCCTGACTGTCCGATACTGCGGCACTGGATGTACGCTCACACACATGTTACAGAAACCCGGATTAATATGCAATAAGGTTGTGTTGTGTGTATGGTGGGATTGGAAGGGCATAGTTTATTATGAGCTTTTAGCGCCGGGCAAAACCATCGATTTGGATATCTACTGCTAACAACTAATGAGACTCAAGCAATAAATTGAGATAAAACGGCCGGAATCGATCAACAGAAAAGGAGTGGTCTTTCATCATGATAACCCCAGACCACACACATCTTTGGCCAATCAGCAAAAATTAGGAAGTGTTAATGTATCCACCATATAGTCCTGACCTGAATTTTCACCTGTTTTGGTCTCTTTAGAATTCTTTGGGTAGTGTTAGGTTAACATCAAGAGAAGACTGTCAAAACTACTTGTCGCGTTTTTTTGATCAAAAATCTCAAGATTTTTACAGCAACGGGATTATGTTACTACATACAAGATGGCAACAACTTATCGAACAAAATACAACAAAGTCAAAGACATCGAACAAAGTACAGTCAGCGTCAAAAGTAAGGTAGCAGTCAAGGTGATCAAATATTTAGAAACATTCAAATTGATCCTTAATATTCAACGATCCAAAGTAGGCAAAGTCTTGTGATCACCAATCTTGCTCAAATATATCGGAACATATACAGCGACAAATATATGGTTTCAGTCAAACAGTCCATAATAAAGTAACAAACAAAACTTCAATGGTAGCGAAGCAGCTAAAGTATTCAAAAATGCGGGACACAACAGGAAATATAACTTTATCTTAATACGATAGGGTGCAATTTGTTTTGCTCTAAGTTTTATTATAAAAAATATACATTTTACTTCACATTAAATTATTAATGTTCCTTTCAGGAATATCATTTCGCTTACCACAAATTAAATAATGTTACTACGTAACCCTTACTTCGAACATGACGTCATAGGCATGTATTGTCCGGTTTATCATTTGAAAATCTTTTTTTATTGATGATTGTAAATGAAATTATTTTATCTCAGCGTTGCACGTAATAGCTTTCCCGTGCTTTATTTGCGTGGAATAGTATAAAAATAAAAATCATATATTATTTTATACTTATTATTGTAAAAGCTCTTATGATTTTGATGCGATAATTAATTTTTTTTTTGGCACAACTATCGATAACCATACAAAAAGACTCAAAAAAAGAGAATTTCAACCCTATGATATCAGTATAAAAGATTTTTTCCTGAAGTGTTCCACATTTTTTAATACTTTGGCTGCTACTATCGGATGTATGTATATTTAAATTAAAATGAATGTTTGTTATATTTACAACTATTGAATAACCATCGCTATATTAAATTTAGTTCGTCGTAGATTTAGTTTTATGATTTAACGATAGGCGTCTGTATTGACTGTTTATTCTTTTAATAAAATTCCCCATGTGTCTGTGACACTCGGTTCAAATGAATTTCTTCTTAAAAGAACGCGGTTAACGAACGCGTGAAGAATGGTAAGAGACTCGACACAATGATTAAAATTTGTTCAAAATCACATAAAGACACATCGATGTTGCCTCCATATTTAAATAGTTCTTTTTCTTGTTCATCATCTTGTTAAAATGCAAATGGATATGGGCCTCTCCCGTTGTAAGGAGGATTCAACTAAATCGTCACGCTTGAGAGGCATATTGATGATAGCAGTGCCTCTTAGAGACGTCCCTTTCCCAAAATATAAAAATAGTAAAATATTTTTGTTGCAAGTAGAAAAAAGCTAATAATCCATTTCATATTATCTAAGCTAGAAATCCTTTTAAGTCTTAAGTAATAATCTTCGAAGAACACGCACAGGTTTAAATCAAGCTGAATATTACATGATAACATTTAGAATACTCTTGGGGCCGACATCAAATCATACTTTTCTGAATACAAAAGAAAATGACCCGATTTAATGAACAGTGTAGCAGCAAACTATGCAAAATAGTTGAACGAACACAGGAAACAAAGATCTTTGTAAAATAATCTCTAAAGTCTAAATAAGAATATTATAAGGCTATGTTATCTCGTTTATTGCTCTTATCTAAATATTTTAAAACAAACAACGGAGAGAATAAGGAAGCAAATGCATTCAAAGTGCATAGATAATAATAATATTACATTCATAAGACTTTTTTATATAAATGAAAAGTTATAACCCTTTAATATGTGCTTTAATATGTGTATAATATGTCATAAATCTGTTACGTTATAATGGTAACAGATGTTCAATTTTTTTAGAAGAAATAAAGTATTATCAGTTTTACGAGTGGCTTAAAAGAGTACTGACATTAAACGAGTAATATTTATTTTAATTAGCAAAACGATGTTTTTTTATAATTTTTAGGGTACATAGCGGCTCTTGTGTAAGAATATCCACTACCCCATATCTTCCCGTGGGTTTCGTAAGAGGTGACAGGGGGAAACTGAGGCAGAAGATGGGCAGCAGCATCTTTCTGATAACATCAAAAAACAATAAAAAAACTGCGGTTGACAACCCGTTTGCCAAGCGTGGCAACTACGGCAATATACCATGACGAGAGTTACAAAAAGATGGCCCCCAGTCCCCGGCGGCCCCGCTATTCTGGCTACGGTGGTGACCATGGTAACGGTGGGGCAGGCGTGCTAAGAATCTCCGGTGGAGGTTTGGTTGCCATCTAAGACGAATTGACCTGGCAACATATAACGCACGCACCCTGAGGACTGACGAGGAGATCCTGGAGCTGGAAAAAAAGATAGACAAGTTGCGTTGGGATATTATAGGATTATCTGAGATCCAAAGAGAGTGGGAGGACACGGTAATTCTCGAATCCCGCAAATTGTTCTATCACCGGGAGGGCGAAAATCTGTCCTAAGGAGGTGTCAGATTTATCGTCTACAAGTCTCTCGTTAACAAAGTTGTAAAGATCGGGAGTGTGTCCACGAGGGTTGCATACTTTATACTCAGAATCAAACGGTATTCGCTGAAGGTCATACAGTTTCTCCTTTTTTTTTAAATTTATTATTTTTAAAAACGTAACCTCCACAATAGGATTTTCTCCTGTATCGTGGGGACAGTTTACAAGCATAAATTCCAATTTTTCCGTGCAGGATACGAACCCGCGGCCCTTAGCGCTGCAACTCAATTGCTAGTTTCACGCACTAACCTCGGCACATCCCGATAGGTAGGTGGAGAAAATGTATGAGGATATCTCTAAAGCCATGCAGTCCTCCAAAGCCCACTATACGAGACTTCAACGCAAAACTAGGCACAAGAGGGAACAGTGAGCTGAAGGTAGGGAAATTCGGAATAGGGTAACGGAACCCAAGGGGCCAGCAGCTGGCCGACTTCATGAAAAAAGAGGAACTCTTTATGATGAACTCTTCCTTCCAGAAGCGGAAAGAAAAGTGGACCTGGACACAGAAAGTGGACCTGGTCGAGCCCCGACGGTTCGACAAAAAATGAGATTGACTTCATTTTATGACGACTAGACGGCAACTGTTCAGTGATGTCTCAGTAATCGCGAGGGTGAAAACTGGCAGCGACCACCGAATGGTGAGAGGCACACTGAACCTAAACGTTTAATTGGAGATGTCACGTCTAATGAAGTCAACGCTCCGTCCTCGTCGTGCTCTAATCCTAAGACCCGAAAAATTTCAGCTCGAGTTACAAAATCGTTTTCAGTGCCTAGAAGACTACAATGAAGAGGACGATATGAATGACAAGCTCGTGGAAACTGATACGGTAATATCATCAATGGCGAGTACATCACTCATCTTCGAATTGCCGACGATATAGTCCTTTGGCAGAATCGTTGGAGGACCTAAGCACTGTGCTCAATGATCTCAATAGTGTGTCCCAAAGGATAGGTCTTAAGATGAACATGGACAAAACAAAAATCATGTTTAATGTCCATGTCACACCTATGCCGGTAGTTGTTGGGAGCACTAAACTCCAGGTTGTTGACCTGGGATAAATAGTCCGACTAGGTAAGTCCAATTTCAACCGAGAAGTTAATAGACGGATTCAACTCGGCTGGGCAGCGTTCGGGAGATCACGACACATCTTCTCGTCAGGCATACCTAAAAACCTCAAAACAAGATTGTACAACCAGTGCGTGTGGCCAGTGATGACATATGGATTTAAGTCATGGTCCTTCACTGCTGGCCGTTTGAGGAAGCTTAAGGTTACTCAGCGAGCTACGGAGAGGTCTATGCTCGGGATTTCTCTGCGTGATAGACTTAAAAACGAGGATATCCGTAGTAGAACCAGAGTAACCTACATAGCCCAACGGATTAGTAAGCTGAAGTGGCAATGGGCCGGCCATATAGCTTACAGAACCAATAACCGATGAGGAAGAAAGGTTCTCGAGTGGCAGCCTCGTACCAGCAGGCGAAGTGTAAGGCGTGAGGCCACTAGATGGAGTGACGACCTGGTAAGACCTTTCCTTGTGCCGACTTGTGAAGGACTGTAATGATGATGATTATAAAAGTAACAATTGGAAAATATTTTTAATAGTTACATTAAAACGTCATCCCCTATTTGTCCACCTCCTGGTGAATTATTACTTAAACTTTACAACAACCTATTTAATAAAAAAGAGACATTTCTTTTAAATCGGTTCCACTATCTCTGAGTAATGGGAGAATATACATAAAAAGAAATACACTTTGAATATAGAACCTCCTGCTTTTTGAACTCGGTTACAAGGCAGAGCGCTGATATCCCGTGTCATGACTAACTAATTTTTATATATTTTTTTTATAATTTTCATCGTGACTTGTGTTGCGGGGTGTTGTACACTGGTGCCGCAATAGTATTTATAACTGTTTAGCACTGTTATATATTTACTAGGTGGTACGACTTCTTTTCTGCCTAGGAGCCGTCCGGGTAAGTACCACACCCTCTTACCTATTACTGTAGTCAAATAGCACTGCTGTGTTTCGGTCTGAAGGCTAAAGAGAACCAGTATAATTTCAGGCTATGAGGCATTGCATCTTAGTCCTCAGAGGTGACAACGCATCTGTAGCCTACGTTGTTTGAAGTTGCCTACAGGTGTCTACGGATTGCAGTAGTCACTTGCTATCAGGTGGACTGCAAGTTCGTTTGTCACCTCAGTTTAAAAAAATATTTATAATTTTGTAAATGAAGGATGAACTCTTGTTCTTAGACTCCATAGTACGCGAGCACTAGTGTTCTATCTTCAATGACTCTACTCCACTGAACTAAACTCATCAACTCCAATTAAATTATCAATTGCAGTTTTAAATAATGGTTTATTGCTTGAAAAAAGGAAATAGAATATTTTTCTACTATATAAAGTACAGCAAAAATAACTTCGAAAAAATGAGTTAAGTAACCAATGTTGTCTCTATGTTTCTTAGACACGATAATATATTCGGTCTTACTGAGCACCATTGAGTTATATGTACTACGTGCGTAGTACATATATATATCGATGCTGAGCACACATATGGCAAATATGGGACCTAGTGTTTTGAATTGAAACAGTATTAGGTGTAATAAATTCTGAAACGTAAGTTTATTAGGCGCCATAAATATAAGAGTGGATTCATATTTTACGAACTCGGCAAAAGGATAATAGGGTGTAATAAAAACATTTTTTATTCATTCAATTGCTGACATCATCCCGTTTAATAAGAGATATAAGAATAGAATTATTTTATACCGTAATTTCATCTTCGGATCGCTTATTGTACGTATTTTATTATTCTACCTCTCATTTTGATCCCTTCGTACGTCATCTAAAAATAGCCGTTTATTTTATCTTTTTAAAATGTCAATTTTTTTAATTTATTATACTTATTAAATGCCTACATACATTATTATAACAATTTGTAATTAGTAACATGGCTTTAAAAAAGACCTTAGAACATTTTACCGGTTCTTCTCTGAGTTTTGAAGAAGTTTTGACTTTAACTTTGTATTTGCATTTTACCTTCTACAAGATTATTGTTCTAAAAGAAACTGAATTGACTTTTAAATAAAAACTTTGTATCAAAATCTAAAAATATAAATCTACCATTTTTCATGATATCAAAACATAATAATTGGCTTAGCAACGTTAACTTAGCCTTTGAAATAGCGTGATGGAAAATTTTAGCAGGTAATGTGTTTGCGAAGTGATGCGGCAAGGGTTAATAAAAAAAAATGGTTATATTAGAAATGGTATTTTATCGAATAGGTAGCTAAGATGGAGTACAGATGTGTACAAGCTTAAGTGAAAATCGTAGCGCTTTTATGGCCAAGGCATAGTTATTATGTTCAGACAAGAACTGCCGCAGTTTATTGATGACGATAAAAAATATTTTGAATGAATAAAGCGTGTCACACACTACGCAGATACGATAATATTTTATCTGCATATAAAAACTTATTTATCTGAAAGTATCACACACTATGCAGATACGATAATATACGAAATTATACATTCACTCGAAATCCTTCAAACTTACTAGACATGTATTTCGGAGCGGATTGCTTATACAGAGTGTGTTACCTACAATGAGTTGGCGTATATTGCTTCTAGATTCGCTAGAGAGCTCGTCAGAATAGGGTTCAAATTTTGATTTTGATGCACGTGTTGCATTAGCATTTACTATAATTACAACTTTTAACAAAAGTAAAAACCGACTTCAAATTGCTAAAAAAGAAGTTTTTTTTCGTTTTTTTTTAAAACGTTACCTCCATACCTACTAGGATTTTCTCCTGTATCGCGGGGGCAGTTTACATACATAGATTTTACAAGGACAAACATCCAGATCCAGAACAATTATTTGTAGGCCATGCAAATACTTGTTCCGTAAATACTTGATTCGAACCCGTGGTCCTTAGCGCTGCAACTCATTGCTAAGCCACTGCGCCACGGAGCCGTCTATGCCATATTTGTATCTGCAGATAACATCTGTCACTATCTTTTAATACTGTGCTTACAGATACTTAAGGATAAAATATAAATTATCTGCGCTGTGTGTGTTAGTTCACTGAATTTCATAGCAAGCGATATGGAAAGATATGCGCTCAGATACAGATATCTTATCGTATCTGCGTTGTATGTGACACGATTTACATGAAGCATAATGTCTCCATGTAGTCCAGTCAAATTAGCGATCAACCGTGGAATGAGAGATAATAAGCTGAATTTTCGTATATACCTTCATTTTGGCGTTCTAAAAGTCGTCTCAAAAGTCTCATAAAATTTCGTGTCGGCATCGTAAGTTATTCAAGGTCAAAGGTAAAAAAAACAGTTTTTCGCAATTATCTTGACAGTTTTTCGAAATAACAAATTTAATTTGAAACATTTTTTCATGTGTTCAACCGTTTATCCGGTAGAGGGCGGTGAGCGCGCAGCGCTCAGCTATACCTACTGTAATGCAAGGTCAACCGTGAATATCTGTGAATACTACCTTGAATTTTAAATAATTTGTTTTATTTATCAATTAGTAAATTTTTGGACATTTTGGAGCATTGTATATCGCTAGTAAGATCCTAATTCTATTTTCAGGCAGGGCAGTTTTCTTGTAGAAAAAGTTGAGCTAGTTCATAGAAACTGGCAAGTTTTTCTAGTGATTTGATAAAAGTTTTTTTTTTAAATAAGTATTTATAAACTTACACATTTCATATTTCAAATTATCACTTATCACTGAAATAAAAAATGAAACAACTAATAACCTTAAACAGCTGGAAGAATCGCATAACAGTTTGCTAAATAACTACAACAATCTCAAAAACAATTTTGAAAAACTTCAACAAATTGTCAAAGATGGCGAAATGAAACTGGCGGATTTATGTGCGCAAATAAAAAAAGAGCAACAATGGGGTAGGCTTAGAGATCGTTGGTCTACCAGAGAACTCAAAAGAATCTACTTCTGAATTAACAATCAAAATAGCCAGCCATGCAGGAATAAAGCTTACGGTTGATCAAATTGTTTTTGCGCATCGAGTTCAGCCTATGCAGAATGTTGGAGGTCGCCCAAAAACATTGTAGTCAAACTTCAGAATCGCACTATTAAAGATAATATTATTTCAGGGCTACGCAAAACCAAAGGAATTACTACTTCCGATATTGCCAGCCAAAAAGTTTTTTGTTAACGAACACTTGACCCCTGAGAATAAGCAACTCTTGAAGACTATCTTCAAGAGTGGCTTATTCTCAGGGGTCAAGTCAAAATCACGAGCAATGGCCAAATCATATAAGTTTGTCTGGGTGAGAAACTGACACATTTTTAAAAGAAAAACGAGGAGTCTCCTGCTATCACTATAAATTCCGAAAAAGATTTATTAAAAATTGTATGATAAGATTAATTTTGATAGTATTAGCATGCAAAGTTTTAATATTAATAGCTAAACATTTAACACAAAAAACAACACTCACGATTTACACATCCATTATTACATACATCAAAATCTTACACTCACACGCATCTTTCAAAATCTACAGTGATACTGAATATTTACACCAATATGCCATACAAAAGAAATGTATAAGCTACCATTCCTGCCTGTTACAAAATCATCTCTCACGACTCTTCAATCTGTATTACTTCTGTTACATAATATAATTATTATTTACATTACTATTAATTACTATGATAAATATAATACTTTTTATAAGTTAATTGATGCAGCTATATTAATAGTATAGTTGTAGCACGAATGGGTCGGCTCGACCGGGGAATGACCATGCTCTCACAGAATACCAGTGTAAAATAGCAGCTTAATGCTGCTGTGTTTCGTATGGCGAGTGTAGAGAACCGGAGACCCTTTTTACTGGAAAAGAGACATTCTATCTTAGTCCTCACGGCTGACAACGCATCTGCATTTAAATTCGCAAACTAAGATAGATGTAGATGTCTATGGGCCACAGCAACCACTTACCATCAGGTGGACTGTGTACTCGTTTGTCACCCTTATTCTATAAAAAAAAAACAACACAATGGTACCTAAATAATGCTAAAAGTGCCTTATAACTCAATGTATGTAACTCAAAACGTCCGTGGCTTGCGAACTAAAACTAGGCAATTTCGAGACAGTATAATTAGTAATAACTTCAACATAATACTCATTACTGAAACTTGGTTGACTGATGGTATTTACAACGGTGCATTATGACATAATATGAATAATTAACAGGTACGACATATTTAGGTATGATAGAAATTAAACAACTTCTCATAAAAAGAAGGGTGGAGGGGTCATGATTTGTACGTATACACAATTACAAGCTCAAGAACGGACGGAATGGATGTGTAGAGATCTCGAATGTTTGTGGGTAATAGTACCAGGAAAATATTTAAGTTTTCAAGACAGATGTAATTTACACATTGGAGTTGTTTATATAATATCTACCGCCTGATAATTATCAATCAAAGCGTTTAGATAATTTTACAGAAATACTCACAGAAATCATAACACAATGTCCAAATGGTCACTTTATAGTTGTCGGTGACTACAACCTAGCGAATATATCTTGGTCCTCTTCAGGTCCCGTCATGCTTAAGCAAGGTCCAGTGGAATTACAAAATGATACAATAAAGTTAATTGATCTATGCAAGTTATCAGGACTAAATCAACATAATATTATTAGCAACAATAGTGGCAACGTATTAGATTTAGTGTTTAGTAACATAAACATAGACGTTACCCGTTCTCAAATATATCTTGTATCAGAAGATAAATATTATCCTTCTTTATTGCTCGACGCATCTGATCTGTCAATACCCTGTTTAAAAAATGAACCATGATCAAAATTAAACTTTTACCGAGCTGATTACGATAAAATAAATAAAACTCTCTCTGAAATCAACTGGTCTTCCTTGTTAATTGGCAACCCAATTGATGTCCTAGTTCAACATTTTTATTCCCTGCACCTAATAATTGACAAATTTGTACCTACTTGTTTATCGCATTCATCTAATTATCCTGTTTGGTATTCTAAATCACTAAGGCATATTATTCGAGAAAAGCTCTTAAGACATAAACATTGGAAAAATAATAAAAATCCCCGTGATTATGACGAATTTTGCATACTACGTATTAGAAAAAAAATTACAGAAACAGTGCCACGAGCGCTACTTAGTTAAAATGCAGTCTTTTAAAAAAAGATCCTAAAATATTATGGTCTTATTTAAAATCTATACGTAATAGCAATCTATATGTATTAGGTATGTAGAGACATACCCTAATACATTACAATTAGGAAATGAATCGTACACAAATGAAACGAACGTGTGTGCGGCATTTAATAAATTCTTTGAAATTGTTTTTCAAAAACCTTCTTCTTACGATTATTCCCATATTCCAAACGTTGAATCAAACGATATATTACATAATATATACTTTAGTACTAAATATGTTTCTCGTATTCTTAATACACTTAAAACCAATACAGGGCCTGATAGCGATGGCATACCTCCCCTATTTATACATAAATGTGCAAAATACTTGGCCAAGCCTCTCTCACAAATTTTGAATATGTCTGTTAACACCTATAGAACATTTCCTAGTAAGTGGAAAGAAGCTCTAATAATACCTATACATAAGAGTGGAACAAAAAACAGAATTGAGCACTAAGGCCCAATCTCCATATTAAACACATTTGGAAAGGTTTTTGAGAAACATATCTTTATACATATTAGTCCCATAATCTCAAAATCAATACCAACTGAATAACATGGTTTTATAAATAAAAGATCAACCGTAACAAATTTGGCTTTGGACGATAGGCAACAGATTGATGTAATATACACGGACTTTGAAAAAGCATTTGACCGTGTTGATCATGCAATCCTTTTACGTAAACTTTACAGTTTGGGTATTCATGGTGATTTGCACAGTTTTTTTTTTGGCGCCCAATGAAAAGGCACCCTCCGGAAGCGGGGGAGGGAGGTGGTCAATATTGTGATAATATTGTGATAATAGTAATATCAATAGTGAAAAATGTATCAAAATAACCTTGAGTCTCAAGAAGCAGCTCATAGATTACAAGTATACAATTAACAATAACTCCATAAAGAGTGTATCATCAGTTAGAGACCTTGGTATCAGACTGGACTCAAAATTAACGTTCAATGAGCATATAGACAGTATTGTTGATAAAGGCTACAAGCAAATTGGGTTCATAAAGCGCGTCTGCAACGATTTTAGCACTATTAATTGCATTAAAGCTCTATACTTCGCATACCTAAGGAGTATTCTCGAATACGCTGATACAATCTGGTCTCCAAAGTATGCTAAACATAAGCATCGAATAAAATCAATACAAAAACTATTAATTAAGTTTATCTCATCAAAAGATCATAATGGTTTTGCTACATACTAAGATGCTTGCAAATTATACCGTTTAGATACCTTTGAACTCAGAAGACTTCAACACGATATGTTTTTGCTACATGGTTTATGGTCTGGTAATATAGATTGTCCAGACCTGTTATCTACAATATCGATATTAGTACCTAAATACCAAACTAGAGATACGCCATTATTTCACGTACCACAAGCAAACACAAATTACGCAAAAAATCTACTTTATGTCGTATTGTTCAAAACTATAATAAGTGTTACGCTGACTTGGATATTTTCAACCTATCCAAGAGCCGCATCAAACGTGATGTTTTAAACAAAAATAGGGCATAATCACACACACGCACACGCACACACACACACACACACACACACACACACACACACACACACACACACACACACACACACACACACACACACACACACACGTACGCACGCACACTTACTCAAGCACACACGCACGCTCAATTATTAGTTGATAAAAAATTGTGTAATCTCTATTGGCCTTACTGTATGATAATATGTATTGTAAATACGATGAAAACGCTGTATGATTACCTAAATAAATAAATAAAATCTACTTTCAATAAATTAAGATATACAATAAGTATTTCATTTAATGAGTTTTTAATTATGCAAAGTAGGTAAGTATTATTAAAAGAATATATTAAAAATGTGTAAAATGTTAATAAATAGAATGTATTAAGTGATAAATAATACAAATTATTCAAAATTCAAGGTAGTATTCACAGATATTCACGGTTCACCTTGCATTACAGTACGTATGGCTGAGTGCTGCGCGCTCACCGTCCTCTATCGCAAAAACGGTTGAGCGCATGAATAAAAGTTTCAAATAAAATTTTTCGCCAATTTTATGCTCTATAATTTTTATAGTAGATGTTTACATCATTGGAGCAATAAAAACCGATGAAGGTATATACGAAAATTCAGCTTATTATGTCTCATTCCAAGGTTGACCCCTTTTTTTATTCTAGTGACTGGACTAATGTTAAATAAGCGGAATTTCAGTAACACAACTGTATAAAAAGGATTATTATAGAATAAATGAATACATCGTTGATATGGTACATCGGAATGAGGTAATCGTTCCAAACTGTTTCTCAAATAAGTTTATACTTTTTATTTTTTACTTTTAAAAAAAAAATTATTCCCACACTAGGATTTTCTCGTGTATCCTGGAGGCAGTTTTCAAACATAATTTGCACAAGGACAAACATCCAGACCCCGAACAATTATTTGTATGCCATACAAATACTTGTTCCGTGCGGGATTCGAACCTGCAGAAGAACCCTGCTTCAGCTCATTAAGCCACTGCGCATTTGAGCCGTCTTGTAATTGTTTAACCTGTGTGGGGAAAATAGTATTTGTTTGTGTTTGTGGAAACCTGTTATATTAATTATCTATTATTTAATATTATGCCAGGTATAGTTGGACCTAATCTTGGCCGATTCTGACCCCTTCCCGTACTTAGTTTATATTATTGACTTACCTGGTAGGGATTAACCATGATATAATTTTATGTACTGATGATACTTCGTTGATTTTAAGACTTAGCCAGCAATTGTTAAAATATGACGAAGTGAATAATTTTTTATTAATTATATATAATTTTGCTTTTTAACGGTACTAAAATAAAATATATTCAATTCACGACACCAAAAATGTTAAACAAGTGAGGAGCTGAGTCTTGTTGAACCCACATTTTTTTAAATCCCGACGCAATAAGAGGATGTTATTAAGTTTGACCGCTATGTGTCTTTGTGTATGTCTGTAGCACCGTAGCTCTTAAACGGGTGAACTCATTTGGGTGCGGTTTTCTTTATTTAAGGGTGGGGGGGGGGGGTTATCCCAGACCTGTAGGCAATTGAAACAGTTTCCAAGATCACGCCATTAAGCGCGACGCAAGACGTATTTATTCACGACGCGGCGGAACCATAGGTACTCTATGCGGTAATACTCTGTGCTCCGTGCGGTAAATGCCACAGTATAAATATTCTTATACAGTTTGAATACTATAATAATTGAATTGTTACTTTTCTTCTTTGGTAGGATTTCTTATTTCGTCAGATTTACATTTTTTATTTATTATCTTACTTCTATTATTGCATAAAATTTACATATATTATCACTTTTTGGAAGTTTTAAAAATCAACTAATTTTACTAATGAAACAAAGATAGGCTGTTCCGTTACCGTTTTAGCGTATTAAAGTCCACTGTTAAACATAGGTCTCCGCGGGTCCTCTCTCGAACCTCTCGAAGCGGGTTGGCAATCGCAGTTTTTTTATTTTTTATTGTTATTAAGAAGACGCTGCTGCCCATCTCCTGACTTTTTTCCCTCTGTCGCCTCTTACAGCACTCACGGGATGATATAAGGTAACGGTTATTCTCACATCGCCACTACACGGTCCGGTAGGTTGTTCACAGAAATGTATTAATGTAAATTTACAAAACACACACAGTTGTTATGTCATAGGATACTATTTACTTTATGTTATAAGACCCGTATACTTTATATTGTTTATTTACTTAAAAGCTAAATTACTTTCTTAGAAGCCAAACTAATGTTATGTCATAGGATACTATTTACTTTATGTTATAAGACTTGTATACTTTATAAATCATATTGTTTACTTCCTTGGAAGCCACACTAATGCGATTATTATATTATATGCTAATGTTTATAGTTTACCATAAGTCAACCATAACACCAAGAACAATGTTGTTCCCTTATGGTTACCCCCACCTCCTAGCTTCCTACACTATTTAAACCAAATCTTTCAATCCCTTAACATAATTCCATTCCCAAGTTCTCTGTACCAACTACTATATTTTAAGTTAGTTTAAAAGTATTAAATAAATTTATTATAAAGAGTTTTTGTATCTGCCACATAACAAATTTATCGCAGTCGGTAGGACCTTGCGTGATTCATTCGCTTAAATCGCGTAAAGACGAAGTAAAAACGTACCAAATTCGACGGGACAGCATCGCCCAACAAGAAGACAACGTACGGTAGCTGAAGGCTTTTGAAAAACTTCGCCGAACCATGCAGCTCCACATTTTATTGTTACTGTGGTAAGTGGCTAAACTTGTTTGTTCGAATTACTATTTTTCCATTTTACCAAAATATTTTCCTACATCTACAACCTCATGCACATTCTTTTTTTTTAATATAAGTAATCTTACTATTCTATTATATACTACTATATTATACTATTCTATTATATCAATTATTCATTACTTGTGTAAAATAATCTCAAAAGAACCCTAAAATGGCCTCAGACATCACCACATTACTTAAATTAATTCCCTCATTCGACACAGATAATAACGACCAAGTGTACAGATTCGTTAGGTCATGCAATTTAGCTTTCGACTTAAGTTCAGCGGACCAGAAGTCAGTACTTTTAGTATACGCATTAAACAATATCACTGGTTCGGGTGCGGCAGACGTTCACGGTAAAGAACATGCCTAATGGACCGGTTTAAGGACATGACTTATTGAAAAATTCTCTAACGTTAAAACCATAGCACAACTTAACATTGAACTGCAATCCATGTTCCAAAAACCTACAGACACGTTAACCGAATATTTTCACAGAGTCGACCTTTGTCTCTCTAAAATAATTGAAAAGTTAAACGCTGAAATATGCGATAAGACGTTATTAAGTCGCTTAGCGACAACGGAGGAAACGACTCTTAACGTTTTTATTAAAGGCATTAGCTCCAACATCGGAGCAATGTTAAGAACAAAAGAATTTCCTAGTCTTTGCGAAGCAGGCCGATTCGCACTTCAAGAAGATAACATTCGTGCAATGAACAAAGCTAGGCAATCTTTATTTAAACTGAACACAACGCGTCCACCAACTTTTACAAAACCACCATACCATAACCATAATTATAATAATATTAATAACACAAATAAGCCTATGAGTCGAACTCATCTACCGTTTACACACATCATGTACAATAACGCAAACACACCACAACAAATTACGAAACTATGTAGCTATTGTAAAAATATTGGGCATAATATTACAGAATGCCGTTAAAGAACTTACAATAACAATTTAAGAAATAATCAAGCCCAACGCGCACTTCCTGCGCCTCCTATCCCAGTTACCCATTTAAACTACCAAGCGACCAACGAGACGAGCAACTCGTTGGAAATCGCTTCAGTATCCTGGTCACCGATCCCGACTCAGGATATGGAGAAACTACAAATATAAATTCTAGCAAATCGAATCCTATTTCTCGAAGGCGTCCTCAACCGCCAAACCATCGAGATCACACTACACAAACAAACAATGTACCTTCCAAATCACCGCTTAAGTGTCAGACACAATTGAAAAATGCGTCTACACAAACTAGCGACTTAGTTACTACACATCACTCAGTACTCACAAATTCTAGTTCTCAAACGGAAACCTACGAACAGGGTAGCCAGCCCCAAACCCTTGGTTTTCCAAAGCTTATTATTCCTTCTACATCCACTGACTCTATTATTACTATTTCTACTACATCCACTGACTCTTTCAAGACCACTGCACCCACTATATCCACTGATTCTTTCAAGACCACTGCACCTACTATATCCACTGATTCTTTCAAGACCACTGCACCTACTATATCCACTGATTCCATCAAGACCACTGCACCTACTACATCCACTTCTTCCACTGTTTCCAATAAACCACGTTTGAAATGTACTCTACATATCGTTGATTAAACATAAAGTGCGTTCAGATATTCATATTTAACACAGTTAACAATGTGTACTTTATTGTTAAAAAAATATTTATCTCAACTGAAATAAAAATGCTTAAATGATGTCTAATATTTATTTAATATAAACAAAGAAAGCTTTATTTGATTTACATTGTGTCTTCTCTTTCTTTTTGAAGAGATTTTGGATGATCCCTGACTCTGTCACCGATGTTGTGCTACAGGGAATGGAACTATTTATTACATCATCTGTGGTACCCATCGGTGGCAGATCGCAGCCTTGGTTTGGTCGCTCCTGTAAGACTGCATTACGCAGTAAGCAGGAGTGTTATCAGGCCTGGGCTGAGGCTTCGGCGGCTCGGGATGTAAACACCAGCATGCTTAACAAGAAGTATAACTTCGCCGCCAGGTCCTTCAAAAGAGTTATTGCCAAGGCAAAATCAGAGCACATAGGCAGAATTGGCGAGAAACTAGTTCGCCTTCCTTCAGGAACCCGTGCATTCTGGTCTCTCGCCAAGGCTGTCCAAGGGAATTTCTGTAAGCCATCACTACCATCTCTGCACAGGAAGGATGACTCACTGGCCCATGCCGCAAAAGAGAAAGCCGACCTTTTAGGCTCCCTTTTTGCATCCAACTCGACACTTGATGACGGGGGGAACACACCGCCGACCATCCCGCAGTGTGAGTGCTCTATGCCTGATGTGCGATTCACACAGTGCTCAGTACGCAAAGCACTCCTCTCCCTGGACATCCACAAGTCGAGTGGGCCTGATGGAATCCCGCCAATTGTGCTGAGGACGTGCGCTCCAGAGTTGGCACCGGTTCTAACGCATCTCTTTCGGTACTTCTACTCCCTAGGCGTTGTCCCGAATTCATGGAAGACAGCTTTCGTACACCCGATCCCTAAAAAGGTAACCGCTCTGATCCGTCCAATTACAGGCCTATCGCCATCACCTCCTTGTTCTCGAAAATAATGGAGCCCATTATTAACTGCTAGCTCATGCGGTACCTCGAGGAGCACCAGCTGATTAGTGACTGCCAGTACGGTTTCCGTCGGGGTCGCTCAGCTGGTGATCTTCTTGTTTACCTAACAAATAGATGGGCGCAGGCGATTGAGTCCAAGGGGGAGGCATTGGCCGTTAGTTTGGACATATCGAAGGCCTTCGATCGGGTCTGGCACAAAGCGCTTCTTTCGAAGCTTCCTTCCTATGGGCTTCCCGAGAAATTGTGCAATTGGATCACCAGTTTTCTGGCTGATCGGAGCATCAAGGTCGTAGTAGACGGTGCGTGCTCCGATTACAAGCCTATTAACGCTGGTATTCCACAAGGCTGCGTGTTATCACCAACGCTGTTTCTTCTGCATATCAATGATATGTCGCAAACCAGTAGCATTCATTGCTATGCGGATGACAGCACTGGTGATGCTCTATACACCGGCCGTGCCAATACTTCTCGAGAAAACGTCGTCGAGTACCGGAACAAACTTGTGTCTGAAGTCGAGACTTTGTTGAACAGTCTCGGATTGGGGGCGACTAAATCTAGTCTAGTTCAATCCCCAGAAGACACAAGTTTGCGCGTTTACCGCTAAAAGGAACCCCTTTGTCGTATCTCCTCAGTTTCAAGGCACTCCCCTTGTTGCCTCAGCCAGTATCGGAATCCTCGGCGTTGACATATCGATTGACGTGCAGTTTTGTGGTCACTTGGAAGAGAAGGCCAAGTTGGCCTCTAAAAAGCTTGGCGTGCTCAGTAGAGCGGGGCAGTATTTCATGCCGGCACACCGCCTGCAATTTTACAAGGCGCAGGTTCGGCCTCACATGGAATACTGTTCCCATCTCTGGGCAGGGGCTCCCCAGTGCCAGCTCCTTCCACTTGACCGCATTCAGCGCAGAGCGGATCGATTTTGTACATTTTGAATAAAAATTGACGGCTCCGTGGCGCAGTGGCTTAGCAATTTGTTGTGCGCTGGGGGTCGCGGGTTCGAATCCCGCACGGAACAAGTATTTGTATGGCCTGCAAATAATTTTTCCGGGTCTGGATGTTTGTCCTTGTGCAATTTATGTTTGTAAACTGCCTCCACGATACAGGAGAAAATCCTAGTGTAACAACTGTGTGCCTGGTGTATGGTAACAGGCTTGCCCCCTGTTACATAGGGATTTAAATATATCAGGCAAAATGTGGGTGTCAATATCTCTGCCTACTCCTTAGGGGATACAGGACTGATGATATATATAAAATACTAGCTGCTTTCTGCGCAATCTCTTTTCTGTATGGGTATTTATCATTAGGCCAAGTTTCTTTACCATATTTGTAGGTATTAATAACCATATTTTTTTTCATTCACAGTAAAACTAGTCACCTAAAATTAAAAATTAAATTAAAATGATATACATACTTTACTTACATGCATCTTTAATAAATTAAGAAAAGTTTTATTATATAGTAAAAAATAGTTATAAATGTAGTAGTAATACAGTTGCTGTTTTTTAAATAACTTTAAGATAATTTTAAAGTACACTCCGAACCAAGAAGTTTTAATTAAAACTACTAAACAACAACAACTCCCGAATGTTGACGAACCCATCTTGACCCTGACATGTTTTTGCCGGGAAAACGAGACATTACGACAAATACACAAGATGGAAAGAGATAAATAATAGATTGTCTACTCCACAGTCGTTTTTAAGGTAAATGACCTTTCGTATCGCTGCTAGTTGGCCGTACTTTGTTTAAAATTAATTTTACAAGAGCCAATATTAGGATAACCCGCCGTTAAAAGCAGGTTTTCTAGCGGTGGCTCTTAGACATGTTTTTATCAAAATCGGTTCAGCCATTTCAAGGTTTTATTAGCTGGGGTAGGGTTCTTTTCGGGGGTTATAAAAATTTTCGATTTAAGTTATTCTGTTTGTTGACTTCAGTGGGATGATCGCTATCATACTTTTATAAAACGTTATCATATTTAATTGAACAACATTATTATATTGTAAATTAATATTTAAAGAAGTTTAGATAGGTTTCTGATTGATTCTTTCCAGGACAGAGGAATTTTCCAAACCGGTGGTAAAAGCTTAATAAGTATACTCTGCTTAATAAGCAAAGTGCAAAGTGCAAATAACAACGTTAAAAATATTTATGTCCAAATCATTATATATACTAAATCATGCATACGTGTTAAACGCGTAGTGGCGGCGTAAGATTATACCAATATCTTTCCATGGGTGTCGTAAGATGCGACAGAGGGAAACTGAAAAAGGGAATGGGCAGCAGCATATTCCCGATAACAATTCAAAATTATAAAAATACTGCGGTTGCCATCCCACCTACCTGGATGGATGTATGAATCAATCAATCAATCAATCAATAAGCCTTTTGTCCTGAACATTCTTCAATAGTTGTTTAAATTATTGTGATGTTTATAGAATGTCTCTCAGTTCAGTGTGCCTCTTGGCAAAGGCCTCCTCTAACATTTTCCATTGCTTTCTATCTCTAGCAACCCTTCTCTAATTTGGACCGGCTGTTAATTTTATCTCATCCTCCCATCTTTTCCCTTGCCTTCTTCTTTTCCTTTTACCATCTCTAGGATAGCAATCAGTTATAACTTACTCCACTTTTCTTGAGTACTTCGCATTATATGGCTCGTCCATCTCCACTTTAGTTGGTCTATCTTTAAAAGCACGCTTGTTACTCTAGTTTTTGATCTTATGAAGGTGTTTCTTTTTCTGTATTGTTTTTTAACGCCAGTCATGCAGAATGTCCCTGTGATGTTTTGTGAGGGACCAGGATTCACAGCCGTAAGTGAGGCAGGTATCAAAAACTTTCCGTTTAATTTCTATGCTTAGTTCAGTCGATTTCATTACCTCCTTTAGGGACCAGTATTTTTTCCAGCTGTTAGCTATTCTTTTATTGATGTCTTTGGTAGATTGATCTTTGTGTAAGATGATTTGTCCTAGGTAAATATACTCTTCTACGTACTCGAGAGCATGGTTGTTAATTTTGATTTCTCAGTTTTCGCAGTTTGTTAATATTTTAGTCTTGTATATGTTCATGAATAATCCTATTTTCTCACTTTATATTTTTAGGCCTTCTTTTTTTTTATAGGAAAGGGGCAAACGAGCATGCGGCTCACCTGATGGTAAGTGACTACCGCCGCCCACGAACAACTGCAACACCAGGGGAACCAGAGGAATTGCAGATGCGTTGCTGGCCTTTTAAAAAGGAGTAGGCTCTTTTCTTGAAGGTCCCTAAGTCGTATCGGTCCGTCACAAGGAGTTGTGCGAGGAAGAAAACATCTTCTAAATCGCACAGTGGTGGACCGCCAATCATCCAGATGGTGTGGATGGTATCGGCAGTTCTGCCGCGATGTGCGTTCGTGAAATTTGGCGGCTGGGATTAATCCGAACAATTCCTCAGAGCACTCCCCGTGGTAAATGCGAAAGAAAATGCAAAGAGATGCAACATCTCTTCGCAGCGCCAATGAATCGAGCCGATCGGAAAGGACTCGCTCGTCGACGATTCTAGCCGCTCTGCGCTGGATGCGGTCAAGTGGAAGGAGCTGGCACTGGGGAGCCCCAGCCCATGAACAGTATTCCATGTGAGGCCGAACCTGCGCCTTGTAAAGTTGCAGGCATTGTGCCGGCATGAAATACTGTCCCGATCTGCTGAGCACGCCAAGCTTTTTAGAGGCCAATTTGGCCTTCTCTTCCAAGTGACCACGAAACTGCACGTCGCTCGATATGTCGACGCCGAGGATTCCGATACTGGCTGAGGCAACAAGGGGAGTGCTTTGAAACTGAGGAGATACGACAAAGGGGTTCTTTTTAGCGGTAAACGCGCAAACTTGTGTCTTCTGAGGATTAAACTGGACTAGATTTAGTCGCCCCCAATCCGAGACTTTGTTCAGCAAAGACTCGACTTCAGACACAATTTTGTTCCGGTACTCGGCGACGTTTTCCCGAGAAATATTGGCACGGCCGGTATATAGAACATCACCAGTGCTGTCATCCGCATAGCAATGAATGCTACCGGTTTGCAACATATCATTGATATGCAGAAGAAACAGCGTTGGTGATAGCACGCAGCCTTGTAGAACACCAGCGTTAATAGGCTTGTAGTCGGAGCATGCACCGTCTACAACGACCTTGATGCTCCGATCTGCAAGAAAGCTGGTGATTTAATTGCACGATTTCTCGGGAAGCCCATAGGAAGGGAGCTTCGAAAGAAGCGCTTTGTGCCAAACCCAATCGAAGGCCTTCGCAATGTCCAAACTAACGGCCAATGTCTCCCCCTTGAACTCCACTGCCTCCGCCCATCTATGAGTTAGGTAGACCAGAAGATCACCAGCTGATTGACCCCGACGAAAACCGTATTGGCGGTCACAGCTGGTGATCCTGAAGGTACCGCATGAGCTGGCAGTTTATAAGGGACTCCATTATTTTGGAGAACAAGGGGGTGATGGCGATAGGCCTGTAGTTGGACGGGTCTGAGCGGTTGCCTTTTTTTGGGGATCGGTTGGACAAAAGCTGTCTTCCATGATTTCGGGACTACGCCTAGGGAGTAGGAGTACCGGAAAAGACGCGTTAAAACCGGTGCCAACTCCGGAGCACACGTCCTCAGCACAATTGGGGGGATTCCGTCAGGCCCACTCGACTTGTGGATGTCGAGGGAGAGGAGTGCTTTGCGAACCGAGCGCTGTGAGAACCGCACATCCGGCATGGAGCACTCACACTGCGGGATGGTCGGCGGTGTGTTCCCCCCGTCATCATGAGTCGAGTTGGACGCAAAAAGGGAGCCTAAAAGGTCGTCTTTCTCTTTTGCGGCGTGGGCCAGTGAGTCGTCCTCCCTGTGAAGAGATGGTAGTGATGGCTTACAGAAATTCCCTTGGGCAGCCTTGGCGAGAGACCAGAATGCACGGGTTCCCGAAGGAAGGCAAACTAGTTTCTCGCCAATTCTGCCTATGTGCTCTGACTTTGCCTTAGCAATAACTCTTTGAAGGACCTGGAGGCGAAGTTATACTTCTTTTTAAGCATGCTGGTGTTTACATCCCCAGGCTTGATAGCCCATCCCATCCTCAACCCAGGCTTGATAGCACTCCTGCTTACTGCGTAATGCAGTCTTACAGGAGCGACCAAACCAAGGCTGAGATCTGCCTCCGATAGGTACCACAGATGATGGAATAGTTCCATTCCCTGTAGCACCATATCAGTGACAGAGTCAGCAGCAGCGCTGGGATCATCCGGCGAGAAGCAAACCCGCCCCCATGGGTAGGATACAAAGAAAGACCGCATTCCGTCCCAATCTGCCGACCTGTAATGCCAAACACGGTGGCAACCTGCAGAACGCAACCACGAAGGGAGCGTGAGTGTCACTACACTCCGGATCAGACAATGGTCGGAAGAGCCGAGAGGGGCATCGACGGAAACCTGATATCCGTCCGGATGAAAGGTCAGCAGAAGGTCCAACAGGGAAGGTGTATGATCCTTCACATCTGGAATCCGCGTAGGCGAAGTAACCAGTTGTGTCAGACCATATGCCAAGGTAAAGTCATAAACAGATCTCCCCGCATGATTGGTTAAACGTGAACCGAGCCATTCGGCGTGGTGGGCGTTAAAATCGCCAAGGATCACGATCTCTGCGGATGGGACCTGTTGTAGCAAGGAATCTGTAGCCATTTGGACGTGGTCGATGAGTCGGTCTGTATCGGCATTACCGCTATGGGACCTATAGAGGCACCCGTAGACGCGCGGATGGTCATCGCTATCTACGCGTAGCCAAAGGATGGCCAAGTACGAACCTTCAAGACTGCCGAGGCGTCGAGAACAGATGTCCTCTTCAATCATTTTCCCTAGAGTATGTGGGTTTTCTTCAAATAAGACAATGTCTGCAAATCTGAGATGATTAAGTTCTCTTCCATCTATGCGTAAGCCACATTAGTGCCAATCCAATTTTCGGAATATATTTTGTAGTAACGCAGAGAACAGCTTGGGAGATAATAGATCCCCTTGTCTAAATCCTTTTCCTATCTTAAATGCATCCCCTAGCGTTTTCAGTTGAATTCTTGCCTTGTTGTGAGAATGTATGTTTTTAATGATCGTGATGTACTACGAAGGGATACCCTGCTCCTTTAGACTTACCCATATGGCTTCATGAGTGATACTGTGAAACGCTTTGGTGTAGTCGATAAAGGCCATATACAGAGGTTTGTTGTACTCCTTGTACTTTTCTACGATTTGTTTCACTGTATATAAATGATCTATCGTAGATTTTTTTTCCTAAAGCACAGGAACAGGCCGTTCCATGGGTTGGTTTTCATTCAATGTTGTGCTTATTCGCCCAAGGAGGACCTTCGAGAAGACTTTATAGATATCCGACATCAAACTTATTGGTCTGTAGTTTTCTATGTCTTCTTTCGGGCCCTTATTGTGTATTAGAATTATATGTGACGTTACCATTGTTTTGGAATGCATCCTGATAGTAAAATGTCGTTAAAGATTTTAGTCAGTATAGGAACCAATGTTTCCAGGGTCTATTTTAGTAACTCATTTGTGATTTTATCAGAGCCTGGCGATTTGTCGGGCTTTTGACTAAGTATTGCTAGTCTAACTTCACTTTGTAAGATTTCAGGTTCAGAGCTTAATGCTGAAATGGAAATTATTGAGCTTGCTCATCTACTTTGATTTACAGTATCTCTGCTCGAATAAAGGTTTCAATAGTATTTTGAAGCTATTTTATTTATATCTTTTCGATTTGTGATTTTGTGGTGGTTGTTTTTCAAGGTTGGTATCCATAGATTTGATTCACGCAGTCCTTTAAGAGTTTTTCTGGTTCCTCTTGTTGTTAAAACATGTTTTTATAGGGTATATAATCTTTTAGTTTTGCTATCTTTCTAATACCTTCTATGATTTTTTTGCTTAGGTCGGTTATCTTTTGGATATTCTGCTTTTTCATTTTATTACTGAATAGGCGTTTCCTTTCATTTATAAAATGCACTGTTGTCTTACTTAAATTGTACTTTTGAGGTCGGTTATCTTTTGGATATTCTGCTTTTTCATTTTATTACTGAATAGGCGTTTCCTTTCATTTATAAACTGCACTGTTGTCTTACTTAAATTGTACTTTTGTCTACTAGCCAGTGTTTTAGTGCTGAGGCAGATAAGCTTTTTATGTAGCTTAGCATAACTAGATTCTACATGTGCTGTGTCTGTTACAACTAGATCTCTGTACAGATTTTCCATGGAACTTGACATGAAAGTAATTGTACCACACTACTTTGGACCAAGTGCCTTCTAGTCTTTTTAGGTGGGATTATAATGAGTGACGGTCGTAATATGCGATGATTTGTATTGAAATTTAAGCTCGATACTACTGATGTGTCAGTAAATAATTTTGCATGGCTACTTATCATGTAATATATTTCGTTTCTATATTTTCCATCTGGGAAATACATGTCATTTTGCTGCCTTTTGTAAATATATAAAAAATGAAGGACGAAGATACGGTTGGATATAGATGTTTTTGTGTATAGCATAATACAGGCATGCATGAATAACAACAAATTTGTAAAATGTCAACGTGATAAGGGTCCGCAAACGGGATGAATTCAGCTCATTACTTCCTTCTTGGCATCGTATATATCTAACCTTACAGTATCCCGTTTAAATATATATTTGTGTGGCAGAAACTTAAATAATTAATGAAACGGTTTTTAAAATTATACTCATATTTTATAAATTTCTAGAAATCTGTGGGTTCAACGTAGATAGCATCTACAGAACTATTGCTAGTTGATAAGGACGAGGAATAAAAACTTATGGCCAACGTCATAGCCTTATATGTCGCAGAAGTGATAACAGTTAGACACATGATGCCACCTTTTGAGATGGAACGGCGATTTTCCCAACAAGTGACTATTTCCCCGGTAGCTGATAGCAATTGTTTATTAAAAACACGCCTTAGGAGTAGCCTGTGTTCAGCTGAGAGCTGTTATGATAATGATGATGTGATGTTATCGTTACTGTTACAGCAGCCTATCAAAAGTCCACTGAACATAGGCCTCCTAAATAGATTGCAGGCGAGTTGGCAACCGCATATCCTATTTTTTAGTTGTTATTAGGAAATCGCTGCTGCCTAAATACTCCTGGTTTGTTTCCCTCTGCCACCTCTTACGACTCCCACAGGACGATATGTGGTAGTAAATATTCTTACACCGCTACTACACCGTTAAATTATATGGATAATCGTACACGTTATACGTTATCGGCAAAGTGTTTCTGTCTTACTATCCCTTTCAGAACTTTTCAAAACAATTGTGCGGTTTACAACATATTTTTTTTCTCAAAATGTATTTATATCAAATGAATGGGCCTGACCCTGACGTCGCACGATTGTGTATGAAACGTACTTTGACCCCTTGTGCGAATTACACGTGTATGATCAGTCTGTTAACAGGAATGGACGTGTAGAGTTGCGTGAATTTCGTCTCTCCCGTTTTGTGAACTGTAAGTAAAATAACATTGATATTGTTTATTCTTTTGTAATTCCTTGTGCACAGATTATAATTATAACAGGTTTTCTTCACAAATACGGTATTTATTACGTGAAAATTGCTTCTTTTTGTAAAGTTCTTAGTTAACGTATTTAATCAACACAATTGTATATATTCCGATGATATCCCGGACGTCAGTCTGAGCGAGACTAGAATGGCTCTCCAGCACCTTAAAAACGGCAAGGCCCCAGGTGAAGATGGAATTACAGCGGAGCTTCTCAAAGCGGGTGGAAAACTGGTACTTGAAGTCCTTTAGAAGCTCTTTAATTCCGTACTCCATGGTGGGACTACTCCGGAGCCGTGGAACAGAAGTGCGGTGGTCTTGTTCTTCAAGAAAGGCGACAACGCTCTCTTGAAGAACTATACACCGATTTCTCTTCTGAGCCGCGTCTACGTGCTGTTTTTGAGAGTCATTACGAATCGTCTCGCATGCAGACTCGATGACTTCCAACCTCCCGAACAAGCCGGTTTCCGAAGAGGCTTTAGTACCATGGACCACATACACACCCTTCGGCAAATTGCCTTGCGTATGTGGACTATGAGAAAGCCTTTAATTCCGTCGAAATTTGGGCGGCGCTGCAGTCCCTTCATCGGTGCCAAGTTGACTTTCGGTATATCGAAGTGCTGAAGTGTTTGTACAGTAGGGCTACGATGGATATCCGAGTACAGAACCAGAGTACGAAACCTATCCAACTTCACAGAAGTGTAAGACAGGGTGACGTTATATCCCCTAAACTCTTCAGAGCTGCGTTGGAAGACGTTTTCAAGCTACTGGACTGAAAAGGATACGGTATTAACATCAATGGCGAGTACATCACTCACCTTCGATATGCCGACGATATAGTCCTTATGGCAGAATCGCTGGAGGATCTAAGCACTATGCTCAATGACTTCAATAAAGTCTCCCAACGGATAGGTCTTAAGATGAACATGGACAAAACAAAGATCATGTTTAATGTGCATGTCACACCTATGCCGGTATTTGTTGGGAGCACTAAGCTCGAAGTTGTTGACGAGTATGTTTACCTGGGACAAATAGTTCGTCTAGGTAAGTCCAACTTCGTCCGAGAGGTCGATCGGTGGATTCAACTCGGCTGGGCAGCCTTCGGGAAATTACGACACATCTTATCGTCAGTTATACCTCAAAATCTGAAAACGAGATTGTACAACCAGTGCGTTTTGCCAGTGATGACTTATGGATCTGAGACGTGGTCCATCACTGCTGGCTCAGCAAGCTGTGGAGAGGGCTATGCTCGGGGTTTCTCTGAGTGATAAACTTAGAAATGAGGATATCCGCAGTAGAACCAGAGTAACCGACATAGCCCAACGGATTAGTAAGCTGAAGTTGCAATGGGTCGGACATATAGCTCGAAGAACCGACAACCGATGGGAAAAGAAGGTTCTCGAGTGGCAGCCTCGTACCGGTAGGCGAAGTGTAGGGCGACCCCCCACTAGATGGAGTGATGACCTGGTAAGACATGCAGAAAATCGATGGATGAAGGTGGCTCAGGACCGTGCTTTGTAGCATTCCTTGGTGGCGGCCTATGTTCAGCAGTGGACTTGTGAAGGGCTGTAATGATGATGATGATGAATTTTATCTTGACGGCCCATAAGGCCTACATGCCTACATGGTTCTAATCATTTAATGTTCTTATTTTACAGGAATATCAGCATTTCACATCTTCTTAACGACGAGAAAATCGCGAACATCCTCGACAATTCTGGTGATGAGGGTAGCAATGCTGAAGAGGTGAGCATGAGGAGATTGTAGATGCTAATGAAAATATGTGCATTGTGAAGTGGAAATTTAATTAGGCTGTGTTGATGGCTTCCAAAGCATTTGGTGCTGAATCCACAGAAATTGTATCAAGATGGAAAAGAAATCTAAGCGGTACATCAATGTGTCTTGTCCGGCAATTGTAAAAAAATACAATACCAACATGGGAGGTGTGGACACATGTGACCAGCTAATGGAACACTTGGGCTAAATCCAGAAACTGGACACTAAAGATAACCCTCCATCTCTTCGATTTCGCTATGGTCAGGATGAAGTACAAAGATGATAGCAAGGCAAATAATTTGAAGTCCAAAGATCTGACGAATCTCTTGGCTTTTCGCTTAAGTATTAGCAAATTTTTACTAGCAGGTTCACCAAAGTCTGCAGCTCAGACAAATAACCCAGAGTTTATAGAGATGCCACGCACTTCACGATACCGCGTAAAGCCTTTAACACCCCTAGATAAGCAAATAGATGGCTTCAATCATTGTCCTGTTTTCGATGCTTTGAAACAGTCCTAAACTTGCCGGGCTCTTTATTGCAATTACATTTGCTCTCTTAACAATTGTGCGGCTACACAATAATTGTAGCTTCGAAATCTTTGGCTTCTCTACATACAATTGTGCGGGCCAAATTTTTTTAATATGGCGGCCGGAAACTGGAAAAATTAATTCAGATTTGTCATCAGTGGATTATTTTATGGTAGGTAAAAGTTTTTTTCTGATGCAATTCCGTGTAGTTTAGGCGCCGGTCTGAAAGGGCTATTACCTGTAGGCATTATTATATATATTTTAGATATCTATCAAGCCCTAATGTTTGTGGCTCATGATTTATGTTGTTTTACTTGTATAATTGTATAATACGAACAGTTATTAAATTAATTATATTGCTCCAGCTCATTACACTTTATTTACATCTTAAACGTAAATAAATTAGTGATACTACATTTTTGCAGCAACGGAGAAACTCAGCTTCGGAGAAAATCTTGTTGATTATGCGATCGGTCGTGAGATTATAAAAAACTTTTGACAAGAAGTAAATTAACTGATAAACGATCTAAGCAATAATTTACAGAAAGTTCTGCGCAAGAAACTACTGGAGCTGTTTGCCCCTAGTATGGTTTAAAAATACATGGCGTAAAAGTATTAGTAAAAATATCTTTCTAAATAATTCTTACATAAACATATCTCTCATATATGTTTATGTAAGAATTATTCGGCTTCGCCCCGGTTTCGCCTGAATCTTTTATAGAGCAGCAGATCTTAAATGTACATCTTTGTTTTAGATGACAAACGATGATTAATTATAAAATGATTCAATAAATGTTTAATTTAAATGAAGTTGTCTGTCTTGTTAGACTCCATTTCATTTCTTACCTATTTCTGTCGTTAAACAGCATAGGCTACACCTAAAGTAGCCTTGAATTGTATAAGTAGTAGAATTGAACGCTGGTTGAAGCACTTAGCCCCTGAGGTACTATGGTTGTTTCTTGTGTAATGTTAACAATTCTACAGGTAGTTTAAGGGTAGTTTTCCTTTGTATAAGCCTAATAACATTACTAAATACTTCGTGAAACATTTTTAATAATAGGTCGGGGAAAAAGTTTCTTCGTATTTTATGTACAAATTCAAGGCATTTTTTTCAAAGTTTAATTACATTTAATTATAATAAATATGTGCCATTTTGTTAGATAACTTGTTGCCATCTTGTAGGTAATGACATAATCCCCTTGCTGTAGAAATCTTGGGATTTTTTATCAAAAAAATGTGACAAGTAGTTTTGAAAGTCCTCTCTTGATGTTAACCTAAAACACTGCCCAAAGAATTCTGAAGAGACCGAAACAGGTGAAAATCTGAGGGTGCAAGGTCAGAACTATATGGTGAATGCATTAACACTTCCCAACCAAGCTCTCTAAGTTTTGCTAAGTTGCCAAAAATGTGTGTGGTCTGGCGTTATCATGATGGAAGACCACTCCTTTTCTGTTGATCAATTCCGGCCGATTTTTCTCAATTTCTTGCTTGAGTCTCATTAGTTTTGGCAGTAGAGATCCAAATCGATAGTTTTGCCTGGCGGTAAAAGCTCATAATAAACAGTGCCCTTCCAATCCTACCATACACACAGCATCATCTTATTGCGTGTTAATCCGGGTTTAGTTATAGTCTGTGGAGCTTTCCTACCCTTTGCCCATGATCTTTTTTGAACGTTCTTGTCGTATGTGATCCACTTTTCATCACCAGGGATCAATCTTTACAAAAATAAATAATCACCAATGAGTAAACTATTCATTAGGTTTCTTTAAGTGAGCTCGTATGGTACCCATATATCGAGCTTTTTTGTATAGCCAGACTTTTTGAAATGGGTCAAAACTGTTTTGTACTCAATCCTCTATTCCTCGGCTATGTCGGAACTACTAATATGCCGATTTTTTTCAAAAATGCCATCGAATTTGACCGTATGAGGGCGACCACAGTGAGCTGCATCTTTGACATCAAAATTCCTGGACTGAAGACGCTTCTTCTAAAAAAAAAAACTGAAAATGTTTCAAAATAAAAATAATAATAATAGTTCAATATTAATATTTCTTTTTAATATAGTGATTTATGATAAACACTAATTTAAAAAAATTTATATATTCGGTGGTCGTTTTAGTTCTATATTATTTTAGATAAAGATGTTTTGTGTGAATATAGCTATATATAACATGTAACAAAAACCCTGTGGTTCCCGTTAAGTTCGTTATCAGAATCAGTATTCAAATGTATAGAAATAGTTTTTTTCAAAAACGGGACCATTAAATAATTTATTTTATAAAAAAAAAAAAAAAAATGTATTTGGTTTTATTACCTCTACATTGTCCGGGGTAAGAGGATTGTCAAAGACTCCGCTTTACCGGTGCTCGTGTCAGTTAGAGATAATAAAACCACATACAATTTGCAAAAAAAAATTAAAATAATTTTTTTAATGGTCGAGTTTTGGATAAAAAATATTTTTACAAAATACCCCGTAAAAATATAATTAATTATCAAAGCCAAAAATTTTGTCAACCCTAGTAAGCTGTCATGTCAGGGAACCAGATTATTTAATAGAAAGGTCTACGTACGTACGTAAAGGTATACCTAATAATTGTCTACTTTAATAGTTTTTCTATTTTTATTCATAAATGTTTGCTACCTCAATACAAGGATGGCATTATACTCAAGTACTGGCTTCAAAAAATGTCAAGTTGGAAAAAAAATATGTTGTCAATTTCAAATCTTCTAATCGATATCCTACAACTGTTTCGAGTTTTATTTCCAACATTTTTGCAAAATAACGATGCTTTCTAACTCGGAATATTACGATATGATGTTATGCGTAGGCCATGAAGATAGCAATTTAAATCGTTCTCGCGAAATAGCAATTTAAATCGTTTTCATACGTGGTAGAGCCATGCTTCAGCTATATTACTGGTATAGTTGTAGCACGAATGGGTCGGCTCGACCGGGGTAGGACCACGCTCTCACAGAATGCCAGCGTAAAATAGCAGCTTAACGCTGCTGTGTTTCGTATGGTGAGTGTAGAGAATCGAGACCCTTTTACTGGAAAAGAGGCATTCCATCTTAGTCCTCACGGGTGACAACGCATCTGCATTTTGATTCTTTATTGAAGATAGATGTAGATGTCTATGGGTCACAGCAACCACTTACCATCAGGTGGACTGTGTGCTCGTTTGTCATCCGATCCTATATAAAAAAAAAAAACTGAACCGGCAACGATTTATCGATGGTAGACCCCACTGAACAGCAACGGCTGCCTTCGTACCAGTGTTTTCTGAACATGTCAAGACATTCCACCGGCTCTTTTCATCGGTCTACTGGAAGTGGACGTCCAAGCACAGTCGACGGCAGGCAGGCTGAATTAGTGTTAGAGCATTTTGAAGAAGAGCCGACCACAAGTACGAGGCGAGCCGGAACAAGATTCGGTATAAACCATGTTGCAGTTTGGCGAATTCTTCGTGACGACAATCGTCACTCTTATCACTATCGTCGTACAAAGGAGCTAATACCCTCCGATTTTGCACCCAGGAGGAACTTCTGCGAGTGGTACCTCAGGCAGTTAGAGGAAAACCCTAATTACGTAAACTATGTTCTTTGGACTGACGAGGCAACATTCACGAGGTCAGGACTTTCAAATATGCATAACGATCACGTTTGGGTTCGCGTGAATCCACATGCTTCATGGCAGGGCAGATTTCAACACCAGTGGCGGCTGAATGTGTGGGCTGGCCTTTATGACAGGCATGTCATCGGTCCCGTCATTATGCCATCAAGTCTGAACGGTAGCAACTATCTAACGTTTTTACAAACGGAATTCGAAGAGGCGATTGACGACTTTCCTGTGGCTGACTGGGATTACTTTGAGAACCAAATAAACATGGTATTTCAGCATGATGGAGCTCCGGCAAATTTTGCTCGCAACGTACGAGAACATCTTAACGTTCGCTTTCCGCGAGGATGGATCGGCCGCGGGGACCGGTGCTATGGCCTGCTCGTTCTCCGGACCTCACACCCTTGAACTTCTTTTTGTGGGGTTATGTGAAGGACAGAGTGTATTTCTCCGATTGCCCAATGGTTGCCGAGATGGAACAGCGTGTTAGATCGGTTTCGGTTTTCGTATCAATAATACCGAACATGGTGCGAAATGCCACACACAAGCCATATCCCGACGAGCGAGGTTGTGTATTGAGCAAGGCGGAGCACATTTTGAGCCGTTTCTGTAAATTTGACGTTTATTATGAAAAAGTAAGTGTTAGTTTAGGTTGTTTCGTTAGGTTAGGTCTTTTAAAATTTTTGTTGTTCCGCGAATTAAGTAGAAATGTAGGTACATTCTGCGTAGTTTACTCTTTAATTTTACTGAAATAGGGTTTGCACATCAGTGAAAACAATTTTTTTTGGGGTATGTTATACAGCGTTACTACGGTTCTTAAATATTGTGAATGGACTCGTTATAAGGCCCCATTTAACCTCCTTTCGGCTTTACGGGTAGTTTTGTAACACCCAGTATATATATAGCTATCCTTACATACGTAAGTGGTACTATGGCGGGTAAGTCGTACGAACAGTGCTCGTGCATTTGTTTTAAAATGTTTACAATTTTTATATATCAGTTATTTAAGCCTGTGCTTAAAGAGCTTGTTCCTTTTTTCAATTGGTTAAATATACTGTATGGAATGGACATAGAGATGGAATCTAGTCCGTATCCTTGACACTATTCACGGAGTTCTCTTACTAGATGATTATGATGGTAGAATTAAGGTTTTAGAACTTTTAAATATGTTCGATTGTTATACAGCTAATAATGTTGAGTTAGAACAGCATAACTTTTTTAATAACAAAATTATAACTCACTGTTCTGCATAGGTTTAATTCAATTTCTGATAGAGTTTTTGAACAGAGCAGAATCAGGAAAGAAGATTTCTTTCAATTTCTTAGTCATGCATACTTCCTCACAATTTATTTTTCTTTCCCGCCGAACGATTCGTAAATCAGCACTAAAAAAATTAATAAAGTTTAAATGTTCGGAATTGAGGTCTCGAGTTCTGTGAGATTAAGTTTACCTCAATCTCACGATTATGAACTTCCACGGTTTATATTATGTTGTTTTAAATATTTCGTCCGAACGACATTAACTCCTGCATCTCCTTACTCGTTACATGTAATATTTCCGGGATCTCTTTTTGTATCGTACTTTTTAACTCATCAAACGTTTTAAATGTATTCTGAGACTTCAACCACAATTCCGCCGTGCGCATCAATGATCGTCTTGCAATTATAACTTTCTGTTGAGGTGTCCAATTGAATATTTCTCCATTGTCATCAATATCGTGCTCCTACTTTACTGAATATTGTGTTTTGTCTTAACCACTAATCGTCGTAATCCCGTACACCCCGTCCAAAATAAAGCTCTCAATTTCCATTGTTTCACTTGATCTTGCATTTTTTACTAACATGTTCGACTAACTCTGACGCCGCACAGTTTACGCTTTCTTTTTCTTTCTTTTAACATCACGCGTAAGACTGAGAGATTTGGTTATGACGCCACAAGCTGATATTAGTTTCTTTTTACTCCTTTTATATATTTTTTTCTCTATGTCAGACGAATTAAGTTCTGACGAAATGAATTTTATTCGAAATAAAAAAGGAATAAATTTATGATACCTAAAATCATAATTTAAGTTTTTGGTCTTAATTTTTTTTTTATAGTAAATATTGTATATTGAAATGTTAGTAAATAAATGTATCCCTTAAAAGAACGCAATAAAGAGTAGCCAAATATAATCAAAATTAATTTGTGTTACCTCAGAACTTTTTTCTAGTTGAACCGATTTTGATGATTCTTTTTTTATTTTAAAGCTGGTGCTTCTCATATGGTGCAATATAAATTTGATCAATATCTGACCTACACTATATACTTTACAGTACGCGAGCAACTTAGGTTCGAACCCTATCGGCACCAATGAAATTTACCACGACTTTGGTGGAGATCTATTTATCGTGGTCAGTGGTAAAGTAAAAAAATGACTTTCAATAAGAATTACATGTAACCTATATTGAATAAAAATAATTCTAGTCTATTCCATTCCATTCTATTCTATTGTATTTTATTCTATTCTATTTGTATATCGTATCTTATATTTTGTTTATCAAAGACTTAAATATGTAATCTTATCAAAGAGAATACTTTCTGTTGTGATTTAATTACAAGACAAAGACTCAAAATAAGACAACCAATCCTCGCCATAAGGAAGCCATCAGAAGCAGTCTCAGGTGCCAATGTTGAATTCCTGGGCACCAAGGTATATGAACGTGACCTCTGAAGATAGAGAAACAACAATTATTGCATTGCCATCTGTATTTGCACACTGCCTCCACGACACAGGAGAAAATCCTAGTGCGTTTTAAAAATAATAAATTATAAATAATAAAATTAACGAACGACGAATGATAAAATACTAATGACGAAATTAAAGATGAAAGATGAAAGATAAGAGTTCTTAAGAAAAGTTTAAGCCTGCCTTTTGTTCACTTCGAATATTCTTGCATCAACAATTCAAGGCGCTTAGAAGCTTAAAGGATTTTAATTTTAATTTATAATTAGTTTAGAATTAATTCGTTTGCTTTTGTAATAAATGTTATATAAAATATATGTTTGATTATGTGAGCGTATTATGTAGCTTATTATGGTTGTGGAATATGCATGAAATCGTTTATCACAAGAATTACAAAAAAAGGAGGTTCTCATAACAAAGACATCGTTTTTAAATAAAAAAGTATGGCAAGGCAAGCATGAATAAAATTCATCAAACACACATGTGACACGAGGACACTGATTCCATCCATTTAATAATTAAGGTCCGTATTAATAAACGTTCCTCAACGACGAACTCAAGTGCGTAATCATTTGATACGCCCTCATTACGATATCAGCACCGTAAGATCATTGCTAATTAATAAACACATAAAAACAATATCTCAGTTACCAAGATCAGCTCCTCAAGACGCTGTACTTGGGATAGTGTTCTGTGACTTGAGAGCTTGATCTCGTGAACGATTACGTAACATCATTGTCAGAAGGTTACTACAAAGTAAAATAATATTTAAGTCGTTTTTTTTACCTTGTAGTTGAGTAGTAAATATTTGTTTACTACTCAACTACAAAAAGTAGTGGAGTAAGAAAATTTAAACTTTTATTTTTAAAAACTGGTGATAACAGTGCTCTTCGAGTACAAACTAATGATATTTTGTTTCATTTAAATACTGTTTTTAATTTTTTTTACTATGTTTGTAATTAATTAACCAAACAAAGTTTTTCTTTTGTATTACTTTATGAATGTTACTCATTTGTAAAACCATAGACTTAGAATATACTGGCGTAATTCTAAGTCTGTGTGTAAGACATTGTTACGATGGTATACTATATTAATTTATACATTATTATTATTTGATGAAGGAATTCTTAATATTAGACAAACACCACATATTTTAACAAAAGTTTTATGTTTTCTTTGAAAATATCGTTTATGAAATTTCATTTATATCGTATGTATTTAAATTAAAAGGCATGTTTATTGCACAACTATCGATTGACCATCGTTACATTAATTTTAGTGAGTCCTAGATTTAGTTTTAAAATTTACCGTTAGGTGTGACTGTCGACTGTTTATTCTTTAAATAAAATCCCACAAATCTTTATGATACAAAATAACTGCTATATTACTTGACTACAACATACGTAGGTATATTGTGTATTCGAATTCCAACAAGAACCGACATTCGTGCATAAGCACATAAAGTCACATCGAAGTTGTCACCATATTTAAATAATTCTTTTTCTTCTTCATCAGCTCGTTAAAGTCCATCGCTGGATATGGGCCTCTTCCGTTGTAGGCAAAGCTAAAAATCTTTTTACCCTTTTAGTTATAATCTTGGAAGAACATGCATAGGTTTAAATCAAGCTGAATATTAGATTAGAATAGTATAGAATGCTCTTGGGGTCAACATCAAACCATTTGAACACAAAAGAAAATGACCCGATTTAAGGAAAAGTATAGCAGTAAACTATGCAAAATAGTTGAACGAATACAGGAAACAAAGATCTTTGTAAAATAATCTCTAAACAAGAATGTTACGAGGCTATGTTATCTCGTTTATTGCTCTTATCTTAATGTTTTAAAATAAACAACGGAGAGAATGTGGAAGCAAATGCATTCAAAGTATATAGGTAAAAATAATATTACATTCATAAGACTTGTTTAAATAAATGATAAGTTATAACGATTTTATGTGTTTAATATGTGATAAATCTGTTATGTTGTATTGGGAACATATTTTCCAACTTTTTTTTTAGAAAAAAGTAGTATTATCTGATTTCGAGAGGTTTCAAAGAGTACTGACTTAAATAGTATAATAATATTTTATTATACCAGGTGTTTGTAAAACGCTCCCGAAAACGAAGACAGATAGATGATAGTACTAACGATACCTTTGATGATGGGTCAGAAAGAAAATCGATACCGAGAAAAAAATCATCTTTTCACTACATTTTATTAGCTTTATCACGCTCCATCATGTTAGTACAGCTAAATGAAACGATAATTTCGTTAAAAAAATATGAAAATACTTAAACATAAAACCAGCAGTGAAACTTAAAATAAAATCAGCTGACAATAGGGTCAATATCCTCGCGGACGCCGAACTCTTATCTAGCTCGGTACGAAACAATGCACTAGGTATTACTACTCACTCTACCCATCCCTTTCACACACGCGCTACCGTCGCCCGGCCGACTCGTGTCGCCTCGCGCTGTGGAAATTCCCAAATTGCGGGGAGTTTAAAGTTGGTTGGGGATTTTATGGGGATTGATATTATGCAGGGAAAATGCAGGGATTTTGAAAATTGATAGCCAGGGCCAAGTCAGAACCTTTTTTCAAGAAATCTAAATACTTATCTTAATAATTTGTTAGGTTACTTTTGAATATCGAATGACTCCCTTTTTTTAATTATCTTTATTGCACTACATTTAATTTTCGGATTTATTCCGGCAACTTTTGTGTATCATTTAATGCTTTTCATTTCTTTATTTTTTAATTTTAAAGAAAAAAAAATGTTAGTTGAAAAGTAAATCTTACAAAATTAGTTGCAAATTGATTCATTTCTTAAAATAAAATTGAGGGGAGTTTGTGGGGAATCTGTTGAAGTTTTGTTTGAATTTGACAAATTGGTGCTAGCAACGCTGCCATGTTGCATCGAAATTTACCTACTAAGATTTGTTTGCCGGCGACATAAGAATTGGAGGCGGCAATCACTATAAAACTTGCAAGTAATTTTTAATAGTTTTGACTTACCTCTCTTTAAATTCAAAGTATTGGTCGGATTAAATACGGAAAGTTAATTAAAATAAAGTGAAATAATTATTTTGTAGATTAATTCTGATAGATTAATTAACTGTCGATCATAATTTCAATTGATTTTAACTATGAAATTATTGTGTACCATTTCATTTCTATTTTCTTGAACAAAATCAAAGATAACGATGAAATCGTGTTTATAATTGTGTAAGTGAGTACTGAGTACCCAATTAGGTACGTTTATTAATTTCAATATCATTTTTGTAGTAAAAAATTGCTTGTTACGTCAGGATACAATTGATTGTGTAATTGTATTAAAAAATGATAACCATAACTTCTAAATTCCATATGAAGACTAGTCGTAGGAATAACTAAAGTTATAAATAAAATAAACGTTGGCAATGTCGTAACGGTTTAACGATCTGTAGAAATGATCAAAGTGCTTGCCGCAAGGACGTTACAACGCACGAGGCATTTGTTTTGGCGGGATTGAATATTAATTTTAGTTTTTGAGACAGTTCCGAGTTGACTATCACGTGCGCGTGAGCGACAGCGACAGTTTAATCGTTTTGTTTATTAAATTCTTGTTGTTATTACTTGTTGTTATTATTCTTGTTGTTACGTTTTGTGTTTCTTGTTTTGTTTTAATAATGCCTAACGAGTAGGTACGTTTATAGTGCTCGTAAATACGGAACCTTGTTAATGTGCCTTGGAGAATCTCATAAGACCACGGAGGATTTAGATCGGTAAGCTGTTTCATACCTATTTTTTTTAAATAACTTAGTACTGGACTGATCTGAATAGGTACATAACTGAATACATCAGAATAATAAACATACCTACACGATGGATAATAAAGCATTACTCTGTCCTTGTTAAGATTTCATTTAAGTATTTTTTTCATTAGCGGGGAATCGAACCATGTATTTGGTTTATTTAACCTGTGAATTCGGATTAAAGTGGCTAAGTGGAGATAAGCACAGTGGCAAAATAGTAGGTTAAGTAGATAAGTCAGGTATTTAGACAAGTGTTGTAAATTATTAGATATTGTGGTACGATCGCTAGCTGCGGGCCGCGCGAATTCGGCATCCGCGCGTATATTGACCTAGTCGGCTGATTGAAATTCCACTGCTATTTTTATGTTTAAGTATTTTCATGATTATTTTTAATGAAATTATCGTTTCATTTAGCTGTACTAACATGATGGAGCTTGAATAAAGCTAATAAAACTTTGTAAAAAGATGACTGTTTTTACCTGCCATATTTTTATATATGCTGTAATAAAAATATAAATTACATGTTCTGATAAGTAACAAACTTATATCTAATTTTAGAGAAAGTAATAAAGGTAGTCTTAAAAAGAGTATAACATATTTATTTTAATTTAAAAAAAAATATATATTTGTACTCTTTGCGGTACTTAACGGTTTTTTTTTCGGAAATTGTCAGGGTTTTAATTGAAATGGAGTATATAAGCGTTCCGTGAAAGCAACTTTGCCATATTTGGAAGGACTTTAAAGTTTAGGACCAATTTTCCAATAAAAGGTATAGAAATAAAAGGTATATCAGACTGGGCGTCAATGTTAAAAGACACTATATTCTTCATAGATATTTTTATATATACATTTATTAGTGATTTAAACAAATACTAACATTAAATAGACAAAATACTCAAAAATTGAAAATGGCAAAGTTAACTTTACTTTGTGGCAACTTTGCCATCGGGGTTTTTAATGAAAATAATAGGATTTGAATTCATGGATGAAGGCAAGTTTACCACAAAATATAACACAACACTCAGAGTTATGATTTTCTCCTCTAATTGTGTTGCAAGTAACACAATTTAAGCTAGTGGCGAAGTTGCTTACCCATTATTCCATTTTTATACAAATTTGAAAATATGTGTCAGGGTTGTCAAAATCCTTGATTACGTAGTTTACTTATAGTCTAATATCCGGCTTAAGAAAATACCCCCTCATTCTTTTCCTTGCTGAAATAATTTTTTTTTTATAATAAAATATATAACTAAATACAAATCGGGGTGATTGACAGCCTATGTTTTGGCAAGGCTATTTTTAATTAAAAATTATTTAATTAATTTTTTTTATCGGTTACGGTCATTCTTTTCCTTGATAAAATTGGTCTCAATCGAAAAAAAATGTATATAGAAAATGCCACAGCATGGTTGACTACCTTTTCCATGCAACAATACCTGTCTCCAGGTGTAAACATTTACACTGATATAGTAATTTACCCTCATTTTTTTTCCTAAAAAATTAAATGCGTGAATATAGATATTTTTATTGCGAATCCAATGGTATATCATTGACTTTTCAAATCGTGGCAATACTAGTGATTGACACGATTTAACGTTTCAATATATTATTATGTGTGGTAGAGAAGGTTGCACGATAGCAGTTTGCCGTTAAAGAGAAAGGCGCGCGTTCAGTTCTCTGTGTAATAGAGAAAGATAAATATATTCTCCCACCAAAAATTATTCTGTACTCTGGAGCAGACCACGTTTTTAATACATATATTTTATATTTCTCAACGTGCTCTACTGTACCGAACATTTATTAGTGTATTGTGTTGAAAGTTTACAATAAAAATACAAAGTGTTTTTTTTGTGGTGAAAAATTTAAAAAATCGTGATTTTGATGAACAATTTAAAAAAAATTTACGTGTATTTATTTATTAAAAATGCTAACAAATTTCTCTCGGGATATTTATCGTCACAAAAAACTCTAAGTATAACTTTTCAAATTTTTTTTTAAATTTTAATGATTGTAATTTTTTGGATGCATTTTGTTAGAATATTAATTTTTTAACCTGATATCCGTGTTCAACTATTTTAATCGGTCAGAAAAAATCACACTCATGAAAAGGACGATATAGAACTTTGTCCCACCTGTGTACACCAATGCCGTATGCGTCATTTTTTTTTGCTGTTTTTTTGTTACTTTATTCAAATTGTATAAGTCAAAGCTTCTAGAACTTGCGATTCTTTTTTAAAATGTACTTTTATAATTACATTTACCAATTTTGCGGTGGGAGAATATATTTATCTTTCTCTATTACACAGAGAACTGATTACACAGAGAATTGAACGCGCGCCTTTCTCTTTCCTGCCAAGCGTCTCACGCGCAGCTGCTATCCTGTATCCTTCTCTACCGCACATAATAATATATTGTTCTTTGGGTGCAAATTTATATCAATATACTATGTTGAAAATATGAAAAACATTGAGTAGCAGTTAAAATAATACAGATTTCCCTTTTCTTTTCCTTCACTTTTGATAAAGATGAATTGATTGACAACTCATTAGGTAAAATCGGTCTAACAGGCTGCTATGGTGAAACTTCTATACAAACATACATACTTTGAATGTCAAGTATAGAATATTTTCTTTGAATCGTCGTAATCGGTTAAAATATAGGTTGAAAGTGACAACCTTTGGTTGTAGTAAAACATGGCAAAGTAACAGTCACATCCAGGGCTCGGATAACGGTATATTTTTCGAAACGGTTTCGCCTTAAATACCTAAAAACTTATTTGTTTCGTTTATGTTCGAACGAAATCATAATAGAAACGTTTATGAAAAGAAAGAAATTTCAAATCGTTCTTGTTCAATAAAATGTTTTTAACCATTTTAAACCGTTTTTTCCCATTTCTACTGCGGATATCCTAATTTCTAAGTTTACCACGCAGAAAAACACCGAGCATAGCCCTCACCATAGCTCGCTGAGCGACCTTGAGTGTCCTCATACGGCCAGCAGTGAAGGACCACGTCTTAGATCCATAAGTCATCAATGGGAACACGCACTGGTTGTACAATCTCGTTTTCAGGTTTTGAGGCATACATGACAAGAAGATGTGTCGTAATTTCCCGAACGCTGCCCAGCCGAGTTGAATCCGTCGATTGACCTCTCGGTCGAAGTTGGAATTACCTAATCGGACTATTTGTCCCAGGTAAACATACTCGTCAACAAATTCGAGCTTAGTGTCCCCAACAACTACCGGTATAGGTGTGACATGGACATTAAACATGATCTTTGTTTTGTCCATGTTCATCTTAAGACCTATCCAACTTAACGTTTAGGTTCAGTGTACCTCTAACCATTCGGTGATCGCTACCAGTTTTCACCCTCGCGATTACTGAGACATCACTGAACATTTGTCGTCTGGTCGTCATAATGAAGTCAATCTCATTTTTTGTCGAACCGTCGGGGATCAACCAGGTCCACTTCCTGTGGGGCCGCTTCTGGAAGAAAGAGTTCATCATAAAGATTCCCTCTTTCTCCATGAAGTCGGCCAGCTGCTGGCCCCTTGGGTTCCGTTGCCCTATTCCGAATTTCCCTACCTTCAGTTCACCGTTCTCTCTTGTGCCTAGTTTTGCATTGAAGTCTCCCATTAACACCGTAAGTGGGTTTTGGAGGAATGCATGGCTCTAGAGATATCCTCATACATTTCCTCCACCTCCTTATCGGGATGTGCTGAAGTTGGTACGTAAACCTGTATGACCTTCAACGAATACCGTTTGGTGATTCTGAGGTACGCAAACCTCGTCGACACACTCACAATCTTTCCAACGTTGTTAACGAGAGACTAGTGGACGATAAATGCGACACCTCCTTGGGACAGATGGTTGCCTTCCCAGTGATAGAACAAGTTGCCGGATTCAAGGATTACCGTGTTCTCCCCCTCTCTTCGGACCTCGGATAATCCTATAATATGCCAGCGTAACTTGTCTTCCTCTTCTTCCAGCTCCAGGATCTTCTCGTCAGTTCTCAGGGTGCGTGCGTTGTATGTTGCCAGGTCGAGTCGTCTTAGGTGGCAACCGAACCTCCACCGGAGATTCTTAACGCCCTCTGCCCCGCCGTTACCATGGTCGCCACCGTAGCCAGGACCGCCGACTAGCCGCCGGGGACTGTTTTTCATCATGGAGGGATATTTGCCATATTTGCCACACTTGGCGAGCGGGTTGGCAACCGCAATTTTTAATGTAATAGTGCTGTTATCAGGAAGATGCTGCTGCCCATCTCCTGCCTGTTTCCTACTGTCACCTCTTACGACACCCACGGTAAGATATGGGGTAGTAGATATTCTTAACCGTCACTACACGGCTACGGTTTGAGTATTTGGGCATGAGCAATTTAGATTCATATTAAAATAAATTACAATTCATTTTTAATTAAATGAAAAGATATAGAGCATGTAGCTCTATTTCTTCCTTCTTTACATTTTACATTGATTACTGATTCTTTCCGTAAAACTTACTTGTTCCAGACTTCCAGTCACAGTTAATATAAAAAATTGCGACAATGGAATTATGGGTAAAATGTAGTATTTTTCGTACTATATTATTTTTCTTATATATAGAGTTCAATTGACTGAAAAATAGCACGATATTATATATTATAGTACGGATGGCAACCCTACTTCCATCTGACATTTTGATTTGCGAGTTTTATCATTATAGGTGTAATAAGAATAAATAATATTTTTGTTTTCATTATTTTGCCACCGCCGTACAATACAAGTCACAAAAATCAATCGGTCCGCTAGCACCAAGCGCATCGGAATTCGGAATCACTGGTGTAATGAAATGAATGCAAAATAAGTAAACAGGTTAAAACTTGTCGCGGAACGCTTCATCCCTTTAGCTTCCAGCAGGGCTAGCATGGGCAGGAGACAATTTTATCCCCGGGGAAAGGAGAAAATGTTTATCCCCTCGCTTAGTTTTATCCACCCTTCGAGCATGGGCATACCGGTGGATATAATATCCACAGTAGATAAAATGGGAGATAGACTTAGACTTAGATAGATTTTTTGTATGAATATAAACTTTAACCCACGTCCAATGAACTAGGATAAAATTCTCCCTTTCAAATGTCAAAAAAGCATAATTTTTTATCTTTCATTTGGCTCCATGCTACGGACGGGGGATATATGTCTACGCGCTATGTCAAACGGGGATATACTTCTCCCCGTTGCCGTGCTTTGGCATAAGGACAAGATAATTTTAACTCTTGTCAGTGGATATAATCGGGGGATAAACTTTTTGTCCTCAGCCCATTCTAGCCGTGCTGCGGAATAAACCGTTTTTATACGTTCTTACATTACGTTCTCATTTCGTTTTTGTTCCGAACAAAATGTTATACAAGGAACCATTCCAAACGTTTTAAAAACGTTATTTTTAATAACGTTTCCGAGCCCTGGTCACATCGTGGCATCACTAGTATGGTAACTTTGCCAAGTCAGTTTTATAGATAAATGTTAAGACCAACATGTTAAAAACGAAATATTACATTTCTTTACCATAAATATTACGTTCTTACAAAGATGTTACACTATTTGAAATAAAATCAAAAAAAGTTGTCTGGAGCACTGAAAAAAGAGGTTACGTCGACTGCATAATTCCACGTTAAAATAAAATGCCAAAATTAAGTTAGTTACTAAATTTTCATTCAAAACATGACATATCTCGAAAAACATTACGTTGTCCGTGTTAATCGTAATTTTGTACCTGTACATACCTGGTGGTAAAGTTAACTCCCATTGGTAAAGTTACCAGACATGACTGTACTATCGATTACTAAGTACACTTCCATAAAATAGTCGTGGATGAACTTCTGAAGTTAGTTCTCCCGTACACTAGAAAACATGTGGTAATTTTTTACTTATTAGTTTTTGAAATCGGTTTCTAGTTTTTATTAAAAGTTTATTTATTTTATCTTTAAGTGGAACAATATCACAAATTTCAGCATAAAGGCTCAGCTGTACATATGGCAAATATGGGACAGGCGCCTAGTGTTTTGAATTGAAACAGTATTAAGTGTATTAAATTCTGAAACGTAAGTTTATTAGGCGCTATAAATATAAGAGATACATCTATAATTCAACACTGGCAACACGCACTGGTTGTACAATCTCGTTTTCAGGTTTTGAGGTATAACTGACAAGAAGATGTGTTGTAATTTCCCGAAGGCTGCCCAGCCGAGTAAAATCCGTCGTTTGACCTCTCGGTCGAAGTTGGACTTACCTAGTCGGACTATTTGTCCCAGATAAACATACTCGTCAACAACTTCGAGCTTAGTACTCCCAACAACTACCGGCATAGGTGTGATATGGACGTTACACGAGTTTGGGTCGGCTCAACCGGGGAAGAACCACTCGCTCACAGAATACCAGCGTAAAATAGCAGCTTAATATTGCTGTGTTTCGTATGGTGAGTGTAGAAAACCGGAGACCCGTTTTACTGGAAAGGAGGCATTCCATCTTAGTCCTCACGGGTGACAACGCATCTGCATTTTGATTTTTAATCGAGGATAAATGTAGATGTCTATGGGCTACAGCATCCACTTACCATCAGGTGGACTGTGTGCTCGGTTGTCACTCTTATTCTATATAAAAAAAAACACATATTATGAGTGCAAAGTGCAAATAACAACGTTAACACAGAATACCAGCGTAAAATAGCAGCTTAATGCTGCTGTGTTTCGTATGGTGAGTGTAGAGAACCGGAGACCCTTTTTACTGGAAAAGAGGCATTCTATCTTAGTCCTCACGGCTGACAACGCATCTGCATTTAAATTCGCAAACGAAGATAGATGTAGATGTCTATGGGCCACAGCAACCACTTACCATCAGGTGGACTGTGTGCTCGTTTGTCACCCTTATTCGATAAAAAAAAACAACGTTAAAATGTCTATGTCCAAATTATATATTTATTATGTATAATAAATCATGTCTATGTTTTTAACGTGTGGTGGTGGCGTAAGAATATCTACTTTCGTATATCTTTCCGTGGTTGTCGTAAGATGCGACATAGGGAAACTGAAACAGGAAATGGGCAGCAGCATCTTCCCGATGACAAATCAAAATTATAAAAATACTGCGGTTGTCAACCCACCTACCTGGATGGATGTATGGATACTATTGATTTATTATTTGTTACTTATATTATGCTGGATCATAGATTTAATACGTAATTAATTCGTAAAAAGAATTATTTCAATCTATTTTATCACATGAGTAAATACACATGCCATTTTGCTGGTTTTTGGTAATATATAAAAAACGAAGGACGAAGGTACGGTTGGATATATATGTTTTTGTGTATAGCATAATACAAGCATGAATAACAACAAATTTGTAAAATGTCAACGTGATAAGGGTCCGCAAACGGGATGAATTCAGCTCATTACTTCCTTCTTGGCCACTTATTTATCTTACCTTATAGTATCCTGTTTAAATATATTTTTGTGAGGCAGAAACTAAAATAATTAAATAATAGTGTTTTTTACATTTCTAGAAATTAATGGGCTTCTACAACGAAGATCCCATCTACAGTACTATTGATGGTACTATCGACTTCCTGCGTGTCTTACCAGGTCGTCACTCCATTGTGGGCTCCGCCTTACACTTCGCCTACCGGTACGAGGCTGCCACTTGAGAACCTTTCTTCTTTTTACAGGCTTTTAAATGAAAGATATTAAATTGATAAAAATATACAATTTTGGTTCAAATGTGCTGTAATAAATTAAGTCAAACGTCATAGCCTTCTATGTCGCAGAAGTGACGCAGTTAGGCATATGACGCTCTCTGTTGAGATGGAGCAGCGATTTTCCCAACAAGCGACGATTTCCCCGGTAGCCGATAGCAACTGTATATTAAAGGCACACAATAAAACAGTAACGATAATGTTATCGTTACTGTTACAGCCTATCAAAATCCACTGAACATAGGCCTGCTCGATGGATTGGCTTATAAGGGAGATATTTGCCATAGTTTCTACGCTTGGCAGGCGGGTTGGCAACCGCAGTTTTTATTTTTAGTTGTTATTAGGAAAGCGCTGCTGCCTATCTCCTCGTTTGTCTGTCGCCCCTTACGACTCCTACGGGATATGAAATATTCTTCCATATGGGGTAGGAAATATTCTTACACTGCCACTACAATGTTAAGTTATGATGATAATCGTACACGTATAATTATCGTCATAGTGTTTCTGTCTTACTGTGAAATATAAATAATAATGTCTACAGAGTAACAACTTTGTAGGCATTATTATATATATTTTAGATATTTATCATGCCGTAATATTTGTGGCTCATGATTTATGGTGTTTTACTTGTATAGTTGTTTAATACGAACAGTTATTAAATTAATTATATTCCTCCAGCTCATTACACTTTATTTACAACTTAAACGTAGATAAATTTGTGATACTACATTTTGCAGCGACGTAGAACCTTAGCTACAGAGAGAATATTGTTGATTATGCGATCGGTCATAAGATTATAAAAAAACTTTTGACAAGAAGTAAATTAAATAATAAATGAGGAATAATTTATAGAAAAAATTTTTACACAAGAAACGATTGGGGCAGTTTGCCCTTATTATGGTTTTAATTTACATGGCGTAAATGTTTAAGTAAAAATACCTTTCTAAAAAATTCTTACATACACATATCTCTCATAATATGAATATATATTAAGAAGATAGAGATTCGCCCCGGTTTCACCTGAATCTTTTAGAGAGCAGCAGATCTATATATATATACATATTTGTTTTAGATGACAAATGGTGATTAATTATTAAGTGGTTTAATAAATATTTAATTTAAAAGAAGCTTATGTGATCATTTTGTTCAACTAGGTGGTGGGGCCGCCTATTCTGCCTAAAAGAGCTGGGGAAACGCCTGTCTTGTTATAATCCATTTCTTACCTATTTATATCGCTAAACAGCATAGGCTATACCTACAATAGCCATTTTTGCAATAAACAATATCATTGATGGAGCTGGTTGGAGCGCTTAGCCCCTGAGGTACTATGGCTGTTTCTTGTGTAATGTTATACAATTCTTCAGGCACTTTAGGGGTAGGTTTCCTTTGTATACGCCTAATGATATTACTAAATATTTCATGAAAGCTTGCAAATATGTAAATGTGGAGCTTGTATTCCTGGCATTATATGTAAGGTCGGGAACCCTTTAAGAAATGTTTAATTAGTGCTGCGTTTAAAAGGATTTTTTAAATATAAGATGGGGCAAACGAGCATGCGGCTCACCTGATGGTAAGTAACCACCGCCGCCCATGAACAATTGCAACACCAAGGGAATTGCAGATGCGTTGCGGGCCTTTTATAAAGGAGTAGGCTCTTTTCTTGAAGGTCCCAAAGTCATATCGGTCCGGAAAAATCCCTGGTGGTAGTCGATTCCACAAGGAAGTTGTGCGAAGAAGAAAACCTCTTGTACATCGCACAGTGGTGGACCGTCAATCATCCAGGTGGTATGGATGGTATCGCGAGTTTTGTTGCGATGGTGAAATTGGGCAGCTGGAATTAGTCCGAACAATTCCTAAGAGCACTCCCCGTGGTAGATGCGATAAAATACGTAAAGAGATGCCACATCTCTTCGCAGTGCCAGTGAGTCAAGCCGATCAGAAAGAGCTCGGTCGCCGACGATTCGAACCGCTCTGCGCTGGATGCAATCAAATGGAAGGAGCTGGCACTGGGGAGCCCCATTCCAGAGATGGGAACAGTATTCCATGTGAGGCCGAACCTGCGCCTTGTAAACTTGCAGGTGGTGTGTCGGCATTAAATACTGTTCCGCTTTGCTGAGCACGCCAAGCTTTTTAGAGGCCTTGTTCTCTTCCAAGTGACCACGAAACTGCACGTCACTCCGAGGATGATATGTCGACGCCGAGGATTCAGATACTGGCTGAGGCAACAAGGGGAGTGCCTTGAAACTGAGGAGTATCGACAAAAGGGTTCTTTTTAGTGGTAAACGCGCAAACTTGTGTCTTCTGGGAATTGAATTGGACTAGATTTAGTCGCCCTCAGCCAGAGACTTTGTTCAATAAAATCCCGACTTCAGACACAAGTTTCTTCCGGTACTCGGCGACGTTTTCCCGAGAAATATTGGCACGACCGGTGTATAAAGCATCACCAGTTCTGTCGTCCGTATAGCAATGAATGTTAACAGTTTGCAACATATCATTGATATGCAGAAGAAACAGCGTTGTTGATAGCATGCAGCTTTGTGGAATACCAGCGTTAATGGAGCATGCACCGTCTACTACATTCTTGATGCTCCGATCTGCAAGAAAACTGGTGATCCAATTGAACTTTTTCGTGTTTATGCCAAACCCGATCGAAGGCCTTCGACAAACTTGTTCAAACTAATTGCCAACGCCTCCCCCTTGGACTCTCCCACTACTGCCTCCACCCACCTATTAGTTAGGTAACCTAGAAGATCACCAGCTAAGCGACCCCGACGGAAATCGTACTGACGGTCACTAATCAGCTGGTGCTCCTCGAGGTACCTCATGAGCTGGCAGTTAATAATTGTTTCAATCATTTTGGAGAACAAGGAGGTGATAGCGATAGGCCTATAGTTGGACGGATCTGAGCGGTCAGATTTTTTAGGGATCGGGTGCACCAAAGCTCTCTTCTATGAGTTTGGGACTACGCCTAGGGAGTAGAAGTACCGGAAAAGATGCGTTAAAACCGGTGTCAACTCCGGAGCACACGTCTTCAGCACAATAGGTGGGACTCCATCAGACTCACTCGACTTGTTGACGTCTAGGGAGAGGAGTGCTTTGCGCACTGAGCGCTGTGTAAACGGCACATACTGCATGGAGCACTCACACCGAGGCATGGTCGGCGGTTTGTTCCCCCTATCATCGAGAGTAAAGTTGGACGCAAAGAGAGAGGGCTAGCAGATCGGCTTTTGTCTTTGCGGCATGGGCCAGTGAATCGTCCTCCCTGTGCAGAGATGGCAGAGATGGCTGACAGAAGTTCCTTTGGACAGCCTTGGCGAGAAACCAGAATGCACGTGTTTCCGAAGGAAGTCGTACTAGTTTCTCGCCCATTCTGGCGATTTGCTCTGACTTTGCTTTGGCAATGATACTTTTGAAGGATCTGGAGGCGGAATTATACTTCTTTTTAAGAGCGCTGGTGTTTGCATCCCGAGACGTTGATGCGTCAGCCCAGGCCCGGTAGCACTCCTGCTTATGGTGTGATGCAATTTTGCAGGAGTAACTAAACCATGGCTGAGTTCTGCCTCCGATAGGCACCACACCGCAGATGTTGGAATAAATAGTTCCATTCCCTGAAGTACCACATCAGTAACAGAAACAGCAACAACGTTTGGATCATCCGGCGAGAAGCAAACCCGCCCCCAAGGGTAGCATGCAAAAAAAGACCGCATCCCGTCCCAATCAGCCAACCTATAGTGCCAAACACGGCGGCAACTTGCAGATATCAACCGCGATGGGAACATGAGTGGCACCGTACTCCGGATCAGACAATGTACCGAAGAGCCAAGAGGTGCATCGACGGAGACCTGATATCCGTCCGGATGAGAGCTCAGCAGAAGGTCCAACAGGGAAGGTACATGATCCTCCACATCTGGGATCCGCGTAAGCGAAGTAACCAGTTGTGTCAGACCACATGCCAAAGCAAAGTCATAAAAAGATCTACCCGCATAATCGGTTAAACGGGAACCAAGCAATTCAGCGTGGTGGGAGTTAAAATCACCGAGCATCACGATCTCTGCAGATGGGACCTGTTGTAGCACGGAGTCTGCAGCCATGGACGTGTTCGATGAGTCGGTCTGTGTCAGCATTACCGCTATGGGATCTATAGAGGCAACCGTAGACGTAGGGATGGTCGTCGCTGTCTACACGCAGCCATAGGATGGACAGGTCCGTACCTTCAAGACTGCCGAGGCGTCGAAAACAGATGTCCTCTCTGACGTACACGCAAACTCTTGCCCGGGGCACAAAGGAGTGTTCTAATTTGTACCCCGGATAGGAGAGATACAAAGTATCAGCCGGAGAGGACACCTGTGTCTCGGTTAGAAAGAGCAAGACCGGCTTTGCCGTCTCCAGATGATTGTGGACGGCGTTAAGGTTTGAATGAAGTTCCCTGATGTTGCTTCGCTTGCCCCGAGCAGGTTTCTTGAGCGGAATTTCGTCCCCTCTCCAGAATACGCGGGATAGCCCGAGCACCCACGCTTAAGAGGGTAGCTTAGTAGGGATTCTCCGTCATCAGGGGTGCTGGTACCCTCCTGGGGTAGTGTTCTATTTAACTCCGCTACCACTTCACGATGGTATTCTGTGAGGTCGTGGTACTACCCCGGTTCGAGTCGGCCCATCCGTGCGACAGCAAAAGCTGCCGCGGCTCTACCACTGTCAAAGTTGTATTAGAATCATAGAATATTGAATGTCCAAAGCAACGGATATCAGGGTTCCTTTTTATACCTATAATGTTAACAAGGTAACAAAGATGGAAGATATAGGTAGAAGATATACATTAAAAACAAAACTAATATAGAGGTTTCATTGCATAAAATAGATATGAAGAGGAACAAAGGATATGCGGCTTATAAGTTCTTAATACCTAAGAGTAATGTTTCTTATATTTACGCGAAGACTACACTTTAAATGAAACTAATTTTTACGGATTATATCGCGTTTAATTTTAACTTTTAATTCCTCGATTTCGGTGCTACAGCACCCATGGTCACGGGGACTGAGTTTGACGTTCCGATGTCATAGTTAGTCCGGCTACCTTCAGTTTTTAATATTAATTTTGGTTGATCTACAGAATGAGCTTACAGTATCTTGAAGTGGTATACTTGGATTTGGATTTAATTTGATTAATTATAGGATCCCAAGCAGATGGCAGCACCCATCCATCTTTCTATTGAAATTAGGATGTTTTTAATTATATAGCCTCGCGAATCATCCTAGGTAGGAATCGGTGTTTTGCGAGGATTTGTGGTCTATCAAATCTAATGTAATGGCGGGACGATCTTGAACATGTTCACAAGCTCTAGACTTCCTGATACGTCGGTGCTTCAAGTCAGCTATATGTTCTTTACGCGGTTTTTATAGATCCTTTTGTTTGTCCTATGTAAGAGAGACCACATTCACAATCCAGCTTGTACTCCTGCATCTTGTAGAGGATATGACACTTGACGGATGGTAAAATTGACTAATCTTCTTCGGCGGCTTGAAGTATGTTTTAATAATAATAATAATAATAATTCCAATACTCAGGTATGGATCCTACATGCAGACCGAAATTACCTAAATTAAAATATAGTAAAAGCTTACAAATCTAATAGATATTTTTAACAATAATATACTGAACCGATTTATTACAGACAATGCGCTTTTAACTGACATTCATACCTTGTATATTGTAGGCTATGGTTATAACAAAAGAATTAGGTTTAAAAAATTGATGAAAATCAACTGCCAAATCACAAGCGTAACTTAGAACCACCATGGCAAATAAGATTGCAAAAGGAATAAACCAGCTCCGATCAGATATAGGTAGACTTACTCAATACATTAAAGGCAATAGGTCCAAAAAGTAACTAAAACAGCAGAAAAGTCTTTCAAAATTATCAAACACATACAACTCATGAAAAACAAACAAATCACCTGAAGAATACCTTGACACTCTCAAACAAAAATTATCACTTAAAGCACAAAGACTTAGAAGATATTCGAAGGCTAATCAAAGAAAACAAGAAAATCGAAAAATTGTTCTATAGACAACTAAAGCAAGATAAAAATTTGACTAATTATAGGGATGATACACAAATGGTAACAAAAGAGCAGCTTGAAGAGTTTTGGTCTGATATATGGGAGAAGCCAGTATCGCACAATGAAAGTGCAGACTGGATACAAGAGGAGAAAAGTAAATGGGATTCAATAGTGGAATTGATATTTGACGAAATAACAGAAAATGACATTAAAATCGCTACTTCTAAACTACATAATTGGAAATCACCAGGAATAGACAACATTCGCAATTTTTGGTATAAAAAATTTCATACACCATAAGGCTCTCGCTAAAACTTTTACAAATGTTATACTCAAAAGCAACCACTTCCGCCATTTATTTCAAAAGGGATTACGTATATGATTCCAAAAAGTAATATTACAAATAGTCCATCCCAATATCGCCCAATTACTTGTCTACCCACAATATACAAAATTTTAACCGCTACTATTACTGCAAAAATAAATTCACACCTAGAGCTTAACATGATTATGGCAGAAGAACAAAAAGGGTGTAGGAGGAACCACATGGGTTGCAAGGAGCAGCTCATAATTGACTCAAACATTCATAGACACGCAAATTTAAGGAAGAGAAACTTACATTGCACATTTATTGACTACCGTAAAGCATTTGATAGCGTACCTCATACTTGGCTAATTCAAGTATTAAACATTTATAAAATAAGCCCCATTTTAATACATTTTTTGAAAAATATTATGTTGCACTGGAAAACCTCTTTACATTTGCATACCAATAACAGTAGTCTTAATACGAGGGATATAGCTATCCGGAAGGTATTTACCAGGGCGACTCTTTGAGCCCATTGTGGTTCTGCCTCGCACTAAACCCATTATCTCGTCTACTTAATGATCAAAAGAAAGGTTACCTTGTAAAAACTCTAATGCCGAGATAAAGATATCACATCTGATATATATGGATGATATAAAGCTTTACACCAGTTCATTTAAAGACATGAAAATCTTATTAGATATTACAAGTAAATTCAGTAACGACATAAATATGCATTTTGGATTAGAAAAATGTAAAATTTTAAATATAAAGAAGGGAAAAATAGAACCAGGACCCTACACTTTACCAGAAGGAGGCATTATTTCGTCCATGGAGTCAGATGAGGTATATAAGTACTTAGGATATCAGCAATCCAAGCTATTAGACCACATTAGCTTAAAAAACGCATTATTAACAGAATACAAAAATAGAGTAAGCCGAATCTGTAAAACCCAACTAACATCAAAAAGCCTCATTAAAGCTATTAATACTTATGCAATTCCGATATTAACATATTCATTTGGTATAATAAAATGGACAAAAACAGACATAGTTAGCCTTGAAATAAAAACACGTACCATACTAACAAAATTTAATCATTTACATCCCAAGTCTGCAGTAGAAAGAATTTCAATAGGCAGAAATCATGGTGGAAGAGGTCTTATAGACATCCAAGCGCTCTGGACTAAGCAGCTCTCAACCCTCAGATCTTTCTTTCATAGAAAAATGACTACCAGTAAATTACACAATGCTATTGTTAGTATAGACGTGAACCTAACACCACTAAACCTTGCAGAAAAGCCACATATAACAGAAATAAATGATCAGCATACAAACAGAGAAGACTTCAAATTAGTACAATGGAAAAAGAAAGTTTTGCATGGCAGACATCCTTATGACTTAGACCAAGCACATGTAGATTCGAAGGCATCGAATAGGTGGCTTGTATGTAGTTACTTATTCCTGAAACCGAAGGCTTTATGATAGCAATACAGGATCAAGTCATCAATACGAAAAATTATCAAAATATATAATTAAAGACCCAAATATCAGATGATAAATGTCGAAAATGTCACAAACAGCCTGAGACAATTCAGCATATTATAGGAGCTTGCCCATCACTCACGCAGACAGATTACACACACAGACACAACCAGATAGTAAATATAATACACAAAAATTAGCAATCAAACACAAACTCATCCCAGATTTACATACACCATATTACAATACACACCAACGGCCGTACTTGAAAATACAAATTATAAAATGTACTACGACCGTGCTATTCTCACAGACAAAACCATCCATCATAATAGACCGGATATAACACTCCAAGATAAAATAAATAAAACAGTATATATAATTGATATAGCCGTACCTAATACGCACAATTTAATTAAAACTATAACCGAAAATAAATAAATACACAGAACTGAAAGAAGAAATAACAAAAATGTGGAAGATGAAAAAAGTTTTTATAATACCCATAGTACTTTCTACCACCGGAATAATCCCGAAGCACTTACATCATAGTTTGAAAATGCTAGACATATCACCGAACTCATACATTAATTTACAAAAGCAGCAATCTTAAATACATGTCGCATCGTTCGAAAATTCATGCAGGACAGTAATGTAGTTTATCCCTATTACAATGACGGTTACTTGGTTTCAACCCGTAATCGCTATTTATTTACCAGCTTTCAGCTGAGAAAAAATTTAAAACTAAATAATAATAATAATGTTTATTTCAGATATACATATCCATACACATTTGTTAGTAACTAACATAAACGAGGTTAGTAAAAAATATAATAATAATAATATTGTTAACTTTGCAAGACAAAATTAACAATATAGCCTTTATAATCGACATAGCAATACCAATTACGTATAATATTTAAAAAAAAAATACAAAATACAATAGCCGAAAAGATTAGTAAATATATTGAACTAAGCAAAGAAATTAAAAGAATATGGAAATTAAATAAAGTTTTCATCGTTCCAATTGTACTTTCAGCTACAGGATTAATACCAAAATATGCATCACTGTCTTAAGTTATTAGATTTACAAATTTATATATTAAAATGCAAAAAGCTATTTTTTTAAATATATGTCGCTTAGTGAAAAATTGTTACAATCCCAAAAATGCTCTGGATAATACATCAATTGATACATAAAACAGCAAATGATGACTACTTGGCTTAAAGCCCGTATCATCATAATGGCTACATGGAAAACAAAAAAAAATGAATAAATAAATTATATCAATAGGACGAGAACAATCAGTTAAGAAACTTGAATGTCCCACCGACATGCATTAGGATCCAATGCCTCTGAATGGGACAGTCAAGCTTATCTTGAAATATCCTCAAGACACCATTTGAGCTCTTCCATAGTCTGCATAACATTGACGCAGTTCGCTTTATGATGCTATAAAATCATCAACACCTGCTTCAGCAAACATGCTTGACACTACAGTATCTAGGAAGGCCCATTAGCATCCTGAAGGCATTATTATATTGAATTGAAGCGCATTGTGGGTCCTCTGCGTATAGTCACACCACAGGCTGCAGGTGTAAAATGTTTGACAGTATGCCTTGAAGAGGGTAATTTTGACATCATTTGTACACCTAGAAAACCTGGGCAAGCATATTGCATCGAACCGCCAATGCGCGTCTCTCTCCTCATTGTTGTCTGTCAGATATTCGTTAACAATGTGTCCCAAATATTTGGCAGACTCTTCTTAATGGCACACCAAAACTGGCGGCACTCAAGGCTTCTTACTATTAACACGAAACACCACTAACTCACTTTTCTTGACGTTATAGAGGTCCATGTTCAACAGCGTATGTTTCACACACAGTTAACAGTCTACGCACGCACTCACCGATGGACTCAACAACACCATGTCATCAGCATAACTTATATTATTGATCATATGACCATCAACCGAACATCCTACCCTTGTTTCACTGGGTGCACAATGAGCCCGTTTACGTAGAGACTGAATAACAGGGCAGGACAACCCCCTGCCTCACCCGCATTCCAACACATATTCGTCTGATAGCGCGCCAGACCATCTGACCTGGTTAACTTGATGACGATACCAATATTTTAAAGTGGTGATAAGTTCGGCTGGACGGATATTTCACGCAGTTTTGTCCACAGTATGTCATAATTAACCAGGTCAAATGCCTTGGAGAGATCCAGAAATGTAGCATACACTGGCGTTTGTCTGGGTGTAATATTTGACAGTATGCTTCAGCGACATTATAGCACTCTCTCGTCGACAGGCCTGATCTAAAACCAAATTGAGCATCGTTTAGATGTATATAGTTATTAAGTCGTCGCTCAGCAAACCGTCAAGAACCTTTGCCAATACAGTTGCCAAGGATATAGGTCTGTAATTAACCTTATCAGATATATCCCCAGTCTTGTTTTTCACTATAGGAACAACAATAGTTCTCATAAGTTCGGCAGGTAAATAGGAGTGCCTAATACAAAAGTATACAACATTGCTAAGACCCTTGGGAGATGCGCCCTGCATTGTGAAGGTGCTCGACTGAGGCCATCGTGCCCTGGTGATTTTCCTCTGGCCATCTTCTTCAGGACCAACCTAAGATCCTTAGCTGCAATATGGACAGGCTCACCAGTCACAACCATCCCACCATCGTCCGCCCACTTCTGCTCTTCGCTGCAATATAGATTCAACTTTAAAGTGTCTTTAAAGGTTCGCTATCTCCTTCGGTTCACTACTCCCTTTCCGCTTACGGAGACAGCTGACTTAGGACTCAGTCTTTTCGTGAGTTCCAAAATTTTGAGAATTTTTGAATTATATTGTGAAGCTATAATGTCCATTTTATTTGGTTTTGGTTTTCTTGACATGTTTTTAATTTAGACTTGAAAAATTTTCGCGATATACACATATCCTGGTATATACATCCAACTCTTCCGACCATGCCACACCCAGTTGAGGAATGCTCGTCTCGTCTCGTGAGCATCCTTCAAACTTATTCAACCCGCAATGTAACGCCCTTTCTTTTACTTCTATATTCAACACAACTAAGCTCAGCAGCCTCCTAAGTGTGTTTACAATTGTATTATACAGATTATCAATAATTACTTTGTGGTCAGGGTTATTACATATTTGATCGCAACATGTACTTAGCTCCCAGGAAAATCAATATTAGATCTAGATCAATATTAGATTTACCCCGAAATTTATATATTAAAATGCAAAAAGCAGCTATTTTAAATACATGTCGCTTAGTGAGAAAATTGTTACAATCCCAAAAAATGCTCTGGATAATACATCAATTGATACATAAAACCAGCAATGATGACTACTTGGCTTAAAGCCCGTATCATCATGGCTCACATGGAGAGAAAAAAAATATGAATAAATAAATTATATCAATAGGACGAGAACAATCAGTTAAGAAACTTGAATGTCCCACCGACATGCATTAGGATCCAATGCCTCTGAATGGGACAGTCAAGCTTATCTTGAAATATCCTCAAGACACCATTTGAGCTCTTCCGTAGTCTGCATAACATTGACGCAGTTCGCTTCCTTATGATGCTATAAAAATCATCAACACCTGCTTCAGCAAACATGCTTGAAGCACTACAGTATCTAGGAAGGCCCATTAGCATCCTGAAGGCATTATTATTGAATTAGCATTGTAGGTCCTCTGCGTATAGTCACACCACAGGCTGCAGGTGTAAAATGTTTGACAGTATGCCTGAAGAGGGTAATTTTGACATCATTTGTACACCTAGAAAACCTGCGGCAAGCATATTGCATCGAACCGCCAATGCGCGTCGCTCTCTCTATATCATTGTTGTCTGTCAGATATTCGTTAACAATGTCCCAAATATTTAAACTGACAGACTCTTCTTAATGGCACACCAAGAAGCTTTACTGGCGGCACAATCAAGGGCTTCTTACTATTAACACGAAACACCACTAACTCACTTTTCTTGACGTTATAGAGGAGTCCATGTTCAACAGCGTATGTTTCACACACAGTTAACAGTCTACGCAACGCACTCACCGATGGACTCAGCAACACCATGTCATCGGCATAACTTATATTATTGATCATATGACCATCAACCGAACATCCTACCCTTGTTTCACTGAGTGCACCAATGAGCCCGTTTACGTAGAGACTGAATAGCACAGGCGAAGACAACCCCCTGCCTCACCCGCATTCCAACACATATTCGTCTGATAGCGCCAGACCATCTGACCTGGTTAACTTGATGACGATACCAATATTTTAAAGTGGTGATAAGTTCGGCTGGAACGGATATTTCACGCAGTTTTGTCCACAGTATGTCATAATTAACCAGGTCAAATGCCTTGGAGAGATCCAGAAATGTAGCATACACTGGCGTTTGTCTCTGGGTAATATTTGACAGTATGCTTCAGCGACATTATAGCACTCTCTGTCGACAGGCCTGATCTAAAACCAAATTGAGCATCGTTTAGATGTATATAGTTATTAAGTCGTCGCTCCAGCAAACCGTCAAGAACCTTTGCCAATACAGTTGCCAAGGATATAGGTCTGTAATTAACCTTGTCAGATATATCCCCAGTCTTGTTTTTCACTATAGGAACAACAATAGTTCTCATAAGTTCGGCAGGTAAATAGGAGTGCCTAATACAAAAGTATACAACATTGCTAAGACCCTGGGAGATGCGGCCCTGCATTGTGAAGGTGCTCGACACTGAAGCCATCGTGCCCTGGTGATTTTCCTCTGGCCATCTTCTTCAGGACCAACCTAAGATCCTTAGCTGCAATATGGACAGGCTCACCAGTCACAACCATCCCACCATCGTCCGCCCCCACTTCTGCTCTTCGCTGCAATATAGATTCAACTTAAAGTGTCTCTTAAAAAGGTTCGCTATCTCCCTCGGTTCACTACTCCCGCTCACGCTTACGGAGACAGCTGACTTAGGACTCAGTCTTTTCGTGAGTTTCCAAAATTTTGAGAATTTTTTTGAATTATATTGTGAAGCTATAATGTCCATTTTTATTTGGTTTTGGTTTTCTTGACATGTTTTTAATTTAGACTTGAAAAATTTTCGCGATATACACATATCCTGGTATATACATCCAACTCTTGGCCGACCATACACACCCAGTTGAGGAATGCTGTCTCGCTGTCTCGTGAGCATCCTTCACAAACTTATTCCAACCCGCAATGTAACGCCCTTTCTTTTTACTTCTATATTCAACACAACTAAGCTCAGCAGCCTCCCTAAGTGTGTTTACAATTGTATTATACAGATTATCAATAATTACTTTGTGGTCAGGGTTATTACATATTTGATCGCAACATGTACTTAGCTCCCAGGAAAATCAATATCTCTTAATATCTCAGTACATCTCTTACGGTAATACTCAATTTGACACTGATCCTCTCGCCCCATAAAACCTTATTAGTTACTTGTTTTAAGAGGGTACAATTGGTCTTATTGTATTAAGATTTACATTTAGCACCAACGGTGGTGATCAGACCAATAGATGTCGTAATAAACGTCAACACTGTTCACAGACTGCCGCGAAGCCTCGGTAACTAAGCAATGATCCAGCCAGCTTATGGTTCCATGAACATCGCTAATAAAAGTGTACGTGCCAGAATCAACGCCCAGTTTATCAATATCTATACAATGCCACCTCTGTTCTATACAAAAATGAGTAACTCTTTACCAAATAACTCTTTGGGTCGGCATTAAAATCACCCATTATAAATATCGACTCTAAGTTACAATTTCTACTATCGCTGCAATTTCACTCATGCATTCACAAAATTCAGCTAAATTATCATAACTATTTGTAGGCATATAGACACAAATAACTAAAATCGATCTATCCACTAAGTCCATTCTAACAGCCACGATTCTGTCATTACTACATTCCACCACAGACACGGCATTAAAGATAGATTTTCTCCAGAGTAGAGCTACCCCTCCGTAAGGACGGCCTCGGACTAGCTCTGTTGCATCCATAGAAGACTTGCCATGATAACCAAAGTTTACTAATATCACCCAGTATTGGTAATTCAGTAGGTAATAACCATGTCTCTTGGATTGCTATAATATCTATTTTCTGACACAGACTTCGTACACATTCAATAGATCTATTAACATTTTTACAGTTAAAACTGATAATATCATTACAATTTTGACTACACATTTTTTTTTATTCAATTACTCGATTTTTTACTGAAAATTACAAACTTGCGAAAAGCAACACCGCTTGGCCAGAGATTCTCATCTATAAATACAGATAATTTATCGTTAGGTATTAAAATTTTATAAGCTACATATTCCCTTTTTAGTTTCATTTCCACTTTTTGTAACAATACACTAACCCCTGTTTTACTCTTAATATAGCTAGTAATATCATTAGCAGAAGAGTTCACATCAATATTATAAATGTAAAAAGGTATGCTCACCAGCAGCCTTGAATTTACATTCTGGAATCAAATCCGCTTTTCCTTTCATACCAATAAATCTATTCCGAGACGTTTGTGTTGCACCAAAACCCAGTCTTCCTTTGGTATCTGAGGTTTAAAGTTTCCTTGCCTTGCTACATCTGACATTATTCTACTCGCCGTTGTAAGTAGTAGGCGCTCGCCTTGTCACTGCGTTAACCAACTCGTTCGCAACCACAGTGCTTGATGGACACGCAGACGCAGTTGGAGCGTATCCGATTCCATCGATACCGCGGTAGGAGTCTTCACGCACTGTTTACTAGTCGGGCAGGTCTCACCGTGCGTCAAAGATGTTTGCGAGAGCGAGATTACAGTGTCATTGGCGATATCAACAACTGTTTCTAGAGGCGTAGTTTGTACGTTCATTACATTATTTTGTGCGATGTTGTTTTGATTTATCGACCGGTATTCCATCGTAGATCTGTGAGGTAATCCTGTTAGGCCACTCGTAATTAGAACTATCAATAAAAGCACCTCTTTTTCTACAATTACCATTAACATTATCCTCTGTATTCAATGTATTCAACAAATCTTTAGTGACGTATGTTTCTTTTATTATAGCCATCTCATTTTGTAACATTATAATATCTTTGAGCAATCTTGATGCGTCGATATGATCGAACGTAACCGGAGGCAGTTTCTGCAAATCCCTCGCAACATAGATAGGCAGCTTTTCCGGATCAGTTTCCTAATGACTGCAATAATGTCTTCAATATTTCTAACATTCTTGCCATCCTTTTTTCTTTTTATCAAGCGCCTGGACAGATCGGTCACTTCGAACAGTAATTTTTTTGCTTGAGCTATTTCTTCCTCGGAGAAGGTGGTAGAAATCAGACGAACAATACTTTCTTCATCCATTATATCAGCTTTATTTTGTATAAAAGCCAGAAGCTCCGAGATAACTATATTGCAATTTATACATTTCACGGTACGCGATGCCATTTTTGACGACGTCAAACGTCAAATTTAATGGAAGCTCGCTTCAAGATGTAGCCAACCTTGTCTGTGACTCGTCTGACATAGGGTAGTACAGCAGGCACACGCTCGACTGTGGCCGGCTTCACTCGGTCACTGTGACGTTGGCGCGGGACCCGAAGCTTGTTGTCTTGCAGTACTTGCTCGATGTGCTGAAGCTTGGCGGCCAGATGTTTTCTGTCACAGATCCCTCGTGCTCTCTGAAACAAAGATTTTCCGACGGTAGCTAACTGTGATGGATGAAATGATGGATGATTAAATATCGGTTGGTATGAGTCTTTTTCCAATACACAGTATGACCAATAGTGTTATCAGGCTTTCGGATAACTAAAACATCTAGGAAAGCTAAAGAATTGTTTGCCTCTAACTCCATTGTGAATTGTATTTTAGAGTTTATGGAATTAAGGTGGTTTAAAAATACAGTTATTTTGTCAGATAGTAAAACATTACGACAATAGAATTACCCAATCATGTATTATCGAGACTATTATCTGCATATCAAAATTCGTAACAGAAATAAGACAAGGTTTACAGAAAAATTTACATCCAGTTTGTAAACTATTATATTACCCTGTCAAGAAGCATACGCATGGGAGATTTCGAAATGTTCAAATATGTTATTCCAAAAATAACCAATTTGTTTCTCGTAGTAAATCAACGTTAAATATTTTGACATTTTAAAAGTCATATTTATTACATAATACTTATTATACATAATATACAATATTTTATTATATACAATATTAAAAACTATAATAATAAAAAAAAAAAAACTAGTAACTTAATTATCATACAGTCCTACTCCCCGCGATATCGTGCCAAGAATGCTGACTGCGTTTCCCCGCTGAATGGCTATACTTAGCCTTTGAGCGCGAAAAGAACCAGCCCTCTTATCACCAGCAGCAACGACCAGTCGCGGATGGAGTTCCTTTAGGAACTTCACCGTACGTGCACCCCACGGATCGATAGTCTCTACAGCAAATGGCACAAATATGTAGTCATCTCTCAGAGACTCATATTTGCGCCACTTACTCAGTTCAGCTGCCTCTGATGCCGCTCCGGCTCTAAGCGAGGTACTTCTGAGATGAGAGGCCGCCAAAGTGTCTACGCAAGTAGCATCCCACACTAGGGCTTTACCTCTCTCCCAAGGGACCAACGTCATACCGTCGGGTCTCCTGCCATCGTCTCTAAATATTCCACAAGGCTCTAAAGCCGAGGGAGCATTTACAGAGACAAGAGCCCTTCGGATGACATTGTTCAAAGAACCGTGCCGTGAAAACCTACCAGCACTTTTCTTACATGAGAGTCCGTGGAGCCCAAACGTGTCGACGCTGCTACACAGGGGCACTGATAGGGTTGACAAATCGCCGCTCCTAGTCGGATTCCTACGGCGATGCGCAAGCTTTCCCCATCAAGTAATGTGCCGAGATTACTTGACGGTAAAGCGTGTAACCAGTGACTAGGTTCCTTAGTCGAAACAGCTAGAAGGCGTGCCTGATCTTGGTCACTATGGAAATTGTGAAACAAATCTCTCTGCACATTCTGTACCAACGGAATATCCCACTGTTTTTGTTGGTTAACTTCCAGTGGAACATTTTCGCCGGGACAGAGCACTCGCAATGTCTGCCCTGCCTCCGTAGCAAAGCACAGGTCTATTTTATTATTTAAAATTATGTTACATAAGCTTACACTATGTACGGAAGCAAGGAAAGCACGCAATGCAACGCTAGAAAGGTTTCTCACACCAATACCACCAAATTTTATAGGTAAAGTAGCTTGAGTCCAGGCTGTTGTATTTAAAGTTAAATTTAGAATTTTTTCTATAGCTATTTTAAGATTATTATCAATATCTTTTAAAATATCCGAACATTTTCAGACTGGACTCGAGCGGAGTAAGTATGTAAATCTATGTACAAGTAGCCAATATTTTAAAATAGTGGGGGTTTAATTTATACAATTTATCAACGTGGTTTAGAAACTGATCAAATTTTGTTTTTAAAACAGGTTTAATACTATCGTAAAACAACGGGGCACCTAGCATGTATAGTGATTCCGTACTGATAGTTTTTATTCCTGGAGAAATATGATTGAAATTTTGTAGTAAAGTGTCTCTGGTAGAACTAGATAAATTATTGCCAAAAATATTTCACATTTATTGCTATTTGGTTCAAGACCAATATTTTTAAAAATTCGAAAAATATGAGTAAGATCACTGAGGATGTCATCTGCTCTACCTCCCAGTGTACCGTCGTCCAGGTACCAGACATTCAGCTTGGATTTCAAATTTGAAATAATGGGTTGAATTCCCAAACTAAAAAGTGCTGGACCTATTGGGTTACCCTGCTGAACACCGACTGCAGAATCGATAATATGGTTTTCGTAAAACAAGTTAGTATTTTGACTGTAACATTGCCAAACGTAATGATAACGTAACGTATTGTTAGGCACTTCTTTCAGCAGGGTTACCCCATCGATAGAGTTAAAAGCATTCCTTAGGTCAACTTTTACAAGAAAATCTGCATCAGAGTTTGTTAAAAATGTACGCACTGAATGTACCGCCGCCTCACAACCACCTCTAGTGCCAAAGCCTAGTTGAGTAGGCTGAAATTTTGTCTTAAGGTTAGAGATTATGTGCCTGGAAGCTAATTTTGAAGTTAAGCATCGAAATGTGGAACCAACGGCAATAGGACGGATACCGTTATCCTTTTTTTTGAAGGCACATAATCTTGCCCCATATAAGAATGGAATAAAATTTGGAATAACATTACCAGAAAGCATAAAGTTACATAATTTTGTAATATCATTAAGAAGTACTCCGCCGGCGTTACCGGCAGAAATGCTTACCAGATCTTTAAGATGTTGAGGCGTAATTCCGTCAATGCCGCCAGCAGAGCCATTCGAAAATGACATAATTGCTTGTAATTTTTCATAAATTTGTAAAGGTTGCATAGAAGTCTTGGGAGGCAGCGGTAAACTTTGAGAAGGATTGACCGAAGGATGCTTCTGACGAAGGCCTTCAAGAGTTTCGACATTACGAGGAGCCAGGATGTCATCTGAGAATAAAATACGGGATGCATTTTTTAAGTCGACTTTCGACTCAACAACTTTTTAAATCAAATTTAGGGCGTGGTCGAGATAAATGAGTATTAATTGAGTAATCTTAATTTTGAAAAGATGTCTCTTTTTGTTTGTTGTTTGTGTTTGTGTGTTTTTTGTTGAGACGTAATTGATTTATTTATTGTTTTATTAAAATGAAAATGGGAATACGCGAAAGTAAATAATTTTTGCCAACTCTTTTCACTATTAGTGAAACAATTTTAAATAGTGCATGACAATGCTTTAGCAAGCTGCATCCTCGCGCCTCTAGGAATTCTTTTAACCACTGGTACATTACGATGATAATTGTAAATATGCTCCGAAAAAAGGGAAAAATTTATATCATTAGAGGAATTACTAATAGAGTTATGAATTTCTACGGTAGGCTGTGAAGCCGAAATACTTTTACTATGGCATCTTTTAATAAGTATATTTAATACTCTTTTACCTTTAAACAGCCTACCAATTTAAATAAAGTAGATGAAACACATCCTGGACTAAAAATGATTTCATTAACGTATGTTTTGGAATAAAATGAACCGAAAAAACATTCTCGAGGATACCAATTGATCTCACACTGGAGCAGACTATCAATGCCGAAGTGGCTAGAAGCCTCAGTGGTATTGCACATTTTACTAATTCCATAGCTGCCCATCAACGCTGGACCAGAAGTCACAGTATTAGAGCTGCTTTAACTTCTCACGTTCTCGATGTTTATGGATTGAAGCAATTATAAGCCGTGTCTGCGGATTTGCAACTAAATCGAATCAAAATTTATGGCAAACAAATCGCTGTTTTCTTTGAAATTTTTGAGAAAAATACTAATCCATTTGATCAAAGTTTAGACAAAGATAGTTTATAATATTATATAATATTGCTATTGCCAAGCCTGTACCTGAAAATGTAGCTGACTTCTCTTGAGAAAAATGGTGAAGATTTACGGAAAAAGTTTATCACTGAATGTACTGAAAATCAGGATAGATTTGAAAAAAAAACATGTGCTTAGTTTTGCTGGCTTTTTTTTATAGAAGAGGGGGCAAACGAGCATGCGGCTCACCTGATGGTAAGTGACTACCGCCGCCCATGATCAACCGCAACACCAGGGGAATCGCAGGTGCTTTGCCGGCCTTTTAGAAAGGAGTAAGCTCTTTTCTTGAAGGTTCGTAAGTCGTATCGGTCGGGAAAAATCACCGGTGGTAAATAATTTCACAGAGAAGTTGTACGAGGAAGAAATTCTCCTAGTAAAACGCACAGTGGTGGACCGTCAAGCATCCAGATGGTGAGGGTGGTATCGTGAATTTTGACGCGATGTTCGTTCGTGAAATTTGGCGGCTGGTATTAATCCGAACGAATTTAGAGAACTCCCCATAGTAGATGCGATAGAAAGGGATCCAACATCCCTATGCAGCGCCAGTGAATCGAGCCAATCAGAAAGTCAGTCGTCGACGTTTCAAACCGCTCTGCGCTGGATGCGGTCAAGTAGATGGAGCTGGCACTGGGGCGCCCCGGCCCAGAGATGAGAACAGTTTTCCATGTGAGGCCGAACTTGCGCTTTGTAAAGTTGCAAGCGATGTGTCCGCATGAAATACTGTCTCGCTCTGCTGAGCACGCCAAGCTTTTTAGAGGCCAATTTGGCCTTTCCTTCCAAGTGACCACCAAACTGCACACTATTCGATATGTCGACGCCGAGGATTCCGATGCTAGCTGAGGCAGCACGGGGAGGAGATACGACAAAGGAGTTCTTTTTAGCGGTAAACGCGCAAACTTGTGTCTTCTGGGGATTGAACTGGACTAGATTTAGTCGCCCCCAATCCGAGACTTTGTTCAGCAAAGGCTTCCACATATTTGCTTTATTTTATAGACCATATTATTATATTTCTTATACATCCATATGTATAAGACATATAATAATATGGTCTATAAAAGTCCCATGACTTCAAGTCATAACTCTGTTATCATAATGCTTATGCATCATAGACACCTTCTATATTAGTGCTTTTGTTCCATAGACCTTCCTTTCATAAGTCCCTAATATAGGACTAGTCATTGTGCAACAGTACTATTTATTTTATTTTTTATTTATTTAAAAACTTAAATGTAACACCTTAGGGCGGACTTAATGCCATATGGCGTTCTCTGCTAGTCAACCCTGGGTGCCAAAGATAATTGTAGGCAGGTGCGAAACATAATACATAAATAAATTGTAATGATCTAATCATAATATGTATAAATAAAAATGAGAATTTTGATACTGCAGAGATACATTTTAGTACAGTAAATTAAGATGTTGGTAAATAAGCACGCTTTACAATATTTACGTATAGCATAACTAGTAATAGTCTTAGATTTAAGAGTCTAATAATGTAAGATAAATATGAAATTTTAGCTCTTACACAATGTATCTCTTTAAGAGCTTTTACACATTTATATTATATTTTCATACATAGTCCATTTCAAAGGGCACAAAGAATTAAATTATGTAGAGACATTAAATCGTAATCGGAAAGTTTGAAATACTTCTGATTCTAATAGAAAATTGGCGACTGTCATTTACAATTAGCACGTCGACAGACAATATTTACTTAGGATGGCAAATATTGGACAGAAGAACTAAAAAAAAATTAATTCCAACGACCAAACAAGCGAAACCTGCAAACAAAGACATTAAACATAACGCTTTTTTCAATCGCTTGTAATCAAGTAGCGCAACTAAACTTCAAATGTGTTAGGAAACTTCTTCCATCTTGAGAAATAAAATAATATTAGAATAAAAAAAAAACTTAAACAACATGCACTGATTATGAATTATGATGATCCTAGTGTGACTACTAGATCATAGTCAAGAAATTAATATATTGCCATCGATTCTTAATGAGGTGAAAGCATTTAGAAAAGTTTTAAAATATATTCCGTATACAAAGTATATATTTACGGTGAAGTGGTGGTGTAAGAATATCTCGCTTGCCAACCAGCCTGTCAAGCGTAGTGACTATGGCAGAATCCATCTATGAAGCAGTCTACAGGGGAGGCCAATGTTCATTAGTGGTCTTTTCTAGGCAGTAGGTTATGGTAATATACATTATACATAACCGAAGTCATTAAAGGCCATTTTTTTGGTGTTTAATTCCAAAAAAACTAAAATATTTAAACATTTTAATAGTATTATAAATCATTAATCATAAATCATAAATCTTTATTTGCAAAAATCACGGCATAAAAAGATGTTACAATTTATATAGTACAGTCATGTTTTGCTAACTATAGTATGCAAATTATAATTTTAAAATGTTCATATTATGACAATATTAATTAATTATTTAAATCTAAAAAAAATAATTTTAATAATTATCTAAAAAAATCTTTTGGGTCATAAAAACATTAAATTTTTGACAAATTACACAAATGTTAATTATATAATGTTTCGCTTAATAATTTTAATTCTTTAGGTAGTTTATTATATATTTTCACACAGATATTTAGACAATTTTTGTTATATTTAACGAGCCTTAATTTTTTTTTTTGGGCAACGAATGCTCTGTTTCGGTCAGTACCATTACCCCATATTATAAGTCCATAGCGTAAAATATCTAAAAAAATATATACAATCTAAACAATTTTTTTCAATGGGTCCGAGTGATGACGATGGCGCATGATCAATACGTGTTGTATAACTTATTTTAAAAATTTATATTATTAATTAATAACAAATCTCAATTTCAAGTTTAATCGAGTCGTATATCTCAGTCAAAAAGTTGTTATTCATCTCAAACAAAAGAAGAGATCAATATTTGTAATAAGGAGAATAATAATTTTGCTGTCAATGTCAGCAATGACTTCATTTTTTCATCTTAAAAATAGCTACTTAGCTACATATTTTTAAGACGAAATCTTTCTTTGAGATGGTATCTTTACCTCATATTTTCCTAAATACTCATTTTTATTTAGTCTTATATTACTATCTATAAACGCACCTTTCTCCTAGAATAATGGCTGTCATATTACAATTTAAAATTTACGCTCTTTTCTCTCATAATTTAACGTCAAACTCTGCGCACTAAATTAGTTGGTGTCAATTTGCTCAAAAGTAAATGACAAATAAATCGTAGTTTATTCTTATATCTTTGTCTGTAATGTATTTTTTAATATAGATTAAGGAACAAAATATCTTTAATTGTTAGTAATATATATAAGCTATAGAAATATAAATCCTATAAACTATATTACAAAAGTCGAAGATGCCATTCTATCCCAAGCTGGTTGGAAATCAGCAATAACTATCAGAAAAGTAGTATTCATGAACATTTGTACTTGTGTACTTTATATACAATAACTGTTCATGAATTCCATATATCTCTGTATCATGTTTCACATTACAAGTCAGTATGTTGTCGTAAAATTAATATACGCTATTTATCCATGCCACATGTTTGCACATCGGAACACAGAGAACTGAAACTGTTCATGAATTCTAGACATCCCTGTATCATATTTTATGTTTCAAAGCAGCATATTGTCGTGAAAATTAATGTCGCTGGTCTGGGTATTTTTAGTCTGGTGTAAAGAGATATTTGTACCGCCATCTATCGGAAGCCATAATATCTTTTTGGTATTTCCCATAGTCCCATGGGGTGATGGATTCTCTTCCACCGCCACTAAACGGTACTGTTATATTACGTTATTTTAGATGGAAAAGATGTAATGCCTCGTTTCCAGTAAAAAGGGTTTCCGGTTCTCGTCATTCACCTTGAGTGATACAGCAGCATTGTGCTGCTATTTTATCCTGGTATTCTGTGCGAATGTGGTCCTTTGAATTCGAGTCAACCCATTTCGTACTAATGAGACTAATAATAATAACAGAACAGAGCGAATTTCAATCACGGCGGCCAGTCTCGATGGAGACGACTTCTGCGCTGGACAACGCACAAGTGCACTCTCTATTCTTTCACTCTCATTGTCCAATGGGACGGTAATACGCCACGACTGGAGAGATCAGGCGCAAGACCAACAGTTTTTCGTGCTTTCCGAGAAACGTGGATGAAACATCTCTAAATTCCGGACTCGGGGCTGCTACTGAGAATTTCTTGATAGAAAAACCAAATATCTGAGTTTGGCCCGAACCGGAATTCAAACGCGGGATCTCAGGATTAGCAGTCACGCCTACTGCAAGTAGAATACGACAACTAATATACTATATAGGTAAAACGAGTCATATTAGGGCATGCACTATTGAGTAATATCAATAGCATGTACCCGTTTCTCAATTAATAATTTATGTATAATGTAATCTGTCATAATCGAGTTCTTATAGGAACGTTGTTGAACACAGTGAGGATTATTGGATAGCTCCACATTATATTAGCCGTGGCTCAGGGGCTAAGCGCTCGCTGTAAATTTCACAGTACGCGAGCAACCCGGGTTCGATCGAATGAAATTGTTGATTGCAATTTTAAGTGCTGATTTATCACGTGCTCGGCGGTGAAGGAAAACATCGTGAGGAAACCTGCATGTCTGAGAAATAAGAAAAGAATATTTTGAAGATATTCGAAGATATGTGTTCGCCAACACGCACTAGGACAGCGTGACGGACACTTCCTGGCAATAAAAACCTTTCAGAAATTAGAGGAGGCCTGTACCCTGCAGTGGGACGTTTATAGGCTGTAACTTTTACTTTTAACACAATATATTTATATTCCGCGAAAAAAGTTTATGAAGAATTAAATCACCAGAAATTCCTACAGAAATACAAAAAAGCACTATTTAAACTTTCTAAAAAAGTAAACCAACTTAAAAAGATAATAAAATAAATTCCACATAATAGCTTTTAAAGTCTGCAAAGATATAGTGTGTGTAAGAATTCAAGCCCCGATTTCGGAAGCTGAATGTGGAAATAACTTTTTTGTTTTTGAATTTGGTTTCACTTTTAGTCGGGATTTTAAAATAGGTTAAAATTAAAAGTAATAAAATTGGAAAAGTTAGTTTTATTCAAATTTATAATAAATCCTTTTTATATCATACCTAAAATAAATATTTATTATGTTATATGTATTAATCGTGTAGTAGCTAGGTTAGTTATAATGTGCTATTCGCGTTAATTTAAGAAATCATTATTTAATTTCTATCTGTTTGTAGTCAAAATCTGCAAAAACTCTTTTACAAATTATAATGAAAACTCTTAAATTTAAGAACAATATTATAATAATAATGTATAAGCAGGTCATTGGCTAACATCATAAAGTTGGTTTAGGAAAATTAATTTTTCATATTTGTAGTGGGGTGATAACAACCCTCATTCGTTCCTTTCTTACATTAATAGGATTAGGTCTGAAATAAAGTATGAGAACCCTTTTTATTTTTATACACGTCACTTTATCTCGACGTTTAAATTATTACATTTTAAAATGTGAGTGGTTGCGATTAGGATTTCCTTTCTCACAAAAATAAACGAAAAACTATTTATTTGAAATAAAAAAACTACACATAATCGATTTCGTTGAAAGTTTATTAAATTGTTCATTATGCATTTATACGTCGAATAAATTCACTAAAGTACAAATTCTTACCAAATCATTACAAAATGCAGCGTGGCTTTACCACGTAATAAAAGATATGCTATTAATGTGCGCTTACAACTCACCGTTAAGTTAAATGCAGGGGCAGATTACGGGAGAGATTCAGTAAAGTCATTAATTTTTTTCTAATAAATGTCCTAAATTTTTCACTTCGTTCTTTATTGTTGGTCGCGTTTAGGTTATATTCTTTTAGAGTAGACCTAATTATGCCAGCACGAAAGTGGATGTGCTATTTATTAGCAATAGAAACAGGCGAAAAGATGATAGTTATCTAGATAAACTTCTACGCATAGGAGAATTGCTACCACTAAGTAAAAATGATAAAAATATTAATTTAAGCTAACTTCGACGTTATACTTTTTAAAATTTTTTTTTAGAGAATATGTGTAACAAAAAGCCAAAGCAACAACACAGTCCACCTGATGGTAAGTGGAGTAGCCCATCCTAGATTAAAATCAAATGCAGATGCATCGTCACCCCTAAGGACTAAGATGGAATGCCTGCAAAAGGGTCTCCGGTTCTTTACTCACCATGAAACACAGCTGAATTAAGCAGTGTTTTGTATGGTTAGAATTGCTGCTATTTTAAGCTGGTATTTTGAGCGTGGTCATACCCGGTCGAGCCGACCCATCCGCCCTACAACCATAACATAGCTGCAGCGTTGCTCTATCACGTTTAACTCTTACTTATACTTTACGTCACATGCATTAGAATCAAAACTTTGCATCGTAGTGGTCGCAACTACACAAACTTAAAACCGCTATAACAACTCACTGATAATAAATAATCGGTCCCCATATAATTTCAAAGTACTATTTGTCCTTTTGCAAGTTATGTATTACTTCCGTACAGAAGTACGGTAGCTTACGTTTCTCTAGCAGGCTAAATCATAAAGATTTATATGTTTGTCTCTTTTTAGTGTCGCTTTTTCTTTTCATCGTGTTTCAAATCACAACGATACTAAAGAAGTTTCACTTCAAAACCCTGTGTTGCAGCATAAAACTGCAAAAAGAACTGGTCTCAGTAATAACACTGGTTTTCAGTCCGGCACTTTTCGTATAGATGTACGGTACCTACACAGAAAAGAAGGAAAGTTTCTCTTCTGCAGCTATTAAATACATTATGACGCAGAATATAACCCAATCGGCAAATTAAAAAAGAAGAGTTTCAACTAGGGAACAATTCCCATTAGAATGTTAAGATGAATATGAAAGTGTCAAACATTTAAAGCTTTATTTTACAGCAAATATTTAAAAAAAAGGTTTAAGATGAATGAATGCAGGTGTCGCAGGACTCTGTGTTGTGGCATTCCTTAGAAGTGAACCTGTGAAAGGCTGTAATGATCATGGTGAAGGTAGTACAAAATGTTCTTAAATTTACTTCTTGATCTACCCACAAAAGTCCACTGCTGGATATAAGCCTTTGACGTTGCTTCCCATCGCTGGTACGTGTAACCAAGACTGACGTAAACGAGATTGTTTTTATAATCTATTATCAGAAGCCATGAGATCTTTCTGGCATTTCTGAAGTAATCTCTTACGACATCCACGCATCGAAATTGGGTAGTCGATTATCTCAAGCTATCATTACATGACACAACATTTTGAATCGCCATCATCATTATCATCATCACTACAAGCTATTAAAGTCGGGCCTCCCCATAGATTGCCTCTTATGTTATATTTGTCATAGTGACCACTCTTGCCAGGCGGGTTGGAAACCGCAGTTTTTTATTTTCTAGTTGTTTTTAGGATGATTATCCATCTCCTTGTTCGATTCATTCAGTAGCCGTTTACGACAACCACAGGTCTATATGGGGTTGTTGATATTTTTACAGCGCAAAGCTACAAGTTCATTTAAATAATAAATATTTTGTAATATGATGGAAAAAAGGAGATGAAATTGCGTTGTTTCCCTTAACAATTTTGATGGAGAAATAACATGAATCAAAAGTATTATCTGAAAAGGTTAAATTTAAAACTAAAAAAGTTAGATTAGCTGATAAGATGAAGGTAAATAAATATTCTTACATAAAATATAAATATTTGATGTCAGCTGAAGTATCTCAAACGTCTTCGTAAAGCGTTTCTCATTAAAATATTTTTTTTACTAAAGAGCGATTCCTTTGAGTACATCATTATTGCCACTTACTAAATGTCTTCGACTTTCATGATGTTTTAATATGTAAAAGAAGGAAAATTACGTCGAACTGAACTCTAGTTGTAAAGAAGATTTAAGTTGTGGCTATAAATAGTGAGATTTTAAGTTAATATTGAAACTTTCTCACAAATAATTTAAAAAACTGTAGGTTTTTCGAATATTACAAAATATTTTTTTTTAAATAGGTATTCAGAACTCCTTTGAACTTAATCTAAAATATACTGAATACATTGTGTGTTTACCTAAAGTGGGGGGGGGGGGGGGTCAAGTTCGGTACAAAGGACGTTAGAGATTGTCGACCTCGCCGATAAGAGTTGAGGTTTGAACGCGATAGGAGTTGTCACCAAGCTTTTGGGCGCATATCATGAATGACCTTCTTTGAGTTCGGTACAAAAAATGTCTTAGATCGACTTCACCGATAAAAGAGGATATTATAAATTTTGAAAAAAAAAATCCTTTTAATAATCTAAATTAATACAAGATGACAGATGAGTTGAGATCTGATCCCGGTCTGGATGTTTGTCCTTGTGAAATTTATGTATATACCCCAAGATACAGGAGAAAATCCTAGTGTGGAGGTAATGTTTTTTAAAGAAAAAACGAAACAAAGTCATAAAATCAAATGCCCTAGGCAGTGATGGAATTTCTCTTGAAATATTGCTACTGATGCTACCATGTACACTCAAAGTTACTATCCAAAGAGAAAATGATGTGTTTGATGTAAAGAACTTACGGCCAATTACTATTCTACCTTTTGTATCAAAAGAACTGGAGAAAATCGTGTGTATGCAGCTTTCAGATTTTTTAAGAGTGTAAAAGTATATTACCTGTGTCTCAATCCAGGTCCAGGAAGACACGTAGTGCATTAACAGCCTTCATGGATGTAGTTAACAATATTTTCACATCACAAGACAATGGAGGTCATTATTCTTGCTTGATTTCTCACGGGCATTTGATGGCATAAATATTCCCTTATTGTCATCCAAAATGAGAACTACCTAGGGTTTTGAATTGCCTAATGTTCAATAGCAATTTGTCCAATCGGACACAGTTAGTAACAATTCACAGAAACGATGGTACTCAGTTGTACTCGTCTCCATGCCCTGTAACTAGGGGAGTACCTCAGGGATCTATACTTGGTCCACTTATTTTTATTTTATACAAAGCAGACGTATGTCACAATATAAAGCACTGCAGGTACCATCTATAATCCGACGATGTACAGATTTATTTGCCATTTTTTTCTATTGCCGTAGAAAGTGCAGTAGCAAAAATAAATAAGGGTTTGCATCAAAGCTCATTGTTAGCGTCAAGGGACAGGTCGATTGCATAATGAAAATGCAAATCGTTTTAAGCATTCGTGCAAAACGTGTAAGTGAGACACGTTATCTAAGTTTGTTAACGGACCAGGTTCTTCGCTTTGAGAATCATGTACTTGAAATCACACGCAATTGTTTTTATAAACTCAAAGTACTGTACCAAGTGCGACATTATCTCAGTGAGAGTGTTCGCCTCCCGCTATGTGAGTCACTCGTACTTTCAAGGCTTGGTTACGCAGATACTGTGTATGGTCCTAGACTATTTGCTAAAACAAATAGATCAATACAAAGAAAACATTTTAACTCCAAATAGTGCACTATTATATTTAAAACTGCAACCAAATCAGGCTGGTGATTTTTGGTTTGTCCAACTAGTTCTATGTACTAGTAGCGATCCGCCCCGGCTTCGCACGGGTGATTTCTGGATCTCAACAACAACGCCACCTATCGAGTGCAATTCTGAATTTAAACCATTCAGGGACCCATTAAAATGCACTCAAAAAGTTTCATCAAAGTCGGTTCAGCCGTTCAGGAGAAGTTCAGTGACAAACACACGTACAGAATAATTTTATATGTAAAGATTAGTTAGTTACTACGATAGAACGAAATGGACAGACACGGAAATTGGTCGTTATTTTAATGGTCAGAAACTTATATGATCATCGATCATCGGTCGTTGTCATTCAAATTACTACGTTGTATTGAATACTTTATCTTGATTAACTGTTGAACTATATGGACATAAAATACAAAAATATTGAAATCTATGTCATACTGAGCAGTAGGTTAAAGCTGTCCATTTTGTTTTATCGCAGAACTTATAGTAGAACTGGGTGGCCCTGATTTTTAATGCGTGAATTATTGTACCAGTACCAAAATATGTGTACCAAGATATTATATTTCACGAACTATATAAATGGAATATTGCAAATTTTATGAGATTCACATACAATCAACTAAATATTAAAATAGTGAAAGCTACGTATATTCTGTTGGAAGACACACGAGAATTATATTAAACGTATTTTGTGTTTGTACTACTCAAGATAATGATTACCAAGATATATCATGAGCTCATCTCTTGTAATCTAGGCGTAAGGATTACTGACATTTTAAGTCATTAATCTTCACTATCAATTTATATCCTAAATGTCCATTATTGAATTAGAATCTCTTAATGTGTAATGGTTTTAGAATAAAGAGTATATAGACATAGACATGGACATAAAATTGTTATTTTATCAATACACTCACATATTATACATTTAGAAATAATAAAAAGTTATGTATAAAAGAAGGGAATATAATAAAATAAATTCAGCAAGAGGAGTGATGTGATACCAAAAGGATTCAACTTAGCATATTATTGTTACTGCAGGTAGATTTTCAGTGAGCTCTTTAGAATAAGCCTTGCAGCAGCGCAGATTTTCAGCGGAGCCCTGATAAATATTAGTTACTGTATTGCGACCTCGACGTTATCGGTGCTAACTTTCCATTTAAAAATAATGAATCAACAGATAATTAAAGAATACATTTTCAAGTATATACATAAAAGTAAAAATGTACATACCTCCCCAGCACACACACACACACACACACACACACACACACACACACACACACACACACACACACACACACACACATATATATATACATATATGGTTATTTTTCAAAGAATAGCCAAATTTAATAATAAAGTTCAAAATATAAATACTGATACACTTTTGCAGTTTTAAAATGCGTAAATAGGGTTTCTACATTTATTTGAAAATATCCGAAATAAAATGATTTATGGCAATAACTATAGCGTACGCGTGTCTGTGTGTTTACGAGTCAATGCACAGAGCTTTTGCCTACTATTTACTTCCTTAATGATACCAATTTCCAATAGTGATTCCAATTTTCCCTTCATACTTTAAACGGGCTTAGGAACGTCATAATAAATAAAATTAAAAAAATACATGTCATCAACGTGTGGGATGGATGCTATGCTAATAAAAAATTTTGCACTCTTCGAATTAAATTTTTTTTTACTCCCACACAAAAGACAGTTCGAAATACAAGTTTAGACTACAGAGCGAAGGACAGAGGCGGAGAATAAACAATTAGTTATAGAAAAGATAGCTGAGCTAGGAAGCCGATGATAGATTGGCTTGATTTGAATAACTCAGGCTGCGCGAGCGTAGCGTCTAGCACTGAGGGCGTTTAAAAGCGGACTGGCCGGTAAAAACAAAGGCGCCCAGACGGCAAACATCGCGTCGGCGCGTACGCCGTTCAATATTCTTAATCAAAACTGACAGAAATTGCATGTCACCACAGACATAACCGATGACTTCTTGTCTTTATTATGGCGTATTTAAAAAAATGAAATCAAGTATTTACAACTATTAACAATTTAAAACGATTAACTTTTTACAACCACGAACTATTTACAAATTAAATGTGCAATCATTTAAAATAACACTAACCATTCACAAAAATGTTTTCGAGGTGGACTACCGTTATTATTCAGTGCTTGCACACGTTGGTAATGAAATGGGTGATATCCAGAATAATTCAATAATTTCCACACGTAGTACTGGCTAACTATGAATTCTCGAGCTGCATCATTGGTGCTAACGCCAGGGTTTCGCTCGAAAAACTCGATCACTTTGTTTTTGACAGCCGGGCTTATTACTGAATCAGCACTTCCAGCACTTCCATGCACACCGTAACATTTCATAGTATTCGCGGTTCGAATATTTTCGTTGTGAAATTAATAAATATTGTAAACTGATAATATCCACCTCAATTTTGAGTTAATACGACTTATTTGTGTTTGTAAAATAAATAAAAGTCATAAGTATTTTAATTAAATAGTGTTTAGTGTTCCAACTAAAAGTGACAGTTGTAACGAACATCGTTTAAACGTACTGTAAGTGTAATTCTAGTTGTCTCTTTAATATTTTGAGATTTACCTTTTAAGTAAGTGTTATTCCGGATTTCATTTGAATTATTTACTTGATAATTTAATTTGAGATCTGTAAATAGACCCATTGATCTAGACATTTGCTTACTCTGCTTCTTCGGTTTTCTTTCTTTGTTTTCTTTTGCTATTTACACCTAAAAGTAAAATTAATACACGCAACGCCAAAACGCGCCAAATGGAGAACCAACTTCAAATGGCGCTTCAAGAACATAGGGCGTCAAAGGAACTGTGTGAGCTGTTGCTTAAAAAAAGGGATGACAATGAAAAGGAAATAATAAATATAATTGCCAAAAATATTTAGCTAAAATGTGATATGGTTTGTTTTAAAAGAAAGGGATCAGCTTCAGGGAACATTCGATGAGTTTGATCGGTGCAGCAAGGAATATGAGAAATCCGTCAGATTAATTGCTGCGTTGCAGTTACAGTTCAGTGAGGCTAATGAGCAGATTGTGCAATTAAAACAATTCATAGATAACTTGAAAGCGTCCCAAACTCAAAACTCTTCAATGAGCTCAAAGAATGTGAATCTTCTAAAACGTTGCAACCCTCCACAACATTCGATTTGACTGGTGATGATAATGTCACATCAAGAACAGCAAAAAGGATTACCTGCAGTAGAAGAATCATAAAGAAATATGTAAAAATTAATAAATATGTTAGGAAAGTGCAAAAGTTAATTAAAACTAAAATTAATACATACTCAAAATTATATTAATGTATGTAAGGAAAAGCAAGAATTAATTAATAAACTTAAATTATATTCAATTGAGGTGGAAAATATGAATAACTATTATGAGACTGAAATAGAGTAGGTATCTAAATTCATAAAAACTCCCTACAAATTAAATCAAATAAATATGCATCTGCTCAGGATGAGATAAAATAACACATATTGGCCATGGATGATCTGGTAAAGTCATGTAAATATAATGAGGAGCGCTTTGACTCCTTAATAAAACATCAGAGTCAGTATCAGCGCTCAATACCAAGTTCATCGGGTACAATATGTGTAAATAATTTTTACACGTAGTAGAGCCATGCTGCAGCTATTATTAGTATAGTTATAGCACGAATGGGTCGGCTCGACCGGGGAAGGACCACGCTCTCACAGAAAACCAGCGTAAAATATTAGCTTAATGCTGTGTTTCATATGGTGAGTATAGAGAACGGAAACCCTTTACTGGAAACGAGGCATTCCATCTTGGTCCTCACGGGTGACGACGCATCTGCATTTTGATTTAAATCGAAGATATGTAGACAGCTCAGCTTACCACCATCGACTGTGTGCCTGTTCACCCTTATCTTATAAAAAAAATGAAACAGTAATGACTCATTATTTTTACCTACACTCTATGACAGTGCCATGACAAAGAATATAAACTTAAAAGGTAATTTAAAAATTAAAAAAATTGTTATGTATTTTGATGAAATAGACAAAAATTTAGGAATGATGTTAAGAATGTATAGAACAAGTATGAACGAGTATAGCGCTTCATATTTTAATGCAAAAAAGTCTGGTACTCGGGTAAAGAAAGATATGAGCCTTATGCCGTTGTACATAAGGCTTCAATTTCAAGTGTATTTTTTTTAATTATATCCTTTTCAGCCTGCTTATCTTAGCTATGTATAAATCTGAATTTTCCCTACAACAGACTTTTACGGGTAGTGGTAAAGAAGAAAAAGGGCAAAAAGCGAGCACAGTCCACCTGATAACTGGATGCTGTGGCCCATAGAACTTTCCTTTCCTTATTAAATATCACGGTGAAATTACGGATATTGCACTAGAACACACGATCGTGCTTAAAATGAAAATTATGGGCGTTAAGCGTAATGCAGCCTACAAGCGTTACAAGCGACCTTAATATTCAGTTATTATTAAGTGTGATAAATTTTGCTTAGATATTTTTAAGTGAGATTAAATTTTGTTTATATTTTTGAGTAAACGTGTTTTTTTCTTTACTTCAAAAATACAGTTTACAGAACCTTCCTTGATAATTTAATGAAAATGAGAAAACAAACTATAGTGACTGTATTAAGCTAATGGAATGGGTTTACTTAGTTTTCATCCCTTAGCAATCATGAAGGCAATCAGTCTTAATGCATTAGTTTACTTATTCAATTCCTTTGTACACAAGGTGGTCACGACACATTAAGCAGGGTCGAGTTCTCATTGATAAACTTATTTTCACAAAACATTTTTTTTTCAATCCAAGAGATTTAAGTTACGTTTTGCTGCCTATCATACTACCGAATGACTGAGTAAAAGATCGTTCTCTACTTTTTAGACGATTTGATTGACAGAAACAATGTTATTTCAGACATTATCATAATAATTTTAGCTTATTAAAATACCACTGCTGAATATAAAATTCTCCTAATGACGACGCTGATGTTTACAAAGGATGCATGAAAATCGTACAGGTCATTAATAAATAAGTAGTTTAATGCTGGATATGACCCTTTTCCAAAATAGTTGGAAAGAGACGGTTCTGGTCAAGGTCAAGGTTCCGTCGCTGGTCAAGGTTTCTTTATTTGCGAATAGGCCAACATTTTACAACATTCATTTTTGCCTATTCACTCTTGTCTTGAATAGATCCATATTATACATTTATACCACAAGACCTGGAGATTTTCCGTATGGTGAATAAGTCCTAAAACACTTACTGTATGAAATATTGTTTTTTTCATCTTGCATCTCATATAGTATAAGATGTATAATGGTATCTGTTACACCCTACACGGCAGAGGTAAAGTCAAAATTTATCTAAAGAAATGGCCGATTCATAATGCATTTATAATTTTGAAATGGTCAAAAGACACCAGTTATTTAATAAAGACCAATTATGCTCGATGAGAAAAAAATATTCTCTTAAAAAATAAAACATTAATTCGATGCATATACGTTTTTTATTGTTTCTCCATCTACTATTTTTTAAATGTAGGTATATATATTTATAGAAATCTTAGAGGCTACTCTTTAAAAGAAGAAGAAGAAGGAATAGCCTCGAAAATACTATATTTTATACAAAAAACATTGCCAACCGTACATCGAAAGCTTAGATTTTAAAAATGCACCCGATATTTTGTTACAATGAAGATTTAAGCGCAAATTATTTAAATAATATTTATGAGACAGAATTAATGTGATGGAGCTTTTATATTAACCGTAAATAATTAATGAACTTAAAGTAAAGAATTAATTCAGTGATTTAAAACTATCGTATTTTAAGTAACGATCCTGTTCCTTTGACGCCTTAAGTTCTTGAACCGCCATATGAAGTTGGTACTCCATTTGGCGCGTTTTGGCGTTGCGTGTATTCATTTTACCATTAGGTGTGAATAGCAAAAGAAAACAAAGAAAGAAAACCGAAGAAGCAGAGTAAGCAAATGTCTAGATCAATGGGTCTATTTACACATCTCAAATTAAATTATCAAGTAAATAATTCAAATGAAACCGGAATAACACTTACTTAAAAGGTAACTCAAAATATTAAAGGGACAACAAGAATTACACTTACAGTACGTTTAAACGATGTTCGTTACAACTGTCACTTTTAGTTGGAACACTAAACACTATTTAATTAAAATATTTATGACTTTTACTTATTTTACAAACACAAATAAGTCGTATTAACTCAAAATTGAGGTGGATATTATCAATTTACAATATTTAATTTTAAAATATTTGGGAGCAATTATTTTACAACTTGTCATCAGGGTTACCACATGTATAACCAAGGAATTGTTCTTCCCAAAGACTCTGCTGTCATTTAAAAAATACCTTTGAGAAAGATTTTAAATATAACGTTGTTTTGAATACAATAACTTTGCGATCTTCCAAAGCTGCTTACATTACCATAGAGATTATTCAATTTTATTTGCTCATAAGATCACATTCATGATATATCAATATTAAGTATTTATCTTAGTTCATTAATAAGCGGAAATCTACATAAAACTCAAATTTATAAATTGTTAATTGGATAGAATAATAGATACTTAACGTATATTATTTTGGGTAATTTCTTATTTTGTTTTTGTGATGTAAAAAAAACAAGTATGAACGAGTATAGAGCTTTTTGGTACCTAATAATTTTATGCAAAAAAAAGTCTGGTACTCAGGTAAAGAAAAATATGAGCCTTATAACGTTGTACATAAGCCTTCAATTTCAAGTGCAGTTTTTTAATTATATCTTTTTCTGCCTTTTTTTCTTAGCTATGAATAAATCGAATACACCTACGTTTAACCAAAAGCAACTGGCTGCACCTTATTGTAGTCGACTAAACCTAATTATATTTTTTTATTTAAAAAGGGTATAAGTCGCTTCCAGATATCTGTTTTGTATTGTTTATGTTCATGAAACCTATTTTATCTATTTATCGCTACCGTTACAGCCTATCAAAGTTCACTGCTGAACATAGGTCTCCCCCACAGATTGCAACTTTGCATGTTTAGTTTGTTTAGTCTAAGCATGTTTGCTCTAGTTTTTTCGTTAGGCAGGCGGGTTGGCAACCGTAGTTTTTTATTTTCTAGTCGTTATTAGGAAGACGCTGCTGTCTATTTCCGGGATTGTTTAGTTCTGTATGACACTCACGGGACGATATGGGTTAGTGAATATATTTACACCGCAAATACACGGTAATATCTATTTAATTATAGGTATCTATGAATATATAATTATCTATGAACATACATATATTTTAATAGATATAAGACTATGAATTCTATATAATGTGAGGAGCTAATGTCTGAGTTCTGAGATAGGCATCAAAATGCCCGTTTAAAAGCGTTGATGCAGTGTGATTCATTTATACTAAAAAAGGCTGGTTCTCAGGTAAAGAAAGAAATGTGTTATGACGTTGAACGTATATTATAACTATTACCACAGGATGTTAGGAAATTGAATTATTCATCTTTAGTAAGTACGAAGGGCTACCGTATAAATGGTTGTTTAAGTGAATTAATCAATTAGAGATGTATTCTGAAGAAATTAATCCTATTAGGGAAGGATGATGATTTACTCACTCAAATTGTTTAACTCAACACTGTCCGAATAATATCGGATATCGTTTCTAGTTACATATCACTAAAGTATATCGGATAATTTATTGGATAGGTACCGGTAGGGCTCTTTATTTACCTAGGAATCTGCCTGGTTGCTCGCGCCCTCATTTTTGGTGATAAACATTGCAATAATTGCTGAATTCAATCTTAGCCTTTAGGGGTTATAAGGTATCTATCGCTTTCTTTGTTTAAAGTAGGTCGCTGGTGTCGCTGGGCAGTAGCCATATACAATGATAAAATCAGTGGGTTCGTTTGTCATTGTGATATTAATAAAAAAATATTACGAAAAATTACAAAATAGATTGTTTGATCGGTTTTTAATAAGATTGAAAATTAACAAATGAGTCCTCATTTAATTTACCTTTCTAAATCTTGATACATTCTTTTCGTACTATGTTTACTTGCCATCGATTGAAGTAAACAATACAATTTGCATTGCAAGGGATTTCTTAATTTTTTCCTAGTTAATAGTTTCGTCATCAGCGAAAATACTCCATTTTTTTTAATTAAAGCCTCAAAATATTAACGTCTGATAGAGATGTTGGAATAAAGGAATTCGCAAAAGAAACCTGTTATTTCTCTATAGTCTTACTTAAATATGTATATTCGTTTGGTGTAGTTTATATTTTTGTGTAAAGACAATTCAATTCCATCCCATTAAACGTTATATTTATTTTCACGCTTAAATGCCCATTTCATTTACCCGTCCTCTCGTATACAGCATCAGTAAGATTAATGGGTCAACTTTAAGCTGAGTTAACCGCATTGCAATGTGCTTCTGTTCGACGTTATGTTAAAGTTGGTTATAATATAAATAAATACTTACACTTACGGGCTATCATTATTTACTTGTAACATTTGTTCTTTAGATGGATATTGTTTCGAGTGGAAGAAAAGTAAAATTTTTAGGATGGCTTACGTAAGCTTTTATGATCATTATAATCACTATCATACAACTCACAAATTCATATCATAAAATTCACAAGTCACAAGTTACAAAGGCCAGACTCTGGATTTTTATTGTCACTATTTATTGGAAGATTGTTTAACGGCTACCAAAAGAGTACAGATGTTACAGCTAATGTTAGTGCAAATAATTAGCTGACTAAACTTAAGTTTAGATTTGAGCATAGGTTAATGTTATTTGTTATATAAAATTTTAAAAAACCTTAACCTAGTGGCCACCGGTGACACTTAGTTTTACAAAAAAACGAAAACTACACATTAATTGGTTAAACTTAGGTGTATTTGAATCATTCATGGTCTAAACTTGGTGTCGCTGGCCGCCAGTAGGTTGAGGTGCAGATTGGGTGGCCCTTGGGTTAATCATTGGAGCATCATTGATACGTTTTAATATAATATTAGCGGTCCGCCCCGGCTTCGCACGGGTGATTTCTGGATCTCAACAACGGCGCAACCTACCGGGTCCAATTGTAAATCTAAACCATTCAGGGACCCACTATACTACCAGTATACTACCAGTTCATACGCAAGTCAAATATTTACTTTAAAAAAAATACTTTTTTAATGAAGACTTAAAATTAGAAATCATGCACCCCGTGTGGTGTACGCGCGCCGTAAGCAGCCGCAAGCTGCAGACGAGCCGTGCAAACAATATGTACGGGGAACGAACGGCAAGTTACATTGTTCCACGACTTATAAACAACCTACCCCCAGAATTCCGCGATAACTTAAATATAAAAAATATTTAAAAAAAACTTAAAATGTACTTTTTGGGTAATTCATAAAAAAAGAAAATTTTACTACTTAAAACAGCGTATATGCGTTTGCTCAGGTCCTAATTAGGCTGTAATGTTTTCTTTTACAAACTAAATTAATGATACTTTAATATAACGTCGACTCAGGTCGCGTCACAAACCTTAGTGGTTTTCTGTATGCGAATTTTTAGGATAGTTTTTTGTAATGCTTTTAATATGGTAAATAAATAAAAAAAAACCATAAAATTGGACCAGCCATTCTCAAGTGATGATCTTTCACACATGCGCCACAACATTAGTCCTCGCTCAAAACTAAGACTTAGTTAAGCCGGCTAATCTTAGGCTCATTATTTACTCTAACATTAGCATAACATATAAATCACAACGTTTAACGGCTCGCTGGTCTTCGTCAACGCATGAACTTGTTTAACTTCTATTCTTCTTCTTCTACATAACGCCTTTATATCAATTGTGCAATTGTGTTACTTTTTTGGGAATCGTTTGCCGGTGGCAATCACTTTGCAACTGTTTCATTTTTTCATTTTATTTTGTAACATAAAATAAGCCAACCTGTCACCGGCAAAGGCAGTTACGGGTGACCCCTGCGACTGTAGATGAAGTAACCGCGAACGAAAACATCTATGTGTAGTGAATATCGGATGACAGATAGTTCTTTTTATCAGTGTTTGTTGAACGGACTGATAGACTATACAATAAGCATGATAAATTAACGTTGATAATTACTAAATTTACATCTGTACTTCATCAGCTGCTCTTGCACGTTCGTATTCTGTGAGAGCGTGGTTCTTCTGCAATCAAGCCGACTCATTCGTGCTGCAGCCAAAATACAACACACACAATGTAAATAAAATCATATTTTGTATAAGAACTTATCATAAAGTAAAATGGCCAGCAATTGGCCGACTTATGGAGAAAGAGGGCCTTTATGATGGACTCTTTCTTCAAAAAGCTGCCCCACAGAAAGTGGACCTGGTTGAGCCTGACCGTCCAACATAAAATGAGATTGACTTCATTATTACGACTAGATGGTAACTGTTCAGTGATGTCTCAGTGATCGCGAGGGTGAAAACTGGCAGAAACATCACCGAATGGTTAGAGGAACACTGAAACTAAACGTTAAGTTGGAGAGGTCACGTCTAATGAAGTCAACGCCCGTCCCTCGTGCTCTAATCCAAAGTCCCAAAACTTTCAGTTCGAGTTACAAAACCATTTTCAGTGCTAGAAGACTGCAATGCAGTGTACGATATGAATGACAAGCTCGTGAAACTGTCCATGCGGTCGAAGCTAAGTTCTGCAAGACCCGTCGCAGAAGAACACAAAACTTCCGATCATACTCTTAATCTCATGGCTGTTAGACGGGATATGAAGTTGCAGTCTTCAGCAGATTTGACAGCATACAGACAACTGAACAGACAGATCTCCAAACGCATGCGGCGGAACTTACGCAACTTCAATGCAGCTCGTATTGAAGAAGCGATGGGGCTTAACAGTGTTCCAGATTGAGAAAAAATGCTTTCTCGATATTATAAAAAATAAAGGGCTGTGGTAGAAAATAAGGAGATCGAGGGCGCATCTCAAAAGGATTCGAGGCATCCCTTAAATACATTTTTAGTAAACGAATTCACGGAGTCCGTTAAATATCGTAATAGTAGTCTATTTCATCGTAGTAATTAATTTCCCTCTAAATATTTTCAAACGCGCGCTATCACGATCTCAAGTCACGGACCGCCTGCACACAGATTTTAGCATCTCAAGTACCTATTGTGTACTTGAGAGCCGAGTTTTGTTTATTAAATATACTCAGGTATAGATAACGTAAACCTAAGCCGCAACTTGACGTATGTTTATTAATTGGATAATAACCTCAAGATTCTTCCCAAGTGTATGCACTTGAGCTGAGGAACGTTTATTAATAATATTTTATTCGACGTACAAATCAAAATGCGGCTTTTATCTTTATCTTTTATCTTTATCTTTTATTTTAAAAAACTGACACTAAATTTTTAAATTATTTATATAAAAGAGAAAAATTTTATAAACTTTTTCAGTTTTCCTTTTCCGCCTTAATCATACGACGTAAATATTTCATCTCAATAAAGAAACCAGAGACTGTATTTTAGTTTCATATCTTTGGTCAAGATTGCTTAAATTTTTATTTATTTTTTAGTTTTGAAACAGAATTGATATAACGTTTATATCCATTGCAGCCTAAAAAGTGCACTGTTGAACATAGACTTCCCATAGATTGCCTCGTATAGGAATTTTGCCATAGTAGTCATGCGGGCAGACAGGTGGATTTATTATTATATTAATGCTGCTACCCATCTCCTGGTTCAGTTTCTCGTTGTTGTTTTACTACACCCACGGGACGGTATGGGTGGATATTCTTATCGCCACAACACTGTAAACACTGATACAATTGTAGTAAAATACATTTGGTCTTAATGTGGTGTGGTGTAAGAGAATAGAGTAAGTAATCAATGTAAAACGAAATATCAATGAAGAGATAGTGGATCAAGCATGAAAAACCATCTTGTCTGTAATGAAAAATTAAGGGATATTATGATGGTTAAACAACTGCGATGTAACTTTATGCTTCTATTCTGATCTTAAAGGCAGGAACAATAGTGTTGTAGATAGATTTCTAGGTTTTCAGGACGAATAAAAACACTTGTTATGTTGTCAGGAGGCAGCTGAGGGCAGGGCAGATCAGAGTTCCTTTGTAGTTTGTTCTTCCTTTTTCTGGTAAGGCCCGAATGTCGAATGAATTCTCAGTCAATGGGCGCGATATTTATACGTTTTCTAGTGACTTTCTAGAAACCTCCGCCTCTTAGGCCTCTTCATTATCTTTTTATTTTATGAAAATTTTATTAATTTACATATATTTTCCTTATATCAAGTCTTAGCTTACAATATGCTACTTACATTAATATTATCTACTCGGCTCCGCTCAGTATAGAAATGACACAAATCTGGGAGCGCCTTAATACCAATTCCCGCCAACTGCCTCACTTCTATACAAGCACGACCTAGCTTATTCTAGTTGACAAGGGATCTGCGCCCCCTTCCTTTATGCCGCATCATGGCGGAAAAGCAGGCCAAAGCCGTTCCCTACAGGTGGTGTTTAGTGGTAAGACACTTTTTCAAAGTGAGTCTCATTACAACCACGCAGCCGGCTGCGTGGTATGCTATGAGCATTCATCACCCTCCCCACTTCCGGAGGTGTCCCTGCATTGGGCGCAAAAAACGCGCGCGACCTTTTCAGCGCCGCCGACCCCGTGCGGTTGTAAGTGATAGCGCCTCCGCCCAAAAGCGGTTGTGTTAGCTGTCCGCTCACCGTCCTCGTATGATGAGTGCCTTCCTGCCTCCGCCAGCGCCGCCGCCCGTGTGGTTGTGTTAGCAGACCGTGCTCGCCTTCCCCGTACGGTGAGCGCATTCGCCTCGCGCGCGACCTCACATCATCATTCCTTAGCACCGCCGCCTCGTGCGGCTGTGTTGGCTGACCCGCGCTCCTGTCCCCGTACAGGTTGTGCCCCGCGCCCAATATGCTTACAATATGCATTTACATTAATACATATGCGCGCACTCGGCGCCGCTCAGTATAGAAATGACAGCGAATTCAGGAGCGCCCTTTAAATATCACCCCGCTAACCGCCTCACTCTATACAAGTACGCCCTAGCTTACGCGCGCGATCTGCGCCCCCTTTAAGGGGACACCTGATGCGGCAAAGAAGCCATAGGCCAAAGCCAGTCCCACAGGTGGTGTTTAGTGGTAGGCACTTCATAGTGAGTCCACATAACCACGCAGCCGGCTGCGTGGTATGCTATGAGCATTCACCACCTCCCTCACCCGCTCCCGGAGGTAGCCTTGCTTTGGGCAAAGAAACGCGCGCGACCCAGTCCTTAGTGGAGCGTCGGTGTTCATATTATTATGAATTAAGATATGACCTTATTTATGGTTTAATTATTCCTAAAACACATTTTTTTAATTTTTCAATAAACACAACAAAATATAATACTTTATTCATACATACTTATATGCATATAATACGAGTTTAATTTTATAATATTATATTGCATCTTTATCTACGTCCTATAATATTACATTATATCTTTATCTATGTCCTATCTTATCGCTTATCTATTGCAATATGATAAGATATAAAGGTAATGAGTCGCTCGCGTCCGTGGCTCGACCACCTAACCTAGGCCCACCCTACACGTGTCCCCCGGTGGTGCTAAAAGAGCGAAGCCGAAAGGATATTCTGGCCTCGCCGTATGGTAGCGGCGTAAAATCTACCACCCTTAGATCGCACCATGAGCCAACACATTAAAGGAATGGCCCTGAGTTCCCGGCGCCTTTAATGGGGCAGGGTGAAGAACTCGGGAGTAAACGGCGACAAGGTTCGCCACCCGTCATTCTGTCCCCGGAGGCGAAAGTGGATTGCGGAGGCCCGTCTGGCTACGCTGAATGTATGGAGCAATGAATGATAAGATGGATGAAATATGCGAAATGATGAATGATAGAGGAATAGATGTGTTATGTAAATGAGACGAATGAAAAGGAAAGGATGCCACTGCACATGGCATGTATACCGCTTACTGGTCTGGTGTAGACGAGACCGAGCGGGCATCCCAGGGAGTCGGTGTCATCCTTTCAGAAAGAATGGGTCAATGTGAAGAGTATATGAATGTAAGCCCAAGCTGCTGTGGATACGAATGAAAGTGGGCAAAGAAGTTGTTTGTGCTAGGGTACGCCCAGACATGTCAAGCCCACTTATATCCGAGAGCAGTTTTGGGACATGGTAAGGATGGTGTTGATGAAATGTAAGGGAAATGAAAATATCATTATGTTAGGAGATTTTAATGGAAGGGTTGGGGTGAAGAGGTCTGGTTATGAAAGGATATTAGGAATGTTTGGGGATGAAAGTGTAAATGAGAACGGTGAAGACCTCCTCGCCGTATGTGAGGAAAAGAATCTTTTTGTGACGAATACTTTCTTTCGCCATAAGAGGATTCACATGTATACATGGGAAAGAGGTAATGATAGAAGCATGATGGATTTCATAATTGTGGATGAAAGATAGGAGCGCAGTGGTAGATAAGAGTTTACCGGGATCCAACGTAGGACGGATCATTACCTGGTCTTATGCCGAATTAATGGTCTATTCAGGCGTTGGCGGCATCGGTCATCTTTGTCTACCACTGCGTTACAGCGTATAAGAACAGAGAGGTTACAAGATGAAGGTGAAAGAGAAGTATAAATGTAGACTGAGGAGAATATAAATGGTTTGAATGAAATATGTATGAATGATTTAGACCTGAAGACTGGTGGAATAATGTTAGAGAAAAGTTTGGTGGATGCAGCCACCGAAGTATGTGGTGGTAAGAGAACGAATGAAAGGAAAATAATACGTTGTGGTGGGATGATGAGATTCGGATGGAAGAAGCAAAGAAGAGAGCATGGCTAGATTTACTGGCAACCAAAGCTGGTAATTTGGCGGTATGAATGATGAGATTGAAGAAAAAAGGCAGACTTTAGACTTATAAATAAGAGAGTAAAAAGTTGTTGAAAGGAAAAGCAAGAAAGAACGGATAAGAATGATAGAAGGATATCTGATAACTTCCAGGCAAATATTAAAATGTTCTGGAAACTCGTAAGAACTGCTAGGGAAATTCAAAACAGCCTAGAATGAATGCTATACGAGACGAGAATGGCTGTATGCTGAATGATGAAGTTTGAATTTAAAGAGATGGAAGGAATACTTTGAAAGTGTTTATGAGTGAAGGGTCGTCTGAATTAGTGAAAAAAAATTCGAAAGAAGTGGAGAGAGTAGGGAGATAAGTGTAGATGAAATAATGAAAGCAATGAAAAGCATGAAAGCAGGTAAGGCAGCCGGATATGATAGAGTATCACTGAAATGCTAAGGGCTGGAGAGGGTGGTGGCAGGCCTGCTGTACACCTTGTTTAATTTATGTTGGGAACTGAAGCGGTACCGGAAGACTGGTAAAGCCGTTATAGTCCCAATATATAAGGAAAAAGGTCACAGCAGGACTGTAAAACTACCGTGGTATCAGCTTGTTTAGCATTGGGTAAACTGTATGCTAAGGTGTTAATTGAAAGAGTTATGGAAGAAACTGATGGAAAAATTTGGGATGTAAGCTGGATTTAGAAAGGAATGGGGTGTACGGATCAAGTATTTTCCACGCATGATTGTGAGAAGTTTTTGGCCAAAACCAGAAAGTTTTTGTGCTTTCATGGACTTGAAAAGGCTTATGACAGAGTGGACAGGAATGTTGTTATAAACACTTAACTCATTTGGTTTGAGCGCTGGTTTGATACAGGCATTGAAGTCTCTTTTTATAGGACTCTAGTGCTTGTGCAGGATCAACGGGGTCTACTCGGACTGGTTTGGCATCCAAAAGGTGTCAGACAGGGCTGTGTAGCTTCCTGGCTGTTTAACCTATTTATGGACAGTTGTTTGCAAACTTTGAAAGTTGAAGAATGTGGGTTGAGAATGGGTGAGTTAACCGTCAAATGCCTTTTGTACGCCGATGATCAAGTCATTTGCATCGTCGGCGCCGAGTTGCAATGATGGTTACTTTAATGAACCGATCATTAAAGAAAAGAGGTATAAAAGTGAACGCAAGTAAAGACGAAAGTGATGGTTTTGAAAGAGAAGAAAGTAAAACGTTATGTGAAATAAGAATAGAAGGGAGTTAATTGAGCAAGTGGATGAGTTTGTATATTTGGGATGTTTATTTAGTAGGGATGGATATGATAAGGATATAGAACGACGAGTGAACGCAGGAAATAGAGTGAATGGGGCTCTACACGCTATTGTGAAGAGTCAGAATGTGTCAAAAAAGGCACGTTTGGCAATTCACAATGCTGTGTTAGTCCCTACTTTAATGTATGGTAGTGAAAGTTGGGTCTGGCAGAAGAAGCATGAGAGTAGAATAAATGCGGTCATTAAGGAGTATGCTAGGGCTGAATCTGAATGACAGGGTGAGAAATAGTGTGATAAGAGAAAAGTGTGGTTTGCAAGATGACGTTGTGACCAGGATTAAGAAAGGAATGCTTCGGTGGTTTGGTCATGTAGAAAGAATGAACGAAGAAAGAGTGACAAAGCAAATTTATGCTGCAGAAGTGAACGGCAGAGTCGGAAAGGGACGCCCTAGACGAAGGTTTATCGACCAAATTGGCGATATATTGGAAATGGGCCAGATTAGGAGTACCCTTAACCGACGATGTATGCGTAGATATATGGATGTAAAGGATGCGAGAGAGAGGTGTGCCAGGATCGTGCCAAGTGGAAGTCCGTAGTCTCTGCCTACCGCTCTGAGTGACAGGCGTGAGTGTTTATGTATGTATGTATGTATAAAAAGGTATAAAAACATAACATTATTTATAATTTTTAACTATCCTATTTTTATAAAATAACGTCTAAATCTAAAATAATTAATATAAACTTAACTGTTTATTAGAAATTAAAGTACTTAGTAAACATTAATTAATTAAAACATTTACGCTAATAATCATAATGTTAAATTACCAAGAAATATGATGAAATATAATAAAGGAATAGTCACGTGGCCCATCCCCCACTAGTTGCACCGCACTGCCCGCACGGCCCCTTCGATACTGTCGCGCACAAATAGAGAAACGAGAAGACAAGACAGACTAACGGATTGGATCCATCATCGTGTTGTCTGCGCTCAAGCCACGCGGACGTATTCATCGGTCGAGCCCATGCGCTTCCGTGTTCTACAGTGCTATTGTGTGAGACAACAACAGACAATTACTCGGAAGTGCTTCAGTGGTTTTTGCGTCATTGCTGCCGACAGGTTGCACCGGCCCGCCGGCCCATTGTCCCTTTTGTGTTGTGATTAGTGTAGTGCCCTACGCTCTGCCGATTTTCAGTAAACTATAAGTAGTTTTTTACACCGCCGCCTTAGGGGCGGCTATTTAATATATTATTTAATTTCTGTGTTCGCTTGTCGCTTTAGGCGATAGCTAGGTGCACCCCAGCATACCAACGCGCTAGGTGTATAGTGTTCGTATTACACACCCCCGCTGTGAGGTGGGGGTGCTGGTACACGTGTTTTCGTTAAACACCAACAAGATGGCGGCTATAACGATAGCCGAACTCACCGACTTTTTCAGTCGTGTCTGCCCCGACGTTTGGGTGACCTTTTAAGCACAGCGTGAAATGCCCGCTGCTGACCGTCCGATCGTGCGTATTGACAACTCCATGTCGCCGAGCACCGGACCTGCGACCCCCGTGTCCATAGACACTATATATGACATCACGTCCCCCGCGCCTTCTGCATTCTCCACCAGCGGACGCTCCGAGATGGAGACGGACGTAAATAGACCGGCCAAGCTCGAAGACGACGGCTTAACCCTAGTCTCGGGCAAAAACCGTAAGCGCCCCGCCGCGAAAAAGGGCGACGAGCCTCACTCGGCCCCTTCGTCCCCTAACGCCACTCCGGCTAACAAGATTGCGCCTTCAGCGCGCCCTAAAACTGCCAAGGTCGCGATTAAAGCCGCGAACCCAAAACTGGCCGCGGAGCGTAAAGAAAAGCCGCCGCCCCCTATTATTCTACTAGATAAATCCCGATGGAGCAACCTATCTAAATGGATAGACTCCAAAAAAATCTTCTGCCCCAAGGTCCACAACGGTGGTCAGGGCATTCGCATCCACGTCTCGACGACGAATGACTTCCGCGCTTTAACCGCGCATCTGAAAGCTCAAAAACTGAGCTTTCACACCTACGCCCCCGCGGTGGAATGAAACCTCTGCGTTGTCGTTCGCGGGCTCCCCAAGGAGCTTGAAACCGAATACGTTCTCAGCGATCTTATATCGCAGAACCTCCCTGTCAGAGAAGTACACAGATGCACCACCCCACTGACAAGAAAAGATACCTTGCCCTTTGCCTCGTCATCTTGGACCTGACTCCGGAAGGCAAAGAGATCTTCAACGTCCGCCGCATCTGCAACCTCACGGGGATTGGAGTTGAGGCTCCTCGTAACAGGGGTATCGTTGGCCAATGCCACCGATGCCAGCTATACGACCACTAGGCTAAAAACTGTTACGCCCGGCCTAGATGCGTTAAATGTCTAGGCGATCACGGCACACCCGAGTGCACCCAAACGCCTGAGTCGGATGGCCCTCCAAGCTGCGTTCTGTGCGGCGAAGCGGGACACCCAGCGAATTATCGCGGGTGTACCAAAGCACCACGCAGGAAGAGGCGCGGAGGTGTAGACCGGCACGGACGAGCGGCTAGCGCCAGCAGGTCCCGTCTTCGGCAACCTGCCCCTTCAGTCGCACCGATCTCGGTGTCGCAACCCACGCCCCTCATGCTATCACCAAACCCGCCTCGTTAAAGGCTTCCGGCAAGGCGTGCCTTGGTGCCCTGAACCCAAAATGAACGCATGGTTAAGCCCACGGCGATCGTAAGCGGACGCCTCACGGCCAGCGTCCTCCTTCCAGGCTTAAAAGCCCAAAATCGCCACTGACTTCTCATTAGTCTGCAGCTTCATCAGCAACATTAACTTTGCGGAAGTCACTTCTCTGGCCCGCAAACTTGCGAGGCAAAGACTACTCAGGATAAGCTCAGTGCCACCATTGAGCATATTACTTTATCGATGCAATCGACTTTCAGTGCGCTAAGTTGAACCCTCTTTTAAATCATAATGGCAGTACAACCTATCGGAAGAACCAATCCTAGTTATCTGACTGTCGTGTTTTAACGCAAACGGCATCAGAGATCAAAATGAAGAAATCGTGTACTTTTTACGCGATCATGACGTTGACATCATGCTAGTGCAAGAGACTTTCTTAAAACCTAGTGTGCGAGATACCAAAATAGCCAATTATACCTTAGTAAGAAATGATAGGCTGATCGGACTTAAAAGCGGCACCTTGATCTATTACAAAAGATCCTTGAACTGTATACCGATAGATACCCACCGCTTGCTAAGTTAGAAGCATCGGTTTGTAGGATAGCACTTACGGGCCATCCGCCCATCATAATTGTATCGGCATATCTGCCACGGCTGAAACTTATATTAGAAGCCGACATCTTGGCTCTACTAGATCTAGGCCCCAGCGTAATAATCGCGGGAGACCTAAACAGTAAACACGTTAGTTGGAATTCTCACGTAAATAATCGAAACCGAAACATATTATGCGACCTCACGGAGAGACGTTATCGCTCCTGAGAGTCCAACTCGCTACTCTTTTCACACCATCATCCGGACGTCCTTGATGTAGCATTACTAAAAGACATCCGGCTTACTATTAACTCGATCGAAACTTTCGTCGAATTATGCTCGGAACACAGGCCTGTCGTATTAGAACTGGGCCGGTCGGCAGGTGAGGTCCCTCAGACCAAAACCATCGTCGACTGGCGTAAACTCGAGGCCAAACTCGAGTCTACGAACCACAGCATTCAGACTTCATACCGGACAAGACTAACTCGACGGAGGAAGCCAATAGGGCGATTAGCGTCCTATCGACTCACCTCATTTCAGCGGTCGAAGATTGCTCCCGTAAAGTTCGTGTGTCGAGTGATCGGTACACGAAGCTTCCGGCAGACCTTCGACAACTGATTAGAGCGAAAACACCGCGCTAAAATCTTATGGCCGTTATCGCACGGAAGATAACGAAATCCGGCTACGTTCCTACTAAACGAGGTTAAACAACGTATAGCCGAATTTAGAAGCGATAAACGGGATAACCTCTTAGAAGGAATAGAACCATCCCAAGACGCCTTTTGAGGCTGACTAGAGCTCTGAAAGCAGCAAACTACTCCCATGCCGCCTCGTGAGGCTAGAACACCCCTATCTCACCTTAGACGATCTTGAAAAAGCCGAATGCCTAGCCGACAGTCTAGAGATCCAGTGTACCCCATCCAGAAGAAGCGGAAGTCGAACGTAGGTCTGCGTTACGATCCACTCGATCCTGTGACTCGATGAAGTCACTGAAACCATAAAAGCCTTAAGAATAGATCAACCCCGCCAGACGGCATCAGCAACTAGGTGATCAAATGAATGAATGAAATGAATCTTCCGGCACCACTAATTTACCTCCTCGTAGGAATTTTCAACGTGCTTCTCGAGCTGCTCTTTCCCGGATATCTAGAAAGAAGCAGACGTAATAGAATCCCTAAACTGGGGAAACCGCGCTATCGACCCGCCAGCTACAGGCCCATCAGTCTACTCAACACATTGTAAATTATACGAGCGCATCATTCTAAAGAGCCGTCACTTTGCTGAAATAAACAGACCCTCCCCTGACGAACAGTTTCGGTTTAGAAACAAACACTCGCACTAACCAAAGTCATCGCCCAACAGAATATATTCTGCTGGCCAATCACCATCCAAGAAAAGTCCCGAAACACGGGAGCCCTCTTCTTTGATGTCGTAAAATCTAAACGTCGCAGGCACACCATACAATGACACTACACCCACACCAAATGTGACAAGCACAAATAGGATAACGGATGGGGCACGTCGCACCCGTAGGCGGGCATGACGCATGCCAGCACATACACACCGTACACCCGTGTACCTTGGCGGTTCTCACCGCCCAGAACATCGACCGATACGAGCTAGGCAGTCAGAGGCGGAGGTACGCACACCCCCATTCGGACAGCGGTTAGATAGCTCAATAAACCTCAACAGAGGGACATATGATTGGTAACATTCATAAACCATCATCATCCTCATCCCCATCCTAATTGCCGCCTTTCCACTTTTTAAATAGCTGTGTCAGATTAAGCTGTAAGAGCCACATAGGCTAACAGCGCCCAACATCTCGAAAATAGAAAGGCAGACTAAAAAAGGGATACATTTTAATACAGTAAATTAAGAGCTACGAAGAAAAGATGAATTAAAAGAGAAAAAATGTGATATAAAATCTCTTAATTATATTTGTTTAAGAACTATTTTAAATTTACATTACATTTTCATACATAGCCTATTTTCAAGGACACAAAGAATTAAATGATGTAAAGACATTAAATCGGAATCGGAAAGTTTGAACTACTTTCAGTTTCTGATAGAAAAAATGACGCGTCTTTCATTTATAATTAGCATATCGACAGACAATATTTACTTAGGATGGCAAATATTGAACCCAAGAACGGAAAAATAATTTCATTCCAACGTCCAAACAAGCAAAACCTGTAAACAAAAACATTAAACATAACCCGTGGTACCTTTTTCAATTTTGAAAAGAATCGCCTTGTGTCAAATACCGTAATTCACTACCAATGTCTACAATCTTGAGAAATAACATAATAATAGAAATAACCTAATAATATAATATAAAAACTTTAAAAAAACATAGACTGATTATGAACTGTGATAATCCTTGTGTGACTACCAGATCATAGTCAGAAAATTAATGTATTACCATCGATTCTTAATATTATGTAAAAGTTTTTAAGCATATTCCTTATACAAAGATATATTTAAGGTGTATTGGTGATGTAAGAATATCCACTACCGCATATCGTCCTGTGCGTGTCATGAGAGGCGATAGAATGTAATTGAAACAGGAAGATACTGCTGGTCACCAGCAGTATCTTCCTGATAACAACTACAATTAATAAAAAAGCTGCGGTTGTCACCCTGCCAAGCGTGGCGAATATGGCAAAAGCCTCCTATGAGGCAATTTACAGGGGAGGCCAATTTTCAGCAGTGGTCTTTTCTAGGCTGTACATTATACATAACCGGAGCCATAAAAAGGCGTAATTACTATTTTATTAAAAAAAAACGAATGCACTCATTGAATAAAGAAGATGCAATTTTTTTCAATAGGTAATTTTATTTTGTCCTACAGGTCATGATCAATACGTGTTGTATAAGTTATTTTAAAACTTTTATATTATTTATTACTAATATATCTCACTTCAAAGTATAACCGAGTCGTATATCTCAGTCAAAAATTTGTTTTTCATCTCAAACAAGAGATAAGATCAATAAGGAGAATAATAATTTTGCTGTCAATTTCAGCAATGAAGTACCTAGTTATTTTTAAGAAGAAAACTTTATTAGAGATGGTATCTTTACCTCATATTCTCCTAAATGCTCATTTTTATTTAAAGAATAATATTATTATCTATGAAGGCAGCCTTCTCCTAGAATAATGGATGTCATATTGCAAGTTAAAAATAAATTTATTTACGCTCTTTTCTCTCATAATATTAACATCAAACTCTGCGCACTAAATAAGTTGGTGTCAATTTACTCAAAAGTAAATGACAAATAAATCATAGTTTATTCTTATATCTTTGTCTGTAATGTATTTTTTGATATAAAACAAGGAACAAATTAGCTTTCGTTGTAAGTAATATATTAGCTTTACAAATATAAATCCTATTTCCCAAAAAAGCTATATTACAAAAGCCGAAGATGCGGTGGCGAGTATATGCCTGTGTTTTGTTACGAGTATAAAAGAGCGGGTGGCTGTACTTCTCGAAGCGTTGTAGCAGTTCCATCCCAAGCTGGTTAGAAATCAGCAATATCTATCAGAACAGTATAACAATATTGCATTCATGAACATAGAGTACTTTATAAACAATAACTGTTCATTAATTCTATATATCCCTGTATCATATTTCACGTTACAAGTCAGTATGTTGTCGTGAAATTTATATACGCTATTCATCTATGCCACATGTTTGCACATCGGAACACGGAGAACTGAAACTATTCATGAATTCTAAACATCCCTGTATCATAATATATGTTTCAAAGCAGTATATTGCCGTGAAAATTAATGTCGCTGGTCTAATACAATTAAAAATAATAACAGAATAGATCGAATTTCGATCACGGCGGCCAATCTTAATAGAGACGACTTCTGCGTAGGATAACGCAAAAATGAACCAATACACTATATAGGTAAAACGAGTCATATTAGGGCATGCACTATTGACTAATATCAATGGCATGCACCCGTTTATCGGTTAATAATTATTTATGTATAATGTAATCTGTCATAATCGAGTTTTATAGGAACGTTGTTGAACACTATGAGGATTATTGGATAGCTCCACATTATATTAGCCGTGGTAGCTCAGGGGCTAAGCACTCGCTGTAAATTTCACAGTACGCGAGCAACCCGGGTTCGATCGAATGAAATTGTTGATTACAATTTTAAGTGCTCATTTACCTCGTGCTCAGTGGTGGAGGAAAATATCGTGAGGAAACATGCATGTCTAAGAAAAGTACAAATGCATTTTTGAGAAAAATGGTGAAGATTTACGGAAAAATGTTTATCACTGAATGTACTGAAAATCAGGATAGATTTGAAGAAAAAAAAAACATGTGCTTAGTTTTGCTGGCTTTTTTTTATAGAAGAGGGGGCAAACGAGCATGTGGCTCACCTGATAGTAAGTGACTACCATCGCCCATGAACAACCGCAACACCAGGGGAATCGCAGGTGCTTTGCCGGCCATTTAGAAAGGAGTAAGCTCTTTCCTTGAAGGTCCCTAAGTCGTATCGGTCGGGAAAAATCACCGGTGGTAAACAATTTCACAGAGAAGTTGTACGAGGAAGAAATCCTTCCAGTAAAACGCACAGTGGTGGACCGCCAAGCATACAGATGGTGAGGATGGTATCGTGAATTTTGACGCAATGTGCGTTCGTGAAATTTGGCGGCTGGAATTAATCCGAACAATTCCTCAGAGAACTCCTCATGGTAGATGCGATAGAAAATGCAAAGGGATCCAACATCCCTATTCAGCGCCAGTGAATCGAGCCGATCAGAAAGAACTCGGTCGTCGACGTTTCGAACCGCTCTGCGCTGGATGCGGTCAAGTAGATGGAGCTGGCACTGGGGTGCCCCGGCCCAGAGATGAGAACAGTATTCCATGTGAGGCCGAACTTGCGCTTTGTAAAGTTGCAAGCGATGTGCCGGCATAAAATACTGTCTCGCTCTGCTGAGCACGCCAAGCTTTTTAGAGGCCAATTTGGCCTTTCCTTCTAAGTGACCACCAAACTGCACACTATTCTATATTTCGCCGAGGATTCCGATGCTGAGGCAGCACGGGGAGGAGATACGACAAAGGAGTTCTTTTTAGCGGTAAACGCGCAAACTTGTGTCTTCTGGGGATTGAACTGGACTAGATTTAGTCGCCCCCAATCCGAGAATTTGTTCAGCAAAGTCTTCCACATATTTGCTTTATTTTATAGACCATATATTATATGTCTTATACTGTTATCATAATGCTTATGCATCATAGACAACTTCTATATTAGTGCTTTTGTTCCATAGACCTTACTTTCATAAGTCCCTAATATAGAACTAGTCATTGTGCAACAGTACTATTTATTTTATTTTTTATTTATTTAAAAACTTAAATATAACACCTTAAGGTAAAGGGTACATAGGGCGGACTTAATGCCATATGGCTTTCTCTGCCAGTCAACCCTGGGTGCCAACGACAATTGTAGGCAGGTGCGAAACATAATACATAAATAGATTGTAATGATCTAATCATAATATTATGTATAAATAGAAATGAGAATTTTGATACTGCATTAATCTCAATTTTTCCTGTATCTTTTATAAAATAATCTTATTCAGTTAAAATTAGATTTATATGATATTTAGTAAACGATATTTTTTCGTATTTTAAAAATAATTTATTCAAGTATTTATTATTATTTTGCTAAGAATTTAAATATTAATTTTTTATTATTCTCATCATCGAAGATATAAAAATAAAAAAGTTATTTCGAATACTTTGAATAGTGTAATGTATTCCTGTCTCTCTTCCGCCTACCTACTTTGCCACTCTCTCTAACAACTGGCATAATGCCGCGGTCTTAGAATAATAACAGTAGTATAGAGCGCGCGCAACGAAGTGGGAACAGTAGGCACGAGTGACCATAAATAATACACTATATACCAGGTGACGGGTGACCATATATAATACACTATATACCAGGTGACGGGTGGCGAGTGACGACGACGATTTACCCACCGCGAGTGCTTGTAGTCGTGGTTGAGTGCTAGCAGTGTGCGTTCACCCAGAGATTTCTTTCATATTTACGTATCAAAATGGTTAAATGTGCAGTTCGATCTTGCCAAAACGATACTATGAAACACACAAAACTGAAATCCAGTATGACATTTAATCGGTAAGTCGATTTTTATACCTATTTTTATGATAACAAATCACGCATCGTGGGGGTAAAGGAGACGTGGGAGGCGGGTATGTAAGGGCCGGCCGCGCACCGCGCTCTCCACGCGAAACAGTAGTGATATTTAAAAAAAAAATTGAAATTTTGACTGTAGTCGATATTTAAAATATTTTTTTGAAATGTTTGCTAGGAGAACTAAATATTAGGATGTTATTACAAAAATGAATAACATTGTTTGATTGAAAATGTTGAAATTCAATATAGTTCATGTGTAAATAACATATTATTATTTGATTTACTAATAAAAAAATAAACACTAAACCCGATCTTTTCTTTTATAAACCTTAATATTTAACAAGTCCACACGATTTTCTGACATTTCTATTACACATAATTGATTAGTGATAACAAAGATATTTATTTACGCAACTTAAAGACAGCTCGTTGCCGATCGACACATAATTGCTACATCCCTATCTGTCCTACACTCATCAATATAAGCATCTATAGCTCATTTGCCTACGATGCGTACTAAGCAATTTGTGCAATATGCGCGCTCTATACTACTGTAATTATATAATTTAAGGCCGTGGTATACTACAGCAATAAATCGGTCTGGGTATTGAGTAAACAACCAAATCAATGTCGGGCGAAATAAATTTGTACTTATTTATGTATAAATAAAATAATATTAAAATTACAGACATCCTAAAAAGGTTTAAAATTTATTTTTATTTATAAAAAATAGCATCCTGCACATTACTGTAAATAACAAAAATATCTGGCAATAATTAATACATGTTTTTAATAGCGTTTAAAAGTTAATGAAAAAAAAATTTTGTCTAAAATTATTTAAAAATCAATATTTTTACCTGTAAATGTGTGACGCGCATTAATACACGCAACGTTTACCGGCAGCCAGGTAGCCCGCACGCTGTTCGGGAGAGCATAGTGAAAGATATATTAAAAAAAAAATAGCTTTTCTAAATTTGTCTCTCGAAATCATCTAACCATTGCGTTATTATTTTTTTACACAAAGATTGGGAAAAAATGCTTTCTCGATATTATTAAAAAATATGGGGCTGTTTAAGAAAATAAGGAGATCGATGGCGCGTCTCAAAAGGATTCGAGGCATTCCTTATATACATTTTTGTAAACGATTTCACGGAGTCCGTAAAATATCGTAATAGTACTCTATTTCATCGTAATAATTAATTTCACTTTAAATATTTTCAAACTCGCGCTACTAAAATCACGATCTCAAGGCACGGACCGCCTGCACTCATACTTTAGCATCTCAAGTATACGCACCTATTGTGTACTTGAGAGTTGAATTTCGTTTATTAAATAGTGCGTCACTCAGCTGATAACGTAAACCTAAGCCGCAACTTGAGGTATATTTATTAATTAGATCATAACCTCAAGATTGTTCCTAAGTGCGTGCACTTGAGCTGAGGAACGTTTATTAATACGGGCCTAAATGTAATATCAGAGTGAATAATATTTTATGTGACGTACAAAGCAAAATTCAGCTGACACTAAATGTTAAATTATTTATAAAATAGAGAAAAACTGAACAAACTTTTTCAGTTTTCTTTTTCCGACTCAATCTTACGACGTAAATATTTCATCTCAATAAATAAACCAGAGACCGTATTTTAGTTTTATATCTTTGGTCAACGTTTTGTGACAGAATTGATATAACGTTTCCATCCATTGCAGCCTATAAAAGTCCACTGTTGAACATAGACTTCCCCTATAGATTGTCTCATATGGGGAATCTTGCCATAGTTGCCACGCTTAGCACGCAGATGGATTTATTATTTTGAGTAATTATCAGAAAGATGCTGCTACCCGTCTCCTGTAACAGTTTCCCTTTGTTGCCTTTTACTACACCCACGGGACGGTATGGGGTAGTGGATATTCTTACACCGCCACCGCACAGTAAATTTACAGAATATACACTGATAACATCAAAGTAAATGAATGCAAACATTTCCATTTGATCTTTTGGTATGTGGTTTTGGATGAGAATAGAGGTAGTAATCAAGGTAAAACGAAAGATCAATGAAGAGATACTGGAACAAGCAAGGAAAACAAAATCATAATCTTGTCTGTAACGAAAAAATGATGGTTAAACAAATGCGATATAATGTTATGCTTTTATTCTGACCTTTAAGGCGGGAACAAAATAAAAACGAGACAAGACAGACTAAACAAGGGATACATTTTAGTACAGTAAATTAAGATGTTGGTAAATAAGCACGCTTTACAATATTTACGTATAGCATAACTAGTAATAGTCTTAGATATAAGAGTCTAATAATGTAAGATAAATATGAAATTTTAGCTCTTACACAATGTATCTCTTTAAGAGCTTTTACACATTTACATTATATTTTCATACATAGTCCATTTCAAAGGGCACAAAGAATTAAATTATGTAGAGACATTAAATCGTAATCGGAAAGTTTGAAATACTTTCTGATTCTAATAGAAAAAATTTGGCGACTGTCATCTACAATTAGCACGTCGACAGACAATATTTACTTAGGATGGCAAATATTGGACAGAAGAACTAAAAAAAAATTAATTCCAACGACCAAACAAGCGAAACCTGCAAACAAAGACATTAAACATAACGCTTTTTTCAATCGCCTGTAATCAAGTAGCGCAACTAAACTTCAAATGTGTTAGGAAACTTCTTCCATCTTGAGAAATAAAATAATATTAGAATAAAAAAAAAAACTTAAACAACATGCACTGTGATTATGAATTATGATGATCCTAGTGTGACTACTAGATCATAGTCAAGAAATTAATATATTGCTTTCGATTCTTAATGAGGTGAAAGCATTTAGAAAAGTTTTAAAATATATTCCGTATACAAAGTATATATTTACGGTGAAGTGGTGGTGTAAGAATATCTCGCTTGCCAACCAGCCTGTCAAGCGTAGTGACTATGGCAGAATTCTTCTATGAAGCAGTCTACAGGGGAGGCCAATGTTCATTAGTGGTCTTTTCTAGGCAGTAGGTTATGGTAATTTACATTATACATAACCGAAGTCATTAAAGGCCAATTTTTTTGGTGTTTAATTCCAAAAAACTAAAATATTTAAACATTTTAATAGTATTATAAATCATTAATCATAAATCATAAATCTTTATTTGCAAAAATCACGGCATAAAAAGATGTTACAATTTATATAGTGCAGTCATGTTTTGCTAACTATAGTATGCAAATTATAATTTTAAAATGTTCATATTATGACAATATTAATTAATTATTTAAATCTAAAAAATTAATTTTAATAATTATCTAAAAAAATCTTTTGGGTCATAAAAACATTAAATTTTTGACAAATTACACAAATGTTAATTATATAATCTTTCGCTTAATAATTTTAATTCTTTAGGTAGTTTATTATATATTTTTACACAGATATTTAGACAATTTTTGTTATATTTAACGAGCCTTAATTTTTTTTGGGCAACGAATGCTCTGTTCCGGTCAGTACCATTACCCCATATTATAAGTCCATAGCGTAAAATATCTAAAAAAATATATACAATCTAAACAAATTTTTTCAATGGGTCCGAGTGATGACGATGGCGCATAATCAATACGTGTTGTATAACTTATTTTAAAACTTTTATATTATTTATTAATAACAAATCTCAATTTCAAGTTTAATCGAGTCGTACATCTCAGTCAAAAAGTTGTTATTCATCTCAAACAAAAGAAGAGATCAATATTTGTAATAAGGAGACTAATAATTTTGCTGTCAATGTCAGCAATGACTTCATTTTTTCGTCTTAAAAATAGCTACTTAGCTATTTTTAAGACGAAATCTTTCTTTGAGATGGTATCTTTACCTCATATTTTCCTAAATACTCATTTTTATTTAAAGTCTTATATTACTATCTATAAACGCACCTTTCTCCTAGAATAATGGCTGTCATATTACAATTTAAAATTTACGCTCTTTCCTCTCATAATTTAACGTCAAACTCTGCGCACTAAATTAGTTGGTGTCAATTTGCTCAAAAGTAAATGACAAATAAATCGTAGTTTATTCTTATATCTTTGTCTGTAATGTATTTTTTAATAAAGATTAAGGAACAAAATATCTTTAATTGTTAGTAATATATATTAGCTATAGAAATATAAATCCTATAAACTATATTACAAAAGCCGAAGATGCCATTCCATCCCAAGCTGGTTGGAAATCAGCAATAACTATCAGAAAAGTAGTATTCATGAACATTTCTACTTGTGTACTTTATATACAATAACTGTTCATGAATTCCATATATCTCTGTATCATATTTCACATTACAAGTCAGTATGTTGTCGTAAAATTAATATACGCTATTTATCCATGCCACATGTTTGCACATCGGAACACAGAGAACTGAAACTGTTCATGAATTCTAGACATCCCTGTATCATATTTTATGTTTCAAAGCAGCATATTGCCGTGAAAATTAATGTCGCTGGTCTGGGTATTTTCAGTCTGGTGTAAAGAGATATTTGTATCGCCATCTATCGGAAGCCATAATATCTTTTTGGCATTTCCCATAGTCCCATGGCGTGATGGATTCTCTTCCACCGCCACTAAACGGTACTGTTATATTACGTTATTTTAGTTGGAAAAGATGTAATGCCTCGTTTCCAGTAAAAAGGGTTTCCGGTTCTCGTCATTCACCTTGAGTGATAAAGCAGCATTGTGCTGCTATTTTATCCTGGTATTCTGTGCGAATGTGGTCCTTTGAATTCGAGTCAACCCATTTCGTACTAATGAGACTAATAATAATAACAGAACAGAGCGAATTTCAATCACGGCGGCCAGTCTCGATGGAGACGGCTTCTGCGCAGGACAACGCACAAGTGCACTCTCTATTCTTTCACTCTCATTGTCCAATGGGACGGTAATACGCCACGACTGGAGAGATCAGGCGCAGGACCAACAGTTTTTCGTGCTTTCCGAGAAACGTAGATGAAACACTTCTAAATTCCGGACTCTGGGCAACTACTGAGAATTTCTTGATAGAAAAACCAAATATCTGAGTTTGGCCCGAACCGGAATTCAAACGCGGGATCTCAGGATTAGCAGTCACGCCTACTGCAAGTAGAATACGACAACTAATATACTATATAGGTAAAACGAGTCATATTAGGGCATGCACTATTGAGTAATATCAATAGCATGTATCCGTTTCTCAATTAATAATTTATGTATAATGTCGTAATTGAGTTCTTATAGGAACGTTGTTGAACACAGTGAGGATTATTGGATAGCTCCACATTATATTAGCCGTGGCTCAGGGGCTAAGCGCTCGCTGTAAATTTCACAGTACGCGAGCAACCCGGGTTCGATCGAACGAAATTGTTGATTGCAGTTTTAAGTGCTGATTTATCACGTGCTCGGCGGTGAAGGAAAACATCGTGATGAAACCTGCATGTCTGAGAAATAAGAAAAAAGTGTTTCGAAGATATTCGAAGATATGTGAAGTTCGCCAACACGCACTGGGACAGCGTGACGGACACTTCCTGGCAATAAAACCCTTTCAGAAATTAGAGGAGGCCTGTACCCAGCAGTGGGACGTATATAGGCTGTAACTTTTACTTTTAACACAATATATTTATATTCAGCGAAAAAAGTTTATGAAGAATTAAATCACCAGAAATTCCTACAGCAATACAAAAAAACACTATTTAAACTTTCTAAAAAAGTAAACCGACTTAAAAAGATAATAAAATAAATTCCACATAATAGCTTTTAAAGTCTGCAAAGATATAGTGTGTGTAAGAATTCAAGCCCCGATTTCGGAAGCTGAATGTGGAAATAACTTTTTTGTTTTTGAATTTGGTTTCACTTTTAGTCGGGATTTTAAAATAGGTTAAAATTAAATGTAATAAAATTGGAAAAGTTAGTTTTATTCAAATTTATAATAAATCCTTTTTATTATCATACCTAAAATAAATATTTATTATGTTATATGTATTAATCGTGTAGTAGCTAGGTTAGTTATAATGTGCTATTCGCGTTAATTTAAGAAATCATTATTTAATTTCTATCTGTTTGTAGTCAAATGTCAAATCTGCAAAAAATCTTTTACAAATTATAATGAAAACGCTAAAATTTAAGAACAATATTATAATAATAATGTATAATAAGCAGGTCATTGGCTAACATCATAAAGTTGGTTTAGGAAAATTAATTTTTCATATTTGTAGTGGGGTGATAACAACCCTCATTCGTTCCTTTCTTACATTAATAGGATTAGGTCTGAAATAAAGTATGAGAACCCTTTTTATTTTTATACACGTCACTTTATCTCGACGTTTAAATTATTACATTTTAAAATGTGAGTGGTTGCGATTAGGATTTCCTTTCTCACAAAAATAAACGAAAAACTATTTATTTGAAATAAAAAAACTACACATAATCGATTTCGTCGAAAGTTTATTAAATTGTTCATTATGCATTTATACGTCGAATAAATTCACTAAAGTACCAATTCTTACCAAAACATTAGAAAATGCAGCGTGGCTTTACCACGTAATAAAAGATATGCTATTAATGTGCGCTTATAACTCACCGTTAAGTTAAATGCAGGGGCAGATTACGGGAGAGATTCAGTAAAGTCATTAATTTTTTTCTAATAAATGTCCTAAATTTTTCACTTCGTTCTTTATTGTTGGTCGCGTTTAGGTTATATTCTTTTAGAGTAGACCTAATTATGCCAGCACGAAAGTGGATGTGCTATTTATTAGCAATAGAAACAGGCGAAAGGATGATAGTTATCTAGATAAACTTCTACGCATAGGAGAATTGCTACCACTAAGTAAAAATGATAAAAATATTAATTTAAGCTAACTTCGACGTTATACTTTTTTAAATTTTTTTTTAGAGAATATGTGTAACAAAAAGCCAAAGCAACAACACAGTCCACCTGATGGTAAGTGGAGTAGCCCATCCTAGATTAAAAATCAAAATGCAGATGCATCGTCACCCCTAAGGACTAAGATGGAATGCCTCGTTTCCCGTAAAAAGGGTCTCCGGTTCTCTACTCTCACCATACGAAACACAGCTGAATTAAGCAGTGTTTTGTATGGTTAGAATTAAGCTGCTATTTTAAGCTGGTATTCTTTGAGAGCGTGGTCATACCCCGGTCGAGCCGACCCATCCGCCCTACAACCATAACATAGCTGCAGCGTTGCTCTATCACGTTTAACTCTTACTTATACTTTACGTCACATGCATTAGAATCAAAACTTTGCATCGTAATGGTCGCAAATACACAAATTTAAAACCGCTATAACAACTCACTGACAATAAATAATCGGTCCCCATATAATTTCAAAGTACTATTTGTCCTTTTGCAAGTTATGTATTACTTCCGTACAGAAGTACGGTAGCTTACATTTCTCTAGCAGGCTAAATCATAAAGATTTATATGTTTGTCTCTTTTTAGTGTCGCTTTTTCTTTTCATCGTGTTTCAAATCACAACGATACTAAAGAAGTTTCACTTCAAAAACCCTGTGTTGCAGCATAAAACTGCAAAAAGAACTGGTCTCAGTAATAACACTGGTTTTCAGTCCGGCACTTATCGTACAGATGTACGGTACCTACACAGAAAAGAAGGAAAGTTTCTCTTATGCAGCTATTAAATACATTATGACGCAGAATATAACCCAATCGGCAAATTAAAAAAGAAGAGTTTCAACTACGGAACAATTCCCATTAGAATGATAAGGTGAATATGAAAGTGTCAAACATTTAAAGCTTTATTTTACAGCAAATATTAAAAAAAGGTTTAAGATGAATTAATGCAGGTGTCGCAGGACTCTGTGTTGTGGCATTCCTTAGAAGTGAACCTGTGAAAGGCTGTAATGATCATGGTGAAGGTAGTACAAAATGTTCTTAAATTTACTTCTTGATCTACCCACAAAAGTCCACTGCTGGATACGAGCCTTTGACGTTGCTTCCCATCGCTGGTACGTGTAACCAAGACTGACGTAAACGAGTTTGTTTTTATAATCTATTATCAGAAGCCATGAGATCTTTCTGGCATTTCTAAAGTAATCTCTTACGACATCCACGCATCGAAATTGGGTAGTCGATTATCTCAAGCTATCATTACATGACACAACATTTTGAATCGCCATCATCATCATCATCATCACTACAAGCTATTAAAGTCGGGCCTCCCCATAGATTTCCTCATATGTCATATTTGTCATAGTTACCACTCTTGCCAGGCGGGTAGGAAACCGCAGTTTTTTATTTTCTAGTTGTTTTTAGGATGATTATCCATCTCCTTGTTCGATTCATTAAGTAGCTGTTTACGACAACCACAGGTCTATATGGGGTTGTGGATATTTTTACAGCGCAAAGCTACAAGTTCATTTAAATAATAAATCTTTTGTAATATGATGGAAAAAAGGAGATGAAATTGCGTTGTTTCCCTTGACAATTTTGATGGAGAAATAACATGAATCAAAAGTATTATCTGAAAAGGTTAAATTTAAAACTAAAAAAGTTAGGTTAGCTGATAAGATGAAGGTAAATAAATATTCTTACATAAAATATAAATATTTGATGTCAGCTGAAGTATCTCAAACGTCTTCGTAAAGCGTTTCTCATTAAAATATTTTTTTTTACTAAAGAGCGATTCCTTTGAGCACATCATTATTGCCACTTACTAAATGTCTTCGACTTTCATGATGTTTTAATATGTAAAAGAAGGAAAATTACGTTGAACTGAACTCTAGTTGTAAAGAAGATTTAAGTTGTGGCTATAAATAGTGAGATTTTAAGTTAATATTGAAACTTTCTCACAAATAATTTAAAAAACTGTAGGTTTTTCGAATATTACAAAATAATTTTTTTAAATATTCAGAACTCCTTTGAACTTAATTTAAAATATACTGAATACATTGTGTGTTTAACTAAAATGGGGATCAAGTTCGGTACAAAGGACGTTAGAGATTGTCGACCTCGCCGATAAGAGTTGAGGTTTGAACGCGATAGGAGTTGTCACCAAGCTTTTGGGCGCATATCATGAATGACCTTCTTTGAGTTCGGTACAAAAAATGTCTTAGATTGACTTCACCGATAAATGAGGATATTACAAATTTTGAAAAAAAAAAAATCCTTTTAATAATCTAAATTAATACAAGATGACAGATGAGTTGAGATCTGATCCCGGTCTGGATGTTTGTCCTTGTGAAATTTATGTATATAAACTGCCCCAAGATACAGGAGAAAATCCTAGTGTGGAGGTAATGTTTTTTAAAGAAAAAACGAAACAAAGTCATAAAATCAAATGCCCTAGGCAGTGATGGAATTTCTCTTGAAATATTGCTACTGACGCTACCATGTACACTCAAAGTTACTATCCAAAGAGAAAATGATGTGTTTGATGTAAAGAACTTACGGCCAATTACTATTCTACCTTTTGTATCAAAAGAACTGGAGAAAATCGTGTGTATGCAGCTTTCAGATTTTTTAAGAGTGTAAAAGTATATTACCTGTGTCTCAATCCGGGTCCAGGAAGACACGTAGTGCATTAACAGCCTTCATGGATGTAGTTAACAATATTTTCACATCACAAGACAATGGAAAGGTCACGTTACTGGTCTTGCTTGATTTCTCACGGGCATTTGATGGCATAAATATTCCCTTATTGTCATCCAAAATGAGAACTACCTAAGGTTTTGAATTGCTTAATGTTCAATAGCAATTTGTCCAATCGGACACAGTTAGTAACAATTCACAGAAACGATGGTACTCAGTTGTACTCGTCTCCATGCCCTGTAACTAGGGGAGTACCTCAGGGATCTATACTTGGTCCACTTATTTTTATTTTATACAAAGCAGACGTATGCCAGGTTCTTCGCTTTGAGAATCATGTACTTGAAATCACACGCAATTGTTTTTATAAACTTAAAGTACTGTACCAAGTGCGAGATTATCTCAGTGAGAGTGTTCGCCTCCCGCTATGTGAGTCACTCGTACTTTCAAGGCTTGGTTACGCAGATACTGTGTATGGTCCTATACTATTTGCTAAAACAAATAGATCAATACAAAGAAAACAATTTAACTCCAAATAGTGCACTATTATATTTAAAACTGCAACCAAATCAGGCTGGTGATTTTTGATTTGTCCAACTAGTTCTATGTACTAGTAGCGATCCGCCCCGGCTTCGCACGGGTGATTTCTGGATCTCAACAACAACGCCACCTACCGAGTGCAATTCTGAATTTAAATTTTTGGACCCATTAAAATACACTCAAAAAGTTTCATCAAAGTCGGTTCAGCCGTTTAGGAGAAGTTCAGTGACAAACACACGTACAGAATAATTTTATATGTAAAGATTAGTTAGTTACTACGATAGAACGAAATGGACAGACACGGAAAATGGTCGTTATTTTTAATGGTCAGAAACTTATATGATCATCGATCATCGGTCGTTGTCATTCAAATTACTACGTTGTATTGAATACTTTATCTTGATTACACAGTTGAACTATATGGACATCAAATACAAAAATATTGAAATCTATTATGTCATACTGAGCAGTAGGTTAAAGCTGTCCATTTTGTTTTATCGCAGAACTTATAGTAGAACTATGTGGAAGCCCTGATTTTTTAATGCGTGAATTATTATGTGTGTACCAAGATATTATATTTCACGAACTATATAAATGGAATATTGGGTAAATTTTATGAGATTCACATACAAAATCAACTAAATATTAAAATTAGTGAAAGCTACGTATATTGTGTTGAAAGACACACGAGAATTATATTAAATGTATTTTGTGTTTGTACTACTCAAGATAATGACATGGTTGGCCAAGATATATCGCGAGCTCATCTCTTGTAATCTAGGGCGTAAGGATTACTGACATTTTAAGTCATTAATCTTCACTATCAATTTATATCCTAAATGTCCATTATTGAATTAGAATCTCTTAATGTGTAATGGCTTTTTAGACTAAAGAGTATATAGACATAGACATGGACATAAACATTGTGTTATTGCCATCAATACACTCACATATTATACATTTAGAAATAAATAAAAAGCATACAAGGTAAAAGAAGGGAAATATAAATAAAAATAAATCTCAGCAAGAGTGAGTGATGTGATACCAAAAAGGATTCCAACTTAGCATATTATTATGTTACCGCAGGTAAGATTTTCAGCGGAGCTCTTTAGAATAAGCCCTTGCAGCAGCGCAGATTTTCAGCGGAGCCCCGATAAATATTAGTTACTGTATTGCGCCCTCGACGTTATCGGTGCTAACTTTCCATTTAAAAATAATGAATCAACAGATAATTAAAAGAATACATTTTCAAGTATATACATAAATGTACACATCCCCCTCCCCCCAGCCACACACACACACACACACACACACACACACACACACATATATATATATATATATAGGTGTTTAAGACCATTTAATTAGTAGCAATAAAGAAATGTAGATGGCGCTGTGTGATTTAAACACGAGCTATCATTTATCTCACCAATAAAGTGTATAGTCAAATATTTCGCATATTAAAAGGAAGAATTCAGATCAAGTACATTGTGTTTTATTATAACCTCTATAGTACCCAAATTAGATCAACATAGTTCAATAGTGCAGTAGTTCATCAAGATCAATCAATTAAACATTTGGTCTACATCGAGTCGGATTAGCTCGAATATTTTGACGACGTTGTGGTTCTTATCCAGGACCACTCCCGCGTACTGCAGTGGATCGCTGCGCATACCGAGTACGCGGTTAAGCCGTGGCGCTAGAGGCGCCGTTTACGGTGCCATAGCAAACTTGGTGTGAACTGCGGAGGTGCTGCTGCAAGTGGTTGGTGCCGGCTGCCGAAACCAAAGGACAAAGGAAGGTGCAATAGCTTCAGATGTCATTGCCAGCGTAAATAGTGAATCAAGGTGATTGTGAAGTGCAAACTGTGAGTACAATATTTTTCTAAACTTTTCAAGCGAAATTGAACTTTATTCCTTCAGTGTATTAAACTTCTCAAAATCAAGATTTATATGATTAGAAAATAGAACATTTGACTTACCTTTAGACTTGTAATATTTTAGTGATTTGATATTAACTTAGAATATTTTGTATGTTAGTAGTAAGGACTTAGAATAGTTTGGCAAAAAACGAGGAAAGGGAATCTGTGACCAATTTTACTCAATTTATTTAAGTTTATAAACACTTGTAGAAATTTCATAAAAATTTTGGACATAGTTTTTTTCCGAGGTTGTAAACAAGAATAAGTCAAAATTTTATAGGCCAATAAAATGGAAGGTCTGATAAATGTTCAATTAAATTCAATCAAAAAGGGCTTGTCAAACTTTAAAAAAAGTCTAAAGGAAAGAATAACAAAAGAATATGTAGAAGCAAGATTAGAAAATTTAGAAAGAGATTGGTTATTGTTTAGATCAAATAATACAAAATTATTTGAAATAACAAAACAGGGAGAATTAGCTAGTACAACGTATGTAAGTAAAGAAATTTACGAAATAACTGAGGACAATTATTTAGTGTATAAATCTTTAATGAAAAGTGTTTTAAGTCAATTTTTGTTATCCGAAAATGAATCGAACGGAAAAAATGTTGATAGTGAGAAGCCTAGCCCGCTAGTGAGATTGCCAAAAATAACAATTCCTGATTTTTCCGGAAATTATTCAGAATGGACAACATTTCGCGATTTATTCGTTTCATTGGTACATAATAATGATTTGCTCAAGAATGTTCAGAAGTTACACTATTTAAAGACTATTTTAACGGGTGAGGCTGCTCAATTAATAAGACACACACCGATAACAGATGCAAATTATATTACATGTTGGTCACTGTTAGAGAAACGTTATAACAATAAAAATATTTAGCAAACTGTATATTAAAACGTTTGTTTGGGCAGAAACACATATGTAGAATCCGGGTCAGGTATAAAAGAGTTATTGGACACAACCATGGACTGTATGAACGCTTTAAAAACATCAACGTAGATGTGAGCATGGGACATTATCGTTATACATATTGTTACTTTTAAATTGGATGCGGAAACGCATAAGCAGTGGAGCTACATATTTCTAGTTTTTCCGATTTAAATGATTTGCCAACTTTAGAACAACTTAAGTGTTTTATGGAAAGCCGGTTCCGTGCATTAGAGTTCAGATACAAAAAGGCCAATATAGACAATATAATAATAATCCGAGTACAAAACCTAAAACATTATTATTACAAATGTTTCAATGCGCTGTGAGTTTTGCTCAGATCACCATAATTATGCTTTTGCAAAAATTTGCAAAATTAAAGTGTGCACAAAGACGTAACTTCGTAGCCAAAAATTCCATCTGCTTTAATTGCTGGGTAGGAATCATACTGTATGAGTGCAATAAGCCTACGACTTGCAGGATTTGTAAAGACGCCATCACTCACCTACATCCGGAAGAAGAAAAGGCGGATATGGGTGCTGCTATCAAAGAGTCAGTTGTGTGTACTAGCTCAGAAGCTAATAACTCTGCGGTAGTCTCGTGTCTGTCGATGCGTAAAATCTCAGGATACGGACAGGTTTTACTTGCACTGCGCGTAAATGCTGAGTCTAAATCTGGTGGAAACCAAATAGTACGAGCTCTTTTAGACCAGGGCTCTCAGGCTTGTTTCATAACAGAAGCCGCAGCTCAACTTTTACAACTTAAAAGGAGTCCTATCAGGGCAACAATTACTGGCCTAGGAGAAGACAAAGCTTTAACGGCAAAACATGTTGTTACTATTTATCTAAAATCTCGGATTGATAATAATTATAAAATCCAGGTAAAAGCGTATGTTCTAAAGAACATAACATCTTATCTTCCAGAACAAAAAATTGAATCCATTGACTGGATATGCTTCCAAGACTTATGCCTGGCAGATCCTAAGTTTAATGTATCTAACAAAATTGATATGCTTTTAGGAGCGAATGTGTTCAGCCAAATTCTGATGGATGGTGTTAAAAGGAGTCCCGACGGATCTTTAATAGCCCAAAACACCACTCTAGGTTGGATCGTGTCTGGTATAGTCAATGACAGCAGTGAGAATTATAAAAACAATTCTAAAATAACGGTAATGCATGCACAAATAAACGAATATGATATTTTAAAACAGTTTTGGGAATTAGAAGAACAACCAAGAAGTACAAAAGTGTGTGGTCAGAAGAAGAGCAAAAATGTGAAGAAATATTTACAAGTACAACAAAAAGAACGGCTGAAGGCCGCTATATAGTGAAACTGCCATTTCGGGACAACCAACCGCGTTGTTTGGGTGGTGGCTCGCGACAAATAGCTGTAACAAAATTTAAGGCATTAGAGAAAAGGCTATCAAAGGATTTAGAATTAAAGAAAAACTACACGGAGGTCATAAATGAGTATTTACAATTAGGTCATATGAGACGTTTAAGAAAAGATGATAATGAAATTAATGAAGCTGTTTACTTACCCCACCATGCAGTCGTTAGAAAGGACAAAACAACTACGAAAGTTAGAGTTGTCTTTAATGCATCAAGTAAAAATAATTATGGTGTTTCGCTTAACGAAACTTTGATGATAGGACCAAGACTACAGGCAGATTTGCGTCACTTAGTAATGCGTTGGAGAATTGATCCGATTGTGCTGGTAGCTGACATTATTAAAATGTATCGGCAGGTCAGAGTAGCTGAAGACAACACAAAATTCCAACGTATAGTGTGGCGTGAGAACCCTGAAAGTGAAATAGAAAATTTTGAGCTCTTGACTGTGACTTTTGGAATTGCATCCGCTCCTTATTTAGCCGTTAGAGTATTGAACCAGATCAGCTTGGATGAGGGCAAGAATTTCCCATTGGCAGCACCAAGGGTATTACAGGCATTCTACATGGATGACCTAATGACAGGATGTTGCGACGTTGAAGGAGTGGAAGTTTACAAACAAATGACGGAGCTATTGGCTAGGGGTGGATTTAAGCTACAAAAATGGAACAGCAACAATGAGGAACTATTATCACAAATAAGCATAAATGAGAAGCTAGCAGACATGAATAAAGAGGACTCACCGGATAGGGACATGTTAAGGGAGTACAAACAGAGAAAGGAAATGCAGGAAGGCAACAAACAGGACATACACAATATACTAAAACTAAAGGAAACTGAAAGCTTGAAGAACAATAAAGAAATCGAGGTCAAAACAGAGAACACAACAAAGATTTTAGGTATTACCTGGGACCGACATGAAGATCGTTTTCGTTATTCGGTGAATCTTCCGATGACGACGACTGGACCTGAAACAAAAAGAACAATATTATCAATTATAGCACGACTATACGATCCTTTGGGATGGATCGCGCCAAGCATTATTTTAGCAAAGATGTTTATTCAAAGGTACAAGTTGGGATGAAACAATTCCAGCTGATTTATTACAAGATTTGATTAGATTAGAAGATACTAACCGTAATGAGTTGCCACAACTCACTTCCGTAAGAGTCCCACAATGGTTAGGCACTTCACCGACGGACACCAACACTGAATTGCATGGCTTCTGTGATGCATCTAAATCAGCATACGCAGTCGTTTATGTAAGAGCAGTTGACTGTGATGGCAATACGCAAGTTTCCTTATTGACAGCAAAACTAGAGTTGCCCCAATAAAGCAGATCAGTATACCACGTCTAGAATTATGGTGCTGTACTATTAGCACAACTTTGACGGAGGTCGCAGAAGTTTTAAATATTAATAAGAGCAATATTAAAGCTTGGACAGATTCAACTGTCGTGCTTTTGGCTTAACAGCCACCCCAGTAGGTGGAAGACGTTTGTACAACCGAGTGTCAGAGATTTTAACAAGCTTGAACTCTTCGCAATGGTACCATGTTTCGACCAAAGAAAATCCTGCTGACTGTGCGTCACGAGGTGTCCAGCCAGAAGCACTTGCAGGTAACGCGCTTTGTTTTTCGGTCCAAATTTTCTTCGAGAGAAAACAGAAACATTCCTTACAAAAGACTAATGAATTTAAAGATCAATTTAGAAGAAGCCATCAAATCACATATTAATGTCATTTCCGATGATGCAATATTTCAGAGGTTTTTCCTTACAAAGGCTGCTTAGAGTAATAGCTTATTGCCGACGATTTAATTCGAAGAATAAGTGTACTGAGCGGAAATCTTATCTCACTAAAAGTGAAATAGACCATGCACTAATGTGTTGCATTAAGAAAGTACAGAAGGAAGAATTTGGTGAAGAATATTTACAAATTAAGGAGAAAGGTTTGTTATCTAAATCTAGTAAGCTCAAATCATTGTGTCCGTATCTCGATAACAATGACATAATGAGAGTTAGCGGAAGACTACAAAACTCTCAACTGCCAGAGCAAACAAAGCATCCGATAATACTACCACATTCTGCATATTTCACGAAATTAGTTATATCAGAGGCACACCAGAATACATTACATGGAGGAGTCCAGTTAATGGTAAATTACCTGAGAACCATGTATTGGATTATTGGTAAAAATTGGCTAAACAACATGTTCGTGGGTGTGTGATGTGTTAGACAAAATGCCAAAGTACAAAACCCATTTATGGGCCTGCTCCCTGCCGTTCGCTGTACACCCGCTAGAGCATTCTTACACAGTGGAGTGGATTATGCTGGCCCCATAAACATTAGGACAACTAAAGGACGAGGTCACCATTCTCATAAAGGCTACATATGCTTATTTATATGTATGTCCACTCGTGCAATACATCTGGAAGCGGTAAGTGACATGAGCACCCAGGCCTTCCTTGCAGCGTTCAGACGTTTCGTAGCAAGACGTGGACACTGCGCACAAATATGAGTGACAATGGGACTACGTTTGTAGGCGCTTCAAGGGAACTAGAGCAACTGAAGATCAACCAGGAAGATCTTGCTATGTACTTAGAATCGCATGGGACTGAGTGGCATTTCATTCCGCCACACGCCCCCAACTTTGGTGGACTGTGGGAAGCTGGAGTCAAGTCTACGAAATTACACTTGAAACGCGTAATAGGTGAATCCACACTTACGTTCGAGGAAATGAGCACACTTCTCAGTCAAATTGAAGCATGTTTAAATTCTAGGCCCATTACAGTAGACAGCTCACATCCTAGTGACCCACTTCCTTTAACACCAGGGCACTTTCTAATTGGGGGACCGCTTATAGCTGTACCCGAGTTCAATGATTATTTAGAATCAAATATCAGTTCATTAAAAAGGTGGCAATTCATTCAACAAATGTTACAGCGCTTTTGGCGGCGCTGGTCTCAAGAATACTTATCTAACCTTATGAATAGATACAAATGGAGCTCTCGGGAACCAGAACCGAACATTGGTGATGTAGTCTTGATAAAAGAAGACAACTTACCGCCAAGTCGTTGGTTAATGGGCAGAATAGTTGAAAAGCATCCCGGGATTGATAATGTTACCCGTGTGGTCACAATACGTACTAAGTCATCTTTTATCAAGCGACCAACTTCAAAACTATGTGTCTTACCAGTAAGCCAATAGGATTAATCTTTGTACTTTGTGTTTTAAATATTGTTAGTTATAGTAATAGAATAACCTTAAAATTTTTATTTCTTAACATAAGTTATTAAGTATAAGTTAAATAGTTTTTTTGCAATAATTTTAGTTTAAAAATATTTAAGTTCAATTAAGTTATTATCAAAGTTAAGGTTTAAATATGTTATTATTTAAGTTTAGTTCAAATATGTTATTTTTAAGTTTAAGTTCAGTATGTCAAGAACAATTTTATCATTCTGCCACGGTGGGAGTTATTGTATTTTAAGGCCATTTCCGTCATTAAATGTCCTTGGTGGGCGGAATGTTTAAGACCATTTAATTAGTAGCAATAAAGAAATGTAGATGGCGCTGTGTGATTTAAACACGAGCTATCATTTATCTCACCAATAAAGTGTATAGTCAAATATTTCGCATATTAAAAGGAAGAATTCAGATCAAGTACATAGTGTTTTATTATAACCTCTATAGTACCCAAATTAGATCAACATAGTTCAATAGTGCAGTAGTTCATCAAGATCAATCAATTAAACAGTTATTTTTCAAAGGCTAGCCAAATTTAATAATAAAGTTCAAAATATAAATACTGATATACACTTTTTGCAGTTTTTAAAATACGCGTAAATAGGGTTTCTACATTTATTTGAAAATATCCGAAATAAAATGTGATTTATGGGCAACAACTATAGCGTACGCGTGCGCTCGTGTGTTTACGAGTCAATGCACAGAGCTTTTGCCTACTATTTACTTCCTTAATGATACCAATTTCCAATAGTGATTCCAATTTTCCTTCATACTTTAAACGGGCTTAGGACCGTCATAATAAATAAAATTAAAAAAAAATACATTTCATCGACGTGTGGGATGGATGCTATGCTAATAAAAAGTTTTGCACTCCTCGGATTAATAATTTTTTTTATTCCCACACAAAGGACAGTTCGAAATACAAGTTTAGACTACAGAGCGAAGGACAGAGGCGGAGAATAAACAATTAGTTATAGAAAAGATAGCTGAGCTAGGAAGCCGATGATAGATTGGCGTGATTTAAATAACTCAGGCTGCGCGAGCGTAACGTCTAGCACTGAGGGCGTTTAAAAGCGGACTGGCCGGTAAAAACAAATGCGCCCAGACGGCAAACATCGCGTCGGCGCGTACGCCGTTCAATATACTTAATCAAAACTGACAGAAATTGCATGTCACCACAGACATAACCGATGACTTCTTGTCTTTATTATGGCGTATTTAAAAAAATGGAATCAAGTATTTACAACTATTAACAATTTAAAACGATTAACTTTTTACAACCACGAACTATTTACAACTTAAATGTGCAATCATTTAAAATAACACTAACCATTCACAAAAATGTTTTCGAGGTGGACTATCGTTATTATTCAGTGCTTGCACACGTTGGTAATGAAATGGGTGATATCCAGAATAATTAAATAATTTCCACACGTAGTACTGGCTAACTATGAATTCTCGAGCTGCATCATTGGTGCTAACGCCGGGGTTTCCCTCGAAAAACTCGATCACTTCGTTTTTGACAGCCGGTTTTATTACTGAATCAGCACTTCCAGCACTTCCATGTGAAGGAGTTGTGAACTGTTCAAAGTCTTCAAAGTTGTACTCCGATTGGGAGGATACGTGCGTTATTTCCTTGTCTTTGCAAAAACGGTAAAGATTCACTTTCTTATAATCTTTGCGCACGACGTAAGCATTGCTTAAAAGGTAACACTGTAACATTTCATAGTATTCATGGTTCGAATATTTTCGTTGCGAAATTAATAAATATTGTAAATTGATAATATCCACCTCAATTTTGAGTTAATACGACTTATTTGTGTTTGTAAAATAAATAAAAGTCATAATTATTTTAATTAAATAGTGTTTAGTGTTCCAACTAAAAGTGACAGCTGTAACGAACATCGTTTAAACGTACTGTAAGTGTAATTCTTGTTATCCCTTTAATATTTTGAGATTTACCTTTTAAGTAAGTGTTATTCCGGATTTCATTTGAATTATTTACTTGATAATTTAATTTGAGATCTGTAAATAGACCCATTGATCTAGACATATGCTTACTCTGCTTCTTCGGTTTTCTTTCTTTGTTTTCTTTTGCTATTTACACCTAAAAGTAAAATTAATACACGCAACGCCAAACGCGTCCAATGGGGAACCAACTTCAAATGGCGCTTCAAGAACATAGGGCGTCAAAGGAACAGTGTGAGCTGTTGCTTAAAGAAAGGGATGACAATGAAAAGGAAATAATAAATATAATTGCCAAAAATATTGAGCTAAAAAGTGATATGGTTTGTTTTAAAAGGAAGGGATTAGCTTCAGGGAACAGTCGATGAGTTTGATCGATGCAGCAAGGAATATTAGAAATCCGTCAGATTAATTGCTGCGTTGCAGTTACAGTTAAGTGAGGCTAATGAGCAGATTGTGCATTTAAACAATTCATAGATAACTTGAAAGCGTCCCAAACTCAAAACTGTTCAATGAGCTCAAAAAATGTGAATCTTCTAAAACTTTGCAACCCTCCACAACATTCGATTTGACTGGTGATGATAATGTCACATCAAGAACAGCAAAAAGGATTACCTGCAGTTGAAGAATCATAAAGAAATATATAAAAATTAATAAATATGTTAGGAAAGTGCAAAAGTTAATTAAAACTAAAATTAATACATACTCAAAATTATATTAATGTATGTAAGGAAAAGCAAGAATTAATTAATAAACTTATATTATATTCAATTGAGGTGGAAAATATGAATAACTATTATGAGACTCAAATAGAGTAGGTATCTAAATTCAAAAACTCCTACAAATTAAATCAAATAAATATGCATCTGCTCAGGATGAGATAAAATAACACATATTGGCCATGGATGATCTGGTAAAGTCATGTAAATATAATGAGGAGCGCTTTGACTCCTTAATAAAACATCAGAGTCAGTATCAGCGCTCAATACCAAGTTCATCGGGTACAATATGTGTAAATAATTTTTACACGTAGTAGAGCCATGCTGCAGCTATTATTAGTATAGTTATAGCACGAATGGGTCGGCTCGACCGGGGAAGGACCACGCTCTCACAGAAAACCAGCGTAAAATATTAGCTTAATGCTGCTGTGTTTCATATGGTGAGTATAGAGAACCGGAAACCCTTTTTACTGGAAACGAGGCATTCCATCTTGGTCCTCACGGGTGACGACGCATCTGCATTTTGATTTGTAATCGAAGATAGATGTAGATGTCTGTGGGCCACAGCAGCCACTTACCATCCGGTGGACTGTGTGCTCGTTTTTCACCCTTATCTTATAAAAAAAATGAAACAGTAATGACTCATTATTTTTACCTACACTCTATGACAGTGCCATGACAAAGAATATAAACTTAAAAGGTAATTTAAAAATAAAAAAATTGTTATGTATTTTGATGAAATAGACAAAAATTTAGGAATGATGTTAAGAATGTATAGAACAAGTATGAACGAGTATAGCGCTTTTTCTGGTACCTCATATTTTAATGCAAAAAAGTCTGGTACTCGGGTAAAGAAAGATATGAGCCTTATGACGTTGTACATAAGGCTTCAATTTCAAGTGTATTTTTTTAAATTATATCCTTTTCAGCCTGCTTATCTTAGCTATGTATAAATCTGAATTTTCCCTACAACAGACTTTTACGGGTAGTGGTAAAGAAGAAAAAGGGCAAAAAGCGAGCACAGTCCACCTGATAACTGGATGCTGTGGCCCATAGAACTTTCCTTTCCTTATTAAATATCACGGTGAAATTACGGATATTGCACTAGAACACACGATCGTGCTTAAAATGAAAATTATGGGCGTTAAGCGTAATGCAGCCTACAAGCGTTACAAGCGACCTTAATATTCAGTTATTATTAAGTGTGATAAATTTTGTTTAGATATTTTTAAGTGAGATTAAATTTTGTTTATATTTTTGAGTAAACGTGGTTTTTTCTTTAATTCAAAAACCAGTTTACAGAACCTTCCTTGATAATTTAATGAAAATGAGAAAACAAACTATAGTGACTGTATTAAGCTAATGGAATGGGTTTACTTAGTTTTCATCCCTTAGCAATCATGAAGGCAATCAGTCTTAATGCATTAGTTTACTTATTCAATTCCTTTGTACACAAGGTGGTCACGACACATTAAGTAGGGTCAAGTTCTCATTGATAAACTTATTTTCACAAAACATTTTTTTTTTCAATCCAAAAGATTTCAGTTACGTTTTGCTGCCTATCATACTACCGAAAGACTGAGTAAAAGATCGTTCTCTACTTTTTAGACGATTTGATTGACAGAAACAATGTTATTTCAGGCATTATCATAATAATTTTAGCTTATTAAAATACCACTGCTGAATATAAAATTCTCCTAATGACGACGCTGATGTTTACAAAAGATGCATGAAAATCGTACAGGTCATTAATAAATAAGTAGTTTAATGCTGGATATGATGCTGGATATGACCCTTTTCCAAAATAGTTGGAAAGAGACGGTTCTGGTCAAGGTCAAGGTTCCGTCGCTGGTCAAGGTTTCTTTATTTGCGAATAGGCCAACATTTTACAACATTCATTTTTGCCTATTCACTCTTGTCTTGAATAGATCCATATTATACATTTATACCACAAGACCTGGAGATTTTCCGTATGGTGAATAAGTCCTAAAACACTTACTGTATGAAATATTGTATTTTTCATCTTGCATCTCATATAGTATAAGATGTATAATGGTATCTGTTACACTCTACACGGCAGAGGTAAAGTCAAAATTTAAAATGGCCTATCGATTCGAAATGGCCGATTCAAAATGCATTTATAATTTTGAAATGGTCAAAAGACACCAGTTATTTAATAAAGACCGACTATGCTCGATGAAAAAAAATATTCTCTTAAAAAATAAAACATTTATTCGATGCATATACGATTTTTATTGTTTCTCCATCTACTATTTTTTAAATGTAGGTATATATATTTATAGAAATCTTAGAGGCTATTCTTTAAAAGAAGAAGAAGAAGGAATAGCCTCGAAAATACTATATTTTATACAACAAACATTGCCAACCGTACATCGAAAGCTTAGATTTTAAAAATGCACCCGATATTTTGTTACAATGAAGATTTAAGCGCAAATTATTTCAATAATATTTATGAGACAGAATTAATGTGATGGAGCCTTTATATTAACCGTAAATAATTAATGAACTTAAAGTAAAGAATTAATTCAGTGATTTAAAACTATCGTATTTTAAGTAACGATCCTGTTCCTTTGACGCCTTAAGTTCTTGAAGCGCCATTTGAAGTTGGTTCTCCACTTGGCGCGTTTTGGCGTTGCGTGTATTCATTTTACCATTAGGTGTAAATAGCAAAAGAAAACAAAGAAAGAAAACCGAAGAAGCAGAGTAAGCAAATGTCTAGATCAATGGGTCTATTTACACATCTCAAATTAAATTATCAAGTAAATAATTCAAATGAAATCCGGAATAACACTTACTTAAAAGGTAAATCTCAAAATATTAAAGGGACAACAAGAATTACACTTACAGTACGTTTAAACGATGTTCGTTACAACTGTCGCTTTTAGTTGGAACACTAAACACTATTTAATTAAAATACTTATGACTTTTACTTATTTTACAAACACAAATAAGTCGTATTAACTCAAAATTGAGGTGGATATTATCAATTTACAATATTTAATTTTAAAAATATTTGGGAGCAATTATTTTACAACTTGTCATCAGGGTTACCACATGTATAACCAAGGAATTGTCCTCTCCCGCAAAGGCTCTGCTGTCATTTAAAAAAAATACCTTTGAGAAAGATTTTAAATATAACGTTGTTTTGAATACAATAACTTTGCGATCTTCCAAAGCTGCTTACATTACCATAGAGATTATTCAATTTTATTTGCTTACATAAGCTCACGCATTTTATTTCACATGTATTTCATCGCAACCTATATTAAAATAATTTGGATATGGCGATCACCGTCTTCAAAAGTAGTCCAATCTCAGTTCATTAAATAACAATAGGCGGAAATCTACATAAAACTCAAATTTATAAATTGTTGATTGGATAAAATAACTGTACGAAGGTTTCGGCTTTAGGCTTGACGCTTGATCAATTTTTTTAAATATAAAATATAGATCAGAATTACATTAGAATGTGCTTAAGTTGTTAATAAATAGATACTTAACGTATATTATTTTGGGTAATTTCTTATTTTGTTTTTGTGATGTAAAAAAAGACAAGTATGAACGAGTATAGAGCTTATAACCTAATAATTTTATGCAAAAAAAGTCTGGTACTCAGGTAAAGAAAAATATGAGCCTTATAACGTTGTACATAAGCCTTCAATTTCAAGTGCAGTTTTTTAATTATATCCTTTTCTGCCTTTTTTTCTTAGCTATGAATAAATCGAATACACCTACGTTTAACCAAAAGCAACTGGCTGCACCTTATTGTAGTCGACTAAACCTAATTATATTTTTTTATTTAAAAAGGGTATAAGTCGCTTCCAGATATCTGTTTTGTATTGTTTATGTTCATGAAACCTATATTATCTATTTATCGCTACCGTTACAGCCTATCAAAGTTCACTGCTGAACATAGGTCTCCCCCACAGATTGCAACATAGAGGGCATGTTTGCTCTAGTTGTTTCGTTAGGCAGGCGGGTTGGCAACCGTAGTTTTTTATTTGCTAGTCGTTATTAGGAAGACGCTGCTGCCTATTTCCGGGATTGTTTTGCTCTGTATGACACCCACGGGACGATATGGGTTAGTGAATATATTTACACCGCCAATACACGGTAATATCTATTTAATTATAGGTATCTATAAATCTATAATTATCTATGAACATACATATATTTTAATAGATATAAGACTATGAATTCTATATAATGTGAGGAGCTAATGTCTGAGTTCTGAGATAGGCATCAAAATGCCCGTTTAAAAGCGTTGATTCAGTGTGATTCATTTATACTAAAAAAGACTGGTTCTCAGGTAAAGAAAGAAATAAGTGTTATGACGTTGAATGTATATTATAACTATTACCACAGTTTAAGGATGTTAGAAAATTAAATTATTCGTCTTTAGTAAGTATGCAGGGCTACCGTATAAATGGTTCTGTTTAAGTGAATTAATCAATTAGAGATTTATTCTGAAGAAATTAATCCTATTAGGTAAGGATGATGATCTACTCACTCAAATTGATTAACTCAACACTGTCCGAATAATATCGGATATCGTTTCTAGTTACATATCACTAAAGTATATCGGATAATTTATTGGATAGGTACCGGTAGGGCTCTTTATTTACCTAGGAATCTGCCTGGTTGCTCGCGCCCTCATTTTTGGTGATAAACATTGCAATAAGTCCACCTGATGGTAAGTGGTTGCTGTGACCCATAGACATCTACATCTATCCTCAATAAAGAATCAAAATGCAGATGCGTTGTCACCCGTGAGGACTAAGATGGAATGCCTCTTTTCCAGTAAAAGGGGTCTCCGGTTCTCTACACTCACCATACGAAACACAGCAGTGTTAAGCTGCTATTTTACGCTGGTATTCTGTGAGAGCGTGGTCCTTCCCGGTCGAGCGACCCATTCGTGCTACAACTATACTACTAATATAAGCTGCAGCATGGCTCTACCACGTTAAAATACTCCATTTTGGTGATAAACATTGCAATAATTGCTGAATTCAATCTTAGTCTTTAGGGGTTATAGGTTGGGCACGCCACTATAGCGGCGATAAGACCTCTTTGAGGAGTGGCTTGAGACGCCACGGTGTCCTCACCTTCCGCCTGACGCAGGTCCTCACCGGACACGGTGTGTTCGGGAGGTTCCTGCACCGAATCGGGCGGGAGGAAACGCCCGGTGCTCCCACTGCGAGGATCGACCGGAGGACACAGTGCCGTGGAGGTGTGCCCTGCTTGGCGGAGCACCGCCGTGTACTCGTAGCGGCGATAGGCGGCGACCTCGCGTCCGGCCCTGGTCGAAGCCATGGTCCGGAGCGAGACGGAATGGGATGCCGTCACCTTCTGCGAAGCAGTGATGCTAGCGAAGGAGGTGGCGGAGCGGGAGAAGGAAAGAGCAACAGCTTTCCTTCCCGGCCGCCGCGGAGACGCCCCGGGCGTCGGGGCTACGTCGTGGCCCTGACCACCGTAGGCGCGGACCTGTGGACGGCGAGCAATGGTAGCTCGCCGTCCGTCCGTCTAACGACGATAGGCCGTGTCGACGGCGCGTTTTGTTCCACGCGCGCCTCAAAGAGCTGTCAGCAGCGTGAAGGGGCCCGCAGGGCCGACGCCTGCCGGGGCTGCGGGCTGTTCGAAAGAGATACCGCGGCTCCGGAACGTAAGGGCACTGAAGGAACACGGATGGTTTTTAGTCAGTAAAGTCTGACACCCTTCCGCTCCACCCACAGCGAAAGGCGTCATTAGATGATTTTCCATCCGCAAAAAAAAAAGGGGTTATAAGGTATCTATCGCTTTCTTTGTTTAAAGTAGGTCGCTGGTGTCGCTGGGCAGTAGCCATATACAATGATAAAATCAGTGGGTTCGTTTGTCATTGTGATATTAATAAAAAAATATTACGAAAAATTACAAAATAGATTGTTTGATCGGTTTTTTTAATAAGATTGAAAATTAGTCAAATGAGTCCTCATTTAATTTACCTCTTTCTAAATCTTGATACATTCTTTTCGTACTATGTTTATTTCGCCATCGATTGAAGTAAACAATACAATTTGCATTGCAAGGGATTTCTTAATTTTTTCCTAGTTAATAGTTTCGTCATCAGCGAAAATACTCCATTTTTTTTAATTAAAACCTCAAAATATTAACGTCTGATAGAGATGTTGGAATAAAGGAATTCGCAAAAGAAACCTGTTATTTCTCTATAGTCTTACTTAAATATGTATATTCGTTTGGTGTAGTTTATATTTTTGTGTAAAGACAATTCAATTCCATCCCATTAAACGTTATATTTATTTTCACGCTTAGTAATGCCCATTTCCATTTACCCGTCCTCTCGTATACAGCATTCAGTAAGATTAATGGGTCAACTTTAAGCTGAGTTAACCGCATTGCAATGTGCTTCTGTTCGACGTTATGTTAAAGTTGGTTATAATATAAATAAATACTTACACTTACGGGCTATCATTATTTACTTGTAACATTTGTTCTTTAGATGGATATTGTTTCGAGTGGAAGAAAAGTAAAATTTTTAGGATGGCTTACGTAAGCTTTTATGATCATTATAATCACTATCATACAACTCACAAATTCATATCATAAAATTCACAAGTCACAAGTTACAAAGGCCAGACTCTGGATTTTTATTGTCACTATTTATTGGAAGATTGTTTAACGGCTACCAAAAGAGTACAGATGTTACAGCTAATGTTAGTGCAAATAATTAGCTGACTAAACTTAAGTTTAGATTTGAGCATAGGTTAATGTTATTTGTTATATAAAATTTTAAAAAACCTTAACCTAGTGGCCACCGGTGACACTTAGTTTTACAAAAAAACGAAAACTACACATTAATTGGTTAAACTTAGGTGTATTTGAATCATTCATGGTCTAAGCTTGGTGTCGCCGGCCGCCAGTAGGTTGAGGTGCAGATTGGGTGGCCCTTGGGTTAATCATTGGAGCATCATTGATACGTTTTAATATAATATTAGCGGTCCGCCCCGGCTTCGCACGGGTGATTTCTGGATCTCAACAACGGCGCCACCTACCGGGTCCAATTGTAAATCTAAACCATTCAGGGACCCACTATACTACCAGTATACTACCAGTTCATACGCAAGTCAAATATTTACTTTTAAAAAAACACTTTTTTAATGAAGACTTAAAACTAGAAATCAAGCACCCCGTGTGTACGCGCGCCGTAAGCAGCCGCAAGCTGCAGACGAGCCGTGCAAACAATATGTACGGGGAACGAACGGCAAGTTACATTGTTCCACGACTTATAAACAACCTACCCCCAGAATTCCGCGATAACTTAAATATAAAAAACATTTAAAAAAAACTTAAAATGTACTTTTTGGGTAATTCATAAAAAAAGAAAATTTTACTACTTAAAACAGCGTATATGCGTTTGCTCAGGTCCTAATTAGGCTGTAATGTTTTCTTTTTACAAACTAAATTAATGATACTTTAATATAACGTCGACTCAGGTCGCGTCATCACAAACCTTAGTGGTTTTCTGTATGCGAATTTTTAGGATAGTTTTTTTGTAATGCTTTTTAATATGGTAAATAAATTAAAAAAAACCCATAAAATTGGACCAGCCATTCTCAAGTGATGATCTTTCATACATGCGCCACAACATTAGTCCTCGCTCAAAACTAAGACTTAGTTAAGCCGGCTAATCTTAGGCTCATTATTTACTCTAACATTAGCATAACATATAAATCACAACGTTTAACGGCTCGCTGGTCTTCGTCAACGCATGAACTTGTTTAACTTCTATTCTTCTTCTTCTACATAACGCCTTTATATCAATTGTGCAATTGTGTTACTTTTTTGGGAATCGTTTGCCGGTGGCAATCACTTTGCAACTGTTTCATTTTTTCATTTTATTTTGTAACATAAAATAAGCCAACCTGTCACCGGCAAAGGCAGTTACGGGTGACCCCTGCGACTGTAGATGAAGTAACCGCGAACGAAAACATCTATGTGTAGTGAATATCGGATGACAGATAGTTCTTTTTATCAGTGTTTGTTGAACGGACTGATAGACTATACAATAAGCATGATAAATTAACGTTGATAATTACTAAATTTACATCTGTACTTCATCAGCTGCTCTTGCACGTTCGTATTCTGTGAGAGCGTGGTTCTTCTGCAATCAAGCCGACTCATTCGTGCTGCAGCCAAAATACAACACACACAATGTAAATAAAATCATATTTTGTATAAGAACTTATCATAAAGTAAAATGGCCAGCAATTGGCCGACTTCATGGAGAAAGAGGGCCTCTTTATGATGGACTCTTTCTTCAAAAAGCTGCCCCACAGAAAGTGGACCTGGTTGAGCCCCGACCGTCCAACATAAAATGAGATTGACTTCATTATTACGACTAGATGGTAACTGTTCAGTGATGTCTCAGTGATCGCGAGGGTGAAAACTGGCAGAAACATCACCGAATGGTTAGAGGAACACTGAAACTAAACGTTAAGTTGGAGAGGTCACGTCTAATGAAGTCAACGCTCCGTCCCCTCGTGCTCTAATCCAAAGTCCCAAAAACTTTCAGTTCGAGTTACAAAACCATTTTCAGTGCCTAGAAGACTGCAATGCAGTGTACGATATGAATGACAAGCTCGTGGAAACTGTCCATGCGGTCGAAGCTAAGTTCTGCAAGACCCGTCGCAGAAGAACACAAAAACTCTCCGATCATACTCTTAATCTCATGGCTGTTAGACGGGATATGAAGTTGCAGTCTTCAGCAGATTTGACAGCATACAGACAACTGAACAGACAGATCTCCAAACGCATGCGGCGGAACTTACGCAACTTCAATACAGCTCGTATTGAAGAAGCGATCGAGCTTAACAGTGTTCCAGATTGAGAAAAAATGCTTTCTCGATATTATAAAAAATATAGGGCTATGGTAGAAAATAAGGACATCGAGGGCGCGTCTCAAAAGGATTCGAGGCATCCCTTAAATACATTTTTAGTAAACGAATACACGGAGTCCGTTAAATATCGTAATAGTACTCTATTTCATCGTAATAATTAATTTCCCTCTAAATATTTTCAAACGCGCGCTATCGCAAGTCACGGACCGCCTGAACACAGATTTTAGCATCTCAAGTACACGCACCTATTGTGTACTTGAGAGCCGAGTTTCGTTTATTAAATAGTGCGACACTCAGGTGATAACGTAAACCTAAGTCGATACTTGACGTATGTTTACTAATTAGATCATAACCTCAATATTCTTCCCAAGTGTATGCACTTGAGCTGAGGAACGTTTATTAATAATATTTTATTTGACGTACAAATCAAAATGCAGCTTTTGTCTTTATCTTTTATCTTTTATTTTAAAAAACTGACACTAAATTTTTAAATTATTTATATAAAAGAGAAAATATTTATAAACTTTTTCAGTTTTCCTTTTCCGATTTAATCATACGACGTAAATATTTCATCTCAATAAAGAAATCAGAGACCGTATTTTAGTTTTATATCTTTGGTCAAGATTGCTTAAATTTTTATTTATTTTTTTAGTTTTGAAACAGAATTGATATAACGTTTATATCCATTGCAGCCTAAAAAGTGCACTGTTGAACATAGACTTCCCCCATAGATTGCCTCGTATAGGGAATTTTGCCATAGTAGTCATGCGTGGCAGACAGGTGGATTTATTATTATATTAATGCTGCTACCCATCTCCTGGTTCAGTTTCTCGTTGTTGTTTCTTACTACACCCACGGGACGGTATGGGGTAGTGGATATTCTTACATCGCCACAACACTGTAAACACTGATACAATTGTAGTAAAATACATTTGGTCTTAATGTGGTGTGGTGTAAGAGAATAGAGTAAGTAATCAATGTAAAACGAAATATCAATGAAGAGATAGTGGATCAAGCATGAAAAAAAACCATCTTGTCTGTAATGAAAAAATTAAGGGATATTATGATGGTTAAACAACTGCGATGTAACTTTATGCTTCTATTCTGATCTTAAAGGCAGGAACAATAGTGTTGTAGATAGATTTCCTAGGGTTTTCAGGACGAATAAAAACACTTGTTATGTTGTCAGGGAGGCAGCTGAGGGCAGGGCAGATCAGAGTTCCCTTTGTAGTTTGTTCTTCCTTTTTCTGGTAAGGCCCGAATGTCGAATGAATTCTCAGTCAATGGGCGCGATATTTATACGTTTTCTAGTGACTTTCTAGAAACTTCTCCGCCTCTTAGGCTCTCTGGCCATTATTCTTTATTTTATGAAAATTTTATTAATTTACATATATTTTCCTTATATCAAGTCTTAGCTTACAATATGCTACTTACAGATAAAGATAAAGATAAAGATAAAGATATTTTATTTTGCAAATATGGGTACAGTACATGGAAATATAGGTAGTGAGTTCAGCCATATTTTACCAGTAGGCATGCAAAATATACAGAAATATAAACTAATCACCTAAACAGCTATAAGAAATAAAATAATAACACAAAAAACATAATTCAAATTTTTTAACATTATACAGTCTTAATCTCAAAATAAAAAAATTTTTTCAGTCAAGAATTCTGTTACGCTATAGTATGCTTTGACTGTCAAGAAGCTACGAAGCCTTTTTTTAAATATCGATAGCGGCAATTCTTTCCAACTTTTTGGTATTTTATCATATATGACTGGAGCCATGCAGTATATACTTTTGCGCATTAGTGCTGTCTTAGCGGAATGATGGCACAAAGGGTATTGTCGCGTCTATTACGTGGAACTGCTTGGTCAAGGCGTTTAAAACGTTTTGGATGCAATTTAACAAACACTGCTACTTCTAGTATGTATAAACAAGGTAATGTCAGTATTTTATACTGTTTAAAATATGGCATGCAACTATCGGTAGTTTTAAGCTTAAACATCGCCCTTATGCATCTTTTTGAGCCTTGAACACTGATTCTTTTCGTTGAGTTACCCCAAAATATTATTCCATATCGGAGGTGGGATTCTGCTACTAGTAAGCAGTGAGAGTGCATCCGTATATACTATTGAAGACAAATTATAAAGCATATGCGGTTTACTAATTTTACATAAAGTATTAATGTGTGCTTTCCAGTTAAGATGTTTATCTATTTGAGACCTAGGAACTTTGCAGTTTCAACTTTTACAACATCATTATTGTAGTGTACATTTAGGCTCATGCTAGGAATCCGTTGACTGAAATGGATAACTTTTGTTTTATTTAAGTTTATTTTTAAATTGTTTTCATCCAACCAGTTTACAACTAATTTTAAGGAGTTATTAATGTCATTTTCATAGGTCTCTACACTTTTACATGGTATTGTCACTGTGGTATCGTCCGCAAACAGTGTTACTGGTTGCTCAATGCATTTAGGTAAGTCATTGATGTACAATATAAATATGAAAGGTCCCAGCACACTTCCTGTGGTACTCCATATTTAACTTCGCGTTACATTAATATTAATATTTAACATTAATATTTAACTCGCGTTACATTAATATTATCTACTCGGCGCCGCTCAGTATAGAAATGACAGCGTAAATTCGGGAGCGCCCTTTAAATACCACCCCGCTAACCGCCTCACTTCTATACAAGTACGACCTAGCTTACGCCCTAGCTTACGCGCGCGATCTGCGCCCCCTTTCCTTTAAGGGGGTCGCATCCGATTTGGCGGAAAGGCCATACAGGCCAAAGCCGTTCCCACAGGTGGTGTTTAGTGGGTAAGACACTTTTTCAAAGTGAGTTCCACATAACCACGCAGCCGGCTGCGTGGTATGCTATGAGCATTCATCACCTCCCTCCCCCGCTTCCGGAGGGTGTCCTTGCATTGGGCGCAAAAAAAAAACGCGCGCGACCTTTTCAGCGCCGCCGACCCCGTGCGGTTGTGTGCGATAGCGCCTCCGCCCCCGTGCGGTTGTGTTAGCTGTCCACGCTCACCGTCCCCGTACGATGAGTGCCTTCCTGCCTCCGCTAGCGCCGCCGCCCCCGTGTGGTTGTGTTAGCAGACCGTGCTCGCCTTCCCCGTACGGTGAGCGCATTCTCGCTCATGCGACTCCTACATCATCACTCCTTTAGCACCGCCGCCCTCGTGCGGCTGTGTTGGTTGACCCGCGCTCCCGTCCCCGTACGGTTGTGCCCCGCGCCCAATATGCTTACAATATGCTACTTACATTAATACATACGTGCGCACTCGGCGCCGCTCAGTATAGAAATGACAGCGTAAATTCAGGAGCGCCCTTTAAATATCACCCCGCTAACCGCCTCACTTCTATACAAGTACGCCCTAGCTTACGCGCGCGATCTGCGCCCCCTTTCTCTTAAGGGGGATCACTTCCGATGCGGCAAAGAAGCCATACAGGCCAAAGCCAGTCCCACAGGTGGTGTTTAGTGGGTAGGCACTTCATAGTGAGTCCCACATAACCACGCAGCCGGCTGCGTGGTATGCTATGAGCATTCACCACCTCCCTCACCCGCTCCCGGAGGGTAGCCTTGCTTTGGGCAAAGAAAACGCGCGCGACCCAGTCCTTAGTGGAGCGTCGGTGCGTTCACATACATTATTATGAATTAAGATATGACCTTACTTATGGTTTAATTATTCCTAAAACACATTTTTTTTTAATTTTTCAATAAAACACAACAAAATATAATACTTTATTCACATACATACTTATATGCATATAATACGAGTTTAATTTTATAATATTATATAGCATCTTTATCTACGTCCTATAATATTACATTATATCTTTATCTATGTCCTATCTTATCGCTTATCTATTGCAATATGATAAGATATAAAAAGGTAATGAGTCGCTCGCGTCCGTAGGCTTCGACCACCTAACCCTAGGCCCACCCTACACGTGTCCCCCGGGTGGTGCTAAAAGAGCGACAAAGCCGAAAGGATAGACTCGGCTCCTCGCCGTATGGTAGCGGCGTAAAATCTACCACCCCCCTTAGATCGCACCATGAGCCAACACATTAAAGGAATGGCCCCGAGTTCCCGGCGCCCCTTTAATGGGGCAGGGGTGCGAAGAATCTCCGGGAGTAAAACCGGCGACAAGGTTCGCCACCCGTCACGTTCTGTCTCCCGGAGGGGCGAAAAGTGGATTGCGGAGGCCCGTCTGGCTACGCTGAATGTATGTGGAGCAATGAATGATAAGATGGATGAAATATGCGAAATGATGAATGATAGAGGAATAGATGTGTTATGTGTAAATGAGACGAAACGAAAAGGAAAGGATGCCACTGCACATGGCATGTATACCGCTTACTGGTCTGGTGTAGACGAGACCGAGCGGGCATCCCAGGGAGTCGGTGTCATCCTTTCAGAAAGAATGGGTCAATGTGTGAAAGAGTATGAATGTGTAAGCCCAAGGCTGCTGTGGATACGAATGAAAGTGGGCTTAAAGAAGTTGTTTGTGCTAGGGGTGTACGCCCACTTATATCCGAGAGCAGTTTTGGGACATGGTAAGGATGGTGTTGATGAAATGTAAGGGAATGAAAATATCATTATGTTAGGAGATTTTAATGGAAGGGTTGGGGTGAAGAGGTCTGGTTATGAAAGGATATTAGGAATGTTTGGGGATGAAAGTGTAAATGAGAACGGTGAAGACCTCCTCGCCGTATGTGAGGAAAAGAATCTTTTTGTGACGAATACTTTCTTTCGCCATAAGAGGATTCACATGTATACATGGGAAAGAGGTAATGATAGAAGCATGATAGATTTCATAATTGTGGATGAAAGAATGCGGAGCGCAGTGGTAGATACAAGAGTTTACCGGGGATCCAACGTAGGGACGGATCATTACCTGGTCTTATGCCGAATTAATGGTCTATTCAGGCGTTGGCGGCATCGGTCATCTTTGTCTACCACTGCGTTACAGCGTATAAGAACAGAGAGGTTACAAGATGAAGGTGTGAAAGAGAAGTATAAATGTAGACTGAGGGAGAATATAAATGGTTTGAATGAAATATGTATGAATGATTTAGACCTGAAGACTGTATGGAATAATGTTAAGAAAGTTTTGGTGGATGCAGCCACCGAAGTATGTGGTGTAAGTAAGAGAACGAATGAAAGGAAAAATAATACGTTGTGGTGGGATGATGAGATTCGGATGGAAGTTGAAGCAAAGAAGAGAGCATGGCTAGATTTACTGGCAACCAAAGCTGGTAATTCTGGCGGTATGAATGATGAGATTGAAAGAAAAAGGCAGACTTTAGACGTATAAATAAGAGAGTAAAAGAAGTTGTTGAAAGGAAAAAGCAAGAAAGAACGGATAAGAATGATAGAAGGATATCTGATAACTTCCAGGCAAATATTAAAATGTTCTGGAAACTCGTAAGAACTGCTAGGGGAAATTCAAGACAGCCTAGAATGAATGCTATACGAGACGAGAATGGCTGTATGCTGAATGACGAAGTTTCGAATTTAAAGAGATGGAAGGAATACTTTGAAAGCGTGTTTATGAGTGAAGGGTCGTCTGAATTAAGTGAAAAATTCCGAAAGAAGTGGAGAGGTAGGAGATAAGTGTAGATGAAATAATGAAAGCAATGAAAAGCATGAAAGCAGGTAAGGCAGCCGGATATGATAGAGTATCACCGAAATGCTAAGGGCTGAGAGGGAGTGGTGGCAGGCCTGCTGTACACCTTGTTTAATTTATGTTGGGAACTGAAGCGGGTACCGGAAGACTGGTGCAAAGCCGTTATAGTCCCAATATATAAAGGAAAAGGGTCACAGCAGGACTGTAAAACTACTGTGGTATCAGCTTGTTTAGCATTGTGGGTAAACTGTATGCTAAGGTGTTAATTGAAAGAGTTATGGAAGAAACTGATGGAAAATTTGGGATGTGCAAGCTGATTTAGAAAGGAATGGTGTACGGATCAAGTATTTTCCATGCGCATGATTGCGGAGAAGTTTTGGCCAAAACCAGAAAGTTTTTGTGCTTTCATGGACTTGGAAAAGGCTTATGACAGAGTGGACAGGAATGTGTTATGGCAAACACTTAACTCATTTGGTTTGAGCGCTGGTTTGATACAGGCATTGAAGTCTCTTTATAGGAACTCTAGTGCTTGTGTCAGGATCAACAGGGTCTACTCGGACTGGTTTGGCATCCAAAAGGTGTCAGACAGGGCTGTGTAGCTTCCCCTGGCTGTTTAACCTATTTATGGACAGTTGTTTGCAAACTTTGAAAGTTGAAGAATGTGGGTTGAGAATGGGTGAGTTAACCGTCAAATGCCTTTTGTACGCCGATGATCAAGTCATATTTGCATCGTCGGCGGCCGAGTTGCAATGATGGTTACTTTAATGAACCGATCATTAAAAAAAAGAGGTATAAAAGTGAACGCAAGTAAGACGAAAGTGATGGTTTTGAAAGAAGAAAGTAAAACGTTATGTGAAATAAGAATAGAAGGAGTTAATTGAGCAAGTGGATGAGTTTGTATATTTGGGATGTTTATTTAGTAGGGATGGTAGATATGATAAGGATATAGAACGACGAGTGAACGCAGAAAATAGAGTGAATGGGGCTCTACACGCTATTGAAGAGTCAGAATGTGTCAAAAAGGCACGTTTGGCAATTCACAATGCTGTGTTAGTCCCTACTTTAATGTATGTAGTGAAAGTTGGGTCTGGCAGAAGAAGCATGAGTAGAATAAATGTAGAAATGCGGTCATTAAGGGTATGCTAGGGCTGAATCTGAATGACAGGGTGAGAAATAGTGTGATAAGAGAAAAGTGTGGTTTGCAAGATGACGTTGTGACCAGGATTAAGAAAGGAATGCTTCGGTGGTTTGGTCATGTAGAAAGAATGAACGAAGAAAGAGTGACAAAGCAAATTTATGCTGCAGAAGTGAACGGCAGAGTCGGAAAGGGACGCCCTAGACGAAGGTTTATCGACCAAATTGGCGATATATTGGAAATGGGCCAGATTAGGAGTACCCTTAACCGACGAGCGTGTATGCGTAGATATATGGATGTAAAGGAGGCGAGAGAGGTGTGCCAGGATCGTGCCAAGTGGAAGTCCGTAGTCTCTGCCTACCGCTCTGGGTGACAGGCGTGAGTGTTTATGTATGTATGTATGTATAAAAAGGTAAACAAAGGTATAAAAACATAACATTATTTATAATTTTTAACTATCCTATTTTTATAAAATAACTTCTAAATCTAAAATATTTAATATAAACTTAACTGTTTATTAGAAATTAAAGTACTTAGTAAACATTAATTAATTAAAACATTTACGCTAATAATCATAATGTTAAATTACCAAGAAATATGATGAAATATAATAAAGGAATAGTCACGTGGCCCATCCCCCACTAGTTGCACCGCACTGCCCGCACGGCCCCCTTCGATACTGTCGCGCACAAATAGAGAAACGAGAAGACAAGACAGACTAACGGATTGGATCCATCATCGTGTTGTCTGCGCTCAAGCCACGCGGACGTATTCATCGGTCGAGCCCATGCGCTTCCGTGTTCTACAGTGCTATTGTGTGCGAGACAATAACAGACAATTACTCGGAAGTGCTTCAGTGGTGTTTTTGCGTCATTGCTGCCGACAGGTTGCACCGGCCCGCCGGCCCATTGTCCCTTTTGTGTTGTGATTAGTGTAGTGCCCTACGCTCTGCCGATTTTCAGTAAACTATAAGTAGTTTTTTACACCGCCGCCTTAGGGGCGGCTATTTAATATATTATTTAATTTCTGTGTTCGCTTGTCGCTTTAGGCGATAGCTAGGTGCACACCCTAGCATACCAACGCGCTAGGTGTATAGGTGTTCGTATTAAGCACACACCTCCCCCGCTGTGAGGTGGGGTGCTTGGTACACAAGTGTTTTTCGTTAAACACCAACAAGATGGCGGCTATAACGATAGCCGAACTCACCGACTTTTTCAGTCGTGTCTGCCCCGACGTTTGGGTGACCTTTTAAGCACAGCGTGAAATGCCCGCTGCTGACCGTCCGATCGTGCGTATTGACAACTCCATGTCGCCGAGCACCGGACCTGCGACCCCCGTGTCCATAGACACTATATATGACATCACGTCCCCCGCGCCTTCTGCATTCTCCACCAGCGGACGCTCCGAGATGGAGACGGACGTAAATAGACCGGCCAAGCTCGAAGACGACGGCTTAACCCTAGTCTCGGGCAAAAACCGTAAGCGCCCCGCCGCGAAAAAGGGCGACGAGCCTCACTCGGCCCCTTCGTCCCCTAACGCCACTCCGGCTAACAACATTGCGCCTTCAGCGCGCCCTAAAACCACCAAGGTCGCTATTAAAGCCGCGAACCCAAAACCGGCCGCGGAGCGTAAAGAAAAGCCGCCGCCCCCTATTATTCTACAAGATAAATCCCGATGGAGCAACCTATCTAAATGGATAGACTCCAAAAAAATCTTCTGCCCCAAGTTCCACAACGGTGGTCAGGGCATTCGCATCCACGTCGCGACGACGGATGACTTCCGCGCTTTAACTGCGCATCTGAAAGCTCAAAAACTGAGCTTTCCCCGCGGAGGAATGAAACCTCTGCTTTGTCGTTCGCGGGCTCCCCAAGGAGCTCGAAACCGAATACGTTCTCAGCGATCTTAAATAGCAGAACCTCCCTGTCAGAGAAGTACACAAATGCACCACCCCACTGACAAGAAAAGATACCTTGACCTTTGCCTCGTCATCCTGGACCTTACTCCGGAAGGCAAAGAGATCTTCAACGTCCGCCGCATCTGCAACCTCACGGGGATTGGAGTTGAGGCTCCTCGTAACAGGGGTATCGTTGGCCAATGCCACCGATGCCAGCTATACGACCACTAGGCTAAAAACTGTTACGCCCGGCCTAGATGCGTTAAATGTCTAGGCGATCACGGCACACCCGAGTGCACCCAAACGCCTGAGTCGGATGGCCCTCCAAGCTGCGTTCTGTGCGGCGAAGCGGGACACCCAGCGAATTATCGCGGGTGTACCAAAGCACCACGCAGGAAGAGGCGCGGAGGTGTAGACCGGCACGGACGAGCGGCTAGCGCCAGCAGGTCCCGTCTTCGGCAACCTGCCCCTTCAGTCGCACCGATCTCGGTGTCGCAACCCACGCCCCCTCATGCTATCACCAAACCCGCCCCGTTAAAGGGCTTCCGGGCAAGGCGTAAGCCTTTGGTGCCCTGAGAACCCAAAATGAACGCATGGGTTAAGCCCACGGCGATCGTAAGCGCGGACGCCTCACGGCCAGCGTCCTCCTTCCAGGCTTAAAAGCCCAAAATCGCCACTGACTTCTCATTAGTCTGCAGCTTCATCAGCAACATTAACTTTGCGGAAGTCACTTCTCTGGCCCGCAAACTTTGCGAGGCAAAGACTACTCAGGATAAGATCAGTGCCACCATTGAGCATATTACTCTTATCGATGCAATCGACTCCTTTCAGTGCGCCTAAGTTGAACCCCTCTTTTTAAATCATAATGGCAGTACAACCTATCGGAAGAACCAATCCTAGTTATCTGACTGTCGTGTTCTTTAACGCAAACGGCATCAGAGATCAAAATGAAGAAATCGTGTACTTTTTACGTGATCATGACGTTGACATCATGCTAGTGCAAGAGACTTTCTTGAAACCTAGTGTGTGAGATCCCAAAATAGCTAATTATACCTTAGTAAGAAATAATAGGCTGACCGGACCTAAAAGCGGCACCTTGATCTACTACAAAAGATCCTTGAACTGTATACCGATAGATACTCCACCGCTTGCTAAGTTAGAAGCATCGGTTTGTAGGACAGCAATTACGGGCCATCCGCCCATCATAATTGCATCGGCATATCTGCCACCGCTGAAACATATATTAGAAGCCGACATCTCGGCTCTACTAGATCTAGGCCCCAGCGTAATGATCGCGGGAGACCTAAACAGTAAACACGTTAGTTGGAATTCTCACGTAAATAATCGAAACCGAAACATATTATGCGACCTCACGGAGAGACTTAACTTCGACGTTATCGCTCCTGAGAGTCCAACTCGCTATTCTTTTTTTTCACACCATCATCCGGACGTCCTTGATGTAGCATTACTAAAAGACATCCGGCTTACTATTAACTCGATCGAAACTTTCGTCGAATTATGCTCGGAACACAGGCCTGTCGTATTAGAACTGGGCCGGTCGGCAGGTGAGGTCCCTCAGACCAAAACCATCGTCGACTGGCGTAAACTCGAGGCCAAACTCGAGTCTACGAACTCACAGCATTCAGACTTCATACCGGACAAGACTAACTCGACGGAGGAAGCCAATAGGGCGATTAGCGTCCTATCGACTCACCTCACTTCAGCGGTCGAAGATTGCTCCCGTAAAGTTCGTGTGTCGAGTGATCGGTACACGAAGCTTCCGGCAGACCTTCGACAACTGATTAGAGCGAAAAACACCGCGCTAAAATCTTATGGCCGTTATCGCACGGAAGATAACGAAATCCGGCTACGTTCCCTACTAAACGAGGTTAAACAACGTATAGCCGAATTTAGAAGCGATAAACGGGATAACCTCTTAGAAGGAATAGAACCATCCCAAGACGCCTTTTGGAGGCTGACTAGAGCTCTGAAAGCAGAGCAAACTACTCCCATGCCGCCTCTCGTGAGGCTAGAACACCCCTATCTCACCTTAGACGATCTTGAAAAAGCCGAATGCCTAGCCGACAGTCTAGAGATCCAGTGTACCCCATCCAGAAGAAGCGGAAGTCGAACGTAGGTCTGCGTTACGATCCACTCGATCCTGTGACTCTCGATGAAGTCACTGAAACCATAAAAAGCCTTAAGAATAGATCAACCCCTGGGCCAGACGGCATCAGCAACTAGGTGATCAAATGAATGAATGAAATGAATCTTCCGGCACCACTAATTTACCTCCTCGTAGGAATTTTCAACGTGCTTCTCTCGAGCTGCTCTTTCCCGGATATCTAGAAAGAAGCAGACGTAATAGAATCCCTAAACCGGGGAAACCGCGCTATCGACCCGCCAGCTACAGGCCCATCAGTCTACTCAACACATTGGGTAAATTATACGAGCGCATCATTCTAAAGAGCCTCCGTCACTTTGCTGAAATAAACAGACTCCTCCCTGACGAACAGTTTCGGTTTAGAAACAAACACTCGTGCACTAACCAAAGTCATCGCCCAACAGAATATATTCTGCCTGGCCAATCACCATCCAAGAAAAAGTCCCGAAACACGGGAGCCCTCTTCTTTGATGTCGCAAAATCTAAACGTCGCAGGCACACCATACAATGACACTACACCCACACCAAATGTGACAAGCACAAATAGGATAACGGATGGGGCACGTCGCACCCGTAGGCGGGCATGACGCATGCCAGCACATACACACCGTACACCCGTGTACCTTGGCGGTTCTCACCGCCCAGAACATCGACCGATACGAGCTAGGCAGTCAGAGGCGGAGGTACGCACACCCCCATTCGGACAGCGGTTAGATAGCTCAATAAACCTCAACAGAGGGGACATGATGATTGGTAACAATACCAATTCATAAACCATCATCATCCTCATCCCCATCCTAATTGCCGCCTTTCCACTTTTTAAATAGCTGTGTCAGATTAAGCTGTAAGAGCCACATAGGCTAACAGCGCCCAACATCTCGAAAATAGAAAGGCAGACTAAAAAAGGGATACATTTTAATACAGTAAATTAAGAGCTACGAAGAAAAGATGAATTAAAAGAGAAAAAATGTGATATAAAATCTCTTAATTATATTTATTTAAGAACTATTTCAAATTTACATTACATTTTCATACATAGCCTATTTTCAAGGACACAAAGAATTAAATGATGTAAAGACATTAAATCAGAATCGGAAAGTTTGAACTACTTTCAGTTTCTGATAGAAAAAATGACGCGTCTGTCATTTATAATTAGCACATCGACAGACAATACTTACTTAGGATGGCAAATATTGAACCCAAGAACGGAAAAATAATTTCATTCCAACGTCCAAACAAGCAAAACCTGTAAACAAAAACATTAAACATAACCCGTGGTACCTTTTTCAATTTAGAAAAAAATCGCCTTGTGTCAAATAGCGTAATTCACTTCCAATGTCTACAATCTTGAGAAATAACACAATAATAGAAATAACCTAATAATATAACATAAAAACTTAAAAAACATGGACTGATTATGAACTGTGATGATCCTTGTGTGACTACCAGATCATAGTCAGAAAATTAATGTATTACCATCGATTCTTAATATGTCAAAAGTTTTTAAGCATATTCCTTATACAAAGATATATTTAAGGCGTATTGGTGATGTAAGAATATCCACTACCGCATATCGTCCTGTGCGTGTCATAAGAGGCGATAGAATGTAACTGAAACAGGAGATGACCAGCAGTATCTTCCTGATAACAACTAAAATTAATAAATAATCTGCGGTTGTCACCCTGCCAAGCGTGGCGACTATGGCAAAAGCACCCTACGAGGCAATTTACAGGGGAGGCCAATGTTCAGCAGTGGTCTTTTCTAGGCTGTACATTATACATAACCGGAGCCATTAAAAAGGCGTAATTACTATTTTATTTAAAAAAAAAACGAATGAACTCATTGAATAAAGAAGATGCAATTTTTTTCAATAGGTAACTTTATTTTGTCCTACAGGTCATGATCAATACGTGTTGTATAAGTTATTTTAAAACTTTTATATTATTTATTACTAATATATCTCACTTCAAAGTATAACCGAGTCGTATATCTCAGTCAAAAATTTGTTTTTCATCTCAAACAAGAGATAAGATCAATAAGGAGAATAATAATTTTGCTGTCAATTTCAGCAATGAAGTACCTAGTTATTTTTAAGAAGAAAACTTTATTAGAGATGGTATCTTTACCTCATATTCTCCTAAATGCTCATTTTTATTTAAAGAATAATATTATTATCTATGAAGGCAGCCTTCTCCTAGAATAATGGATGTCATATTGCAAGTTAAAAATAAATTTATTTACGCTCTTTTCTCTCATAATATTAACATCAAACTCTGCGCACTAAATAAGTTGGTGTCAATTTACTCAAAAGTAAATGACAAATAAATCATAGTTTATTCTTATATCTTTGTCTGTAATGTATTTTTTGATATAAAACAAGGAACAAATTAGCTTTCGTTGTTAGTAATATATTAGCTTTACAAATATAAATCCTATTTCCCAAAAAAGCTATATTACAAAAGCCGAAGATGCGGTGGCAAGTATATGCCTGTGTTTTGTTATAAAAGAGCGGGTGGCTGTAGTTCTCGAAGCGTTGTAGCAGTTCCATCCCAAGCTGGTTAGAAATCAGCAATATCTATCAGAACAGTATAACAATATTGCATTCATGAACATAGAGTACTTTATAAACAATAACTGTTCATTAACTCTATATATCCCTGTATCATATTTCACGTTACAAGTCAGTATGTTGTCGTGAAATTTATATACGTTATTCATCTATGCCATATGTTTGCACATCGGAACACAGAGAACTGAAACTATTCATGAATTCTAGACATCCCTGTATCATAATTTATGTTTCAAAGCAGTATATTGCCGTGAAAATTAATGTCGCTGGTCTAATACAATTAATAATAATAACAGAATAGACCGAATTTCGATCACGGCGGCCAATGTCAATAGAGACGACTTTTGCGTAGGATAACGCAGAACTCGTTTTACCTATATAGTGAACCAATACACTATATAAGCTTGCACTATTGACTAATATCAATGGCATGCACCCGTTTATCCGTTAATAATTATTTATGTATAATGTAATCCATCACAATCGAGTTTTATAGGAACGTTGTTGAACACTATGAGGATTATTGGATAGCTCCACATTATATTAGCTGTGGTAGCTCAGGGGCTAAGCACTCGCTGTAAATTTCGCGAGCAACCCGGGTTCGATCGAATGAAATTCTTGATTACAATTTTAAGTGCTCATTTACCTCATGCTCAGTGGTGAAGGAAAATATCGTGAGGAAACATGCATGTCTAAGAAATAAGAAAAAAATATTTTGAAGATATGTGAAGTTCGCCAACACGCATTGGGACAGCGCTGCGGACACTTCCTTGCCCTAAATGCCTCGCAGAAATGAGAGGAGGCCTGTGCCCAGCAGTAGGACGTATTTAGGCTGTAACTTTAACTTTTAACACATTAATTTTATATTCGGCGAAAAACGCTTATAAAGAATTAAACCACTAGAAATTCTACTACGGAAATACAAAAAAGGGTTATTTAAACTCTCTAAAAAGTAATCCGACTTAAAAAGAGAATAAAATAAATTCCACATAATAGCTTTTAAAGTCTGCAAAGATAATATAGTATGTAGGAATTCAAGCTCCGATTTCAGAAGCTGAATGTGGAAATTTTTTTTTCTTTTTTGTATTTGAATTCGGTTTTACTTTTAGTTGGGATTTTAAAATAGTTAAAAATTAGATGCGATAAAATCGGTAAAGTTAGTTTTATTCAAAACAGAAACAGAAACTTTTTTATGCAATATAGATTACAAATAATACTTATTGAAGGTCACTCTTTTGTTTAATTTACCACTAGTTCGGAAAAATACCTCTGTCTCGGGAAGAACCAGCAAAAAACCCAGCGGCATATTTAAAAAAAATATTTAACAGCTTACAATCATATATGTTACACAAATTAACAATACAAAACAAATTAGAAACAGCTTGGCCTACCAAGCTATTTCTAATTTGTCACCTCATTCCCAGAGTTTGTTATCATCTATAAATGCCTTAATATTATAATAACCCTTTTTATACAAACTTTGTTCAGTCAGTTTTAACAAAGGAGGTCTTTTTTCTAGTATTTTATTGTAAAAGCGTATACATCGCTCCAAGAATGAATTACTGTCTCGGTAGAGGCGATTAACTGGTACTGGCACTAGCTTGTGTCTGTTTCTAGTGTTTACAGAATGTATATTACTTATTTTTTTAAAACTACTTTTATTTTTGTGCACATACATTACATTTTTATGAATGTATTGAGAGACCAAAGTTAATATATTAATTTCCTTAAAAAGTTATAATAAATCCTTTATAAACCATACCTAATATAATTATTTCAATACGTTATTTGTATTAATTATATTGTGCAATGTCTTTAGTTAACATTTGGTGGCAAATAAAAGATGTATTAAGCTAATTATTTTAATATTTTACTTTGAGAAGACTGTTACTACTAGTACGCCACGTTACAAGAGAGTGTTAATAATTGTAGTGTCGGATATTGTCCTGTCAACGATGAATTTCACTTCGAAGCGTCCACAATCTTTCGCTATTTTATTTTAACAGGCGCTTCGACATCCTCCCGCCTCGTATGAAGTAAGAGGGCAAAGTTTGACTAGGGGTCGTCGCACACATCCTTTTGTTGTTCTGATGTCCGCAACCCTTGATACACCATCCGTTCCAGGGAATAGGCGCACCACTCGGCCTAGGCGCCAACATAGTGGAGGGACGTGATCCTCTTGAAGCAACACCAAGTCGTCAACCTTTAATGTTTGTGTGTTAGTCCTCCAGTTGGATCTCTGTTGAAGTTCAGATATGTATTCTTTTTGCCATCTTTGCCAGAAGTCTTGACGGAGCTTTTCAAGTCGAGCATAACGTTGTAAGCTTGATTCCTTGGTGCTGATGTAATTTGGAGCTGGCAAGGTAGTGAGAAGTCTTCCTATAATAAAGTGCCCTTTTTTTTTTTTTTTTTTGCGGATGGAAAATCATCTAATGACGCCTTCGCTGTGGGTGGAGCGGAAGGGAGTGTCAGACTTTACTGACTAAAACCATCCGTGTTCCTTCAGTGCCTTACGTTCCGGAGCCGCGGTATCTCTTTCGAACAGCCCGCAGCCCCGGATAATAAAGTGCCCTGGAGTAAGGGATAGGAGGTCATAAGGAGAGGATGATAAGAGACACAAAGGACGACTATTAATTATCGCCTCTATTTGCGCAAAAAATGTACATATTTCCTCAAATGTTAAATGGCTGTTACCCATGACTCGTTTTAAATGGTGTTTTGCTGATTTGACACCAGCTTCCCAAATGCCACCGACGTGAGGAGCGTAAGTTGGTATAAATGAAAATTTGATGCCTTCTTGACTTGCAAAATCAGATAGAGGTTCACAGTTGATCTTTAAAAGGTACACGGAACACACAAAGTACACGGAAAGCATTATCAAGTTCATCAACTGTCGAACTACCTATACATTTAAATTGGCCCATAAATTGGAAATAAACTTTTGACATAGGCAATAGACTTTGAAGCTTATTAAATGAGAAAAATCATCAAAATTAGTTATTGCTTCTGTTAAAATTGCTGTATTTAATTTAATTTCTGGTAAATATTCAAGATTACATTTTAAAATTGGCCACTCTACATCATTTTTATATAAAATTCTGCCCTGACCACCATAAATCTTTTGTTAATAAATTGCCGGCATCTACGCCTCTAGAAATTAAGTCAGCTGGATTATTCGCAGTATGAACGCAACGCCAAGCTGAACGATCCGTATTATCAGCGATTTCGCTAACCCGATGGGCTCCAAACGTTTTAAGTTTACCTAAGTCACTATTGATCCAGGCGAGTACAACACTGAATCACACCAGTATACAATTCTGCTAGGCCTATATCTAAGCGATTCTAATACGGACTTATTAAGCTTAGCGGCAAATAAAGCCGCCGATAATTCTAGCCGAGGAATCGTCGTGGGTTTACGGGTGCGACTTTCGATTTAGCGCATAGCAAACGAACCGTCACATTATCGTCATTTTATTAATCGAATACTCGTATAAGCACATGCACCGTATGCGTGTTGAGATGCGTCGCTAAAAATATGAATTTCCGTAGATTTTAGTGATTCACCTAAAACACGCACGGGGATTTTAAAATTAAAAGATAAGTAAGATTTTTAGTGAAACCTTGCCACTCTGTTTTGATATCATGAGAACAGGTTAATTCCAATCAATTTTAGGAACTTCAGGAAGCAGGTTTTACCGCTACTGCTGTTACTTTTGGCAGCTCAGCTTAGTAAAGCGACTGGCAAACTGAAATTGTCAGTCAAAATAGTAAACAATTTGTAAAATATGTTCTTTTGAAACCTAAATAACATTTACGTAAACAGTATTAAATATCTAAAAATAATGTAAAAATTCAAGTAAGATTTTTTGATTAAGATTTAAAAAAAAATACAAAATTAAAATTATTAAAACAAAATGAAATGTAATGTTATATGAATTCAATGTAAAATTTTATGTTTAACAGGTTAAACAATATGTATAATTTTATTGCGGAGATTCAAAACAACGCTTTTGTAATTTGTTACTGCAAGTTTTTGGAATGTGTAATTCATATTCCCAAATTATGTTAGCAAAATAACATATGAATATATAGAATAGCTCAAAGCATTGCCCTAATTTTAAAATTTAAAGATTTTTTTAGAAGTGGGTAGTTCAATATTAAAATTGTTGTAGAAATTTTGTAAAATTTGGTAATATTGAACTTTCAATGTTAATGAAACATAATACTTATACGGTAATTAGGAGATTTATACAAAATCCTTTGAGTGCTGAGCTAAATTTGGATGAATTTTATAGGAAGTAATGATTTTTGAGGACAGAGGACAGGCACTTATCTTTTGTTGAATTTGCTGGAAACTACACGATGTGATGCTTTAGATGCGCCACTGCCCGTTGTATCCTCTTTCAATTTAATTCGCCATCCATTTGCACCTTATACTTCATGATCTTCTTTCTTCCTTCAATGTTCCGATCACGATCCACCGTCTTTAGCCGACAACTTTTGATTATTTCTTGAGATTTTCTAATTTCTATTTGTTCCCCTCATGGGCCACCAATTTATGTCTTTAGTTAACATTTGGTGGCAAATAAAAGAATCATTAAACTAACTTAAACTTTGAGAAGACTTTTACTACTAATACACCACGTTAAAAGAGAGTGGTAATTGTTGTGTTGTAGTGTCTAATAATTTATGTAAGAGTTTCTGCCACGTTTAGATCCTTTTTTTAGAAGCCAGAGTGAAAAATGAGTACACAGTAACTCTGATATTAAGTGGATGATGCTGGGCATAGACACTTATGATTCTCGAATATGAATCAAAATACTGATGTGTATTCACACCTGAAGACTTAAAGATGCCCCGTTACCAGAAAAAATGTCTTCAGTTCTCTTACCATTTTACGGTTGCTCACCATACAAAAACAGTAGCATTATTATGCTGCTATTTTAAATTTATGTTCTTTGCGAGCGTGGTGCATTTTTTTAATAATTCTAAGCCAGCGCTTAACTACAATCCCACGTGATGGTAAGTGGTGATGTAGCCTAAAATGGTGAAGCGCACTAACTTAAGAAAATCCTATTCATTCTTGCCATGAAGACATCCACATTGTAATCAGATGGAAACACAGATGCTGGCAACTTATTCCACTCCTTTGCTGTACGCATGAACCGTTTGGTTTGAATGCGTGCTAAGACAACAACGAAAGGGTGGAGACTGGCCGAACGTCTGGTTGTCCGATGGTGAAAGGGAGAGGGAGGAATTAAATTATGCAATTCCTGCGCACACTCTCCGAAATGCATCCTGTAGAAAACCGAAAGGCTGTTTACTTTGCGGCTGTGTTCAATGCTGGTTAGATTGGTTTTAACCAAATTCGGGTCACTAATAAGCCTTTTAGCTCGCCTTTCCATTGAGTCCAAAGCTGCTAGGTGGCATTTTGCAGCACCACCCCATATATGTCAGCAATACTCCATGCACGACCGGACTTGCGTTTTATATAAAGTAAGCAGCTGCCCCGGCGTGAAGTATCGCCGCACATTTGCAAGGACTCTTAGCTTACTTGCAGCTGCTTTGGCCTTGTCGACATCCCCGGTTGACGCGACGTGACCAATTCTTACTGCAGCCATTACAAAATGCAGCGTGGCTGTACCACGTAATAAAAGATATGCTTTTAATGTGCGCTCATAACTCACTGTTAAGTTGAATGCAGGGGCAGATTATGGGAGAGATTCAGTAAAGTCATTTTTTTTATAAATGTCCTAGATTTTCACGTTCGTTCTTTATTGTTATCCGCATTAAGGCATATTCTTATAGAGTATATTCACGTTTGTTTTTTTAATGGTTGTCCACGTTTAAGTGATATTCTTTTAGAGTATACCTAATTATGCTAGCTCGAAAACAGTGGATATGCTATTTCTTAAAAATAGAAGCAGGCGAGAGGATGATAGTTACATATTTAGATAATCTTCTACTCAGAGGAAAATAGTTAAAACTTAGTAAAATTATAAAAATATTCTTTCAACTAACTTCGACGTCATACTTTTTTATAGAATATAGGTGACAAACGAACACACAGTCCACCTGATGGTAACTGGATGCAATGGCCTATAGACATCTACATTTATCCTCGATTAAATAACAAAATGCAGATGCCTTGTCACCCTTGTGAACTAAGACGGAATACCTTGTTTCCAGTAAAAAGGATCTTCGGTTCTCTACACTCACCGTACAAAACACAGCAGCATTAAGCTGCTACTTTACGCTGTTATTCTGTGAGAGCGTGGTCCTATCCTGGTCGGACCGACCCATCCGCGCTACAACCATAATACAGCTGGCTCTATCAGTATAAGACTTTACGTCACTTGCATTAAAATCAAGACTTTGCATCGTTGTGGTCGTAACTAAACAAAATTAAAACCGATATAACAACTTACTGGCAATAAATAATCGGTCCCCATATAATTTCAAAGTACTATTTGTCTTCTCGCAAGTTATAGATTGCTTCTGTACGGAAGTAAAGTTTACTTAAAAAGTTAAACTCTGCTAATATTTCAGTAATAGCTTGATTAAAAATAACCAGACTTGTGTATTTTAAGATTGTTTATTTGCAGTACATATTACTAATACCACTAGTCCACTGCTGAACATTGGCCTCCCATAGATTGCCTCATATGGGGGATATTTGCCACGCTTGGCAAGCGGGTTGGCAATCGTAATTTTTTTTATTCAGCTTTTATCAGTATATCCGTAATAACCGTGTCGTGGTAATAACAGCGACAGAGGGAATCTGAATCAGAAGATGGGCTGCAGCATTTTCCTGATGAAAAGCAAAACATATTAAAGTATTTTGGTGTCTTCCTTCTTTTATAAAAAATCAAGGCAAAGGGCTTTGCTCTAATATTTACTAGAGTTTGTTCGATTGGTTAAATATTGGCACTACTTTTGTCTAGTTTAAAAGACAGTTGAATAAGTGCAATTATTATTTTTAAAAGTATATGGAAAATAAAAGTCCATCTTTGGCAAACTTCAAAGAACTTTGAACTTGGTGCCGGAACTTAAATCTAAATAACAATTTTGCTTAGAAAACTTACAGTCAAGAGGTTAAGTGGCTATTGCAGTCCATGGACACATGCAGACAACTTTATATAAAGAAGAGTAAGAAAGAAAGAAATGAGTTGATTCCTCTTTAAGCATGCAGCACAAAAAAGTAAAAATATGCAAAAATATAAATAAAACAAGGTATTTACCAACATCATAAATTTAAGAAAACTTAAAAAAACTTAAAAAAACCCGGCATGAAACTGCGAAAAGGACCAATTTCAGTGATAGCTCTGGTGTACGGTATGGGCCGGACTAAAAACCAGTACAGATGCGTTGGTACCTCTGCGGACTAAGATGGAATGCCTCACAGTTTGTAATTATATTGGCTGGTTGCACTCTCCAGACCGGAACACAGCAGTGCAAGCATTGCTGTTTGGCGACAGAAATAAGTAAGATGCTAGTACCTAACCAAACGGACTACTAGTACTAGACAGAAAAAGAGGAAAGTTTCTCTTTTGCAGTAATTAAATGCATTGTAACGTAGAATATAATCCAATCGGCAAATTTCAAAAAAGGAGAATTGCAACTACAGAAGAATTCCCATAAGAATGTTAAGAAAAATATGAGTGTCAAACATTTGAAGCTTTATTTTATAGCAAATATTAAAAACAGGTTTGAGATGAATGAATGCAGGTGTCGCAGGACTCTGTGTTGTGGCATTCCTTAGAAGATACCTTTATTCAGCAGTGGACTTGTAAAAAGTTGTGATGATCCTGGTAGTACAAAATGTTCTTAAATTTACTTCTTGATCTACCCGCAAAAGTCCACTGCTGGACATGAGCCTTGAGCCTTTGATGACATTGAGCCATGAGGAAGGATTTGATATAATTACCACGCTTGGCAAACGATCTGAGGATTGCAGTACCAGACATACATATTATACCTTTGACGTTGCTTCCCGTCGCTGGTCTATGTAATCAAGTCTGATGTAAACGAGACAGGGTTATAATCATTTGTCGGAAGGCATGAGATCATTCTGGCATTTCTAAATTCATCTCTTACGACATCCACAGGTCGAAAAATCGATTACCCTAATCAATTATCTCAAGCTAACATCACATGACACAAAATTTTGAATCGTCATCATCTTTATCATCATCATTACAAGCTATTAAAGTCCACTGTTAAACATAGGCCTCCCCATAAATCGCCTCATATAGGAGGATATTTGTCATAGTTATTTTCTAGTTGTTTTTAAGATTATTACCCATCTCTTTTTTAAGCCTTTTACGACAACCACAGGTCTATATAGGGTAGTGGATATTTTTACAGCGCAGAGCTTAATAATAAATAAATCTGTTGAATATGATGAAACAAAGGAGAATAAATTACGTTAAACGTAAAGGACAACCCCTTGACAATTTTGATTGAGAAAATAACATAAATCAAAAGTATTCTATGAAAAGGTTAAATTTAAAAATAAGATGTTAGTTTAGTTGATAAGATGAAAGTAAATAAATATTCTTACATAAAATATAAATATTTAATGTCAGCTGAAGTACCTCAAACGTCTTCGTAAAGCGCTTCTCATTAAAATATTTTTTTTTTTTTTTACTAAAGAGCGATTCCTTTGAACATATCATTATTGCCATTAACTAAATGTCTTTGACTTTCATGATGTTTTAATATAAGAAGGAAAATTAAATTGAAGTGAACTCGAGTTGTAAAGACTATTTAAGTTTTAGCTATAAATTTAAGTGAGATTTTAAGTTAATATTGAATTATTTTCATAGGTAATTCGAAAAATATAGATTATTTGAATATTATTTTAAAACATTTAGACCTTTTTTTTTAACTTAATCTAAAATATAATGAATACATTGTGTGTTATATAGCGTGTGTAATACGTGTCCCATATACTCATTATTATTCATAAAATATTTTAATTTAACACAATATGTCACACAGCCTACACATTTCACTGAGCATAGCTTAACATTAATTGATATTTTGCAGTCACTAACGTAGAAGTAGATTTTATACCGATATAAATGTCGAGTCTAAGCAGTCATGCCTTCATAGAAGCAGAACTCGAAATAATAAAACCAACATTACCTCCCCGTAAAGTCACATATCGCTCACTAAAAGAGATCGATATAAATGTTCTTGATAATGACATTGACTCTATTGAATGTGACTGAATGGGAGGCAATGTCAAACCTGGCAGATGTAAACGAGATTGTTTTAGAGTAATTACATACATACGTATGCCTAGAGAGAACCTACAATTCTACATAAATTGAGCCAATATACTTGTCTCGCTTTTTATAATTTAATGTTCAAATAAGGCTAAGAGAGACAAATCTATTGAAAGATAGAAATAGAAATGTCAAGTGGTCATCTTTGGTCTCTTATATATTATGCCAAATATGAGAGTAAATACACTCGTGTCTTCTGATTTACTAGAAAAATTACATCCCTATTGTAGTAGTATTATTTGTGACGTTACTTTTATTTTATTATATATCTAAAAATATAATGAAAATAGAACTAGACTTATTATCATTCGAATTATCAAGTAAATTGTTTTCTAAATCAAGTGATGATTATTATATTACATTGCAAATATTCGATTCGCAAACTTTAAAAACCAATAGTTAGGGAGGTATGAATACTAAGTCTTGGTCAACACAAAAGACACAAGGTACATTAGCGAGTTGAATCCCATTTGTAATCCTAATTTTATATGCTTACTAACGATCCACCCCGGCTTCGCACGACTGTTTTCTAGATCTCGACAACAGTGCTACTTACTGGGTCCAATTGTGAGTATGAGTGTTCATCAAAATCAGTCGAGTCGTTCTCAAGTAATAATACAGGCGGCAATTAACTTTAATATATATAGATTTACCACTTGCTTAGCGGAAAACCATCGACTATATTCAACAAAGCTTTTTCTGCTATAATAAAAATATTGCGAAATAATGAAGTTAAGGCAGGATCTTGATAATTCCGTGTAGCGGCGGCGTAAATGAATCCACTACCTCCTACCAAATAATATATATATTATTACTTACAAGCTCTAAAACCCCATACCATTCCGTAAATATCGTAAAAGACGACAGAGGAAAATAAAACAGGAGATAGGCAACAGTATTTTCCTGATAACAACCCAAAATAATAAAACATTGCGGTTGCCAACCCACTTGCTAAGAGAGGTAGCTATGGCAAATATTCCCTCTACGTTCAGCAGTGGACTTTTGATAGGCTGTTATTAATGAATGAATGATGGATAGTATCTTGAAGGAGCACAGATGAAAACGGGTGATAAGTTCGTAATTGATTTATTGGTAGTTGTGATCTAGCGACAAAAGAGAAGGCAGACCGCGGTCATCCCGCTGTTATCGTAGCAGTGCCCACTGTGTACGTTACGTGAAGCAAACCCAGTATCGATTAAACAAATACAGTTATTACTCCATGTGAAACCCATAATAAGTCTAAAGATAATTTGAAAGAAATATTCCAGCTGAATTTAAGTAGATTTGTACGTGGTAGAGCCATGCTGCAGCTATGTTAGTAGTATAGTTGTAGCACGAATGGGTCGGCTCGAACGGGGAAGGACCACGCTTTCACAGAATACCAGCGTAAAATAGCAGCTTAAGGCTGCTGTGTTTTGTATGGTGAGTGTAGAGAACCGAAGACCCCTTTTACTGGAAATGAGGCATTCCATCTTAGTCCTCACGGGTGACAACGCATCTGAATTTTGATTCGTAGTTGAAGATAGATGTAGATGTATGGGCCACAGCAACTACTTAACATTAGGGGGACTGTGTGCCCGTTACCCTTATACTATATTAAAAAAAAAGATTTCATAGTGCCCCTTTCACGATACATTTTAAATTATACAACGATAGTACGAAATTCCACATTATGCGACTACGTTTTTGTTGTATTATGATGTCAGATGAAGCTTCCATAAACTTTCATTGATATAAATAAGTATTACAAACCGAACTAATAAGAATCCATAATTTTACTAAGTCATAGACTAAATGAATTTATCGACAGCGTTTTTTGTTTCGCTAATGGTACATCAGTAGAGGTGCCTATGGAATGGAAAAACGGCAACAACCTTGTAAAAGAAAGAAGGTGAGAATAATCTTATTTTGTACCATGTTAAACATCAAAAATGTATAAAGAGTTCAGCTATAAGAATTTTGTTCTCATTTTAGGACGCTCTCTACGCTAGTAATTACTCTGAGGACATTGTACTTTAGTTTAACAACCCCATAATTTTCTTTTTTAACTGCCACGCACCTATCAAAAGTACTCATATCATGGAAAATACATACCCCTGGATCACATATACTATCCGTAAGCCGATGAAATTACGCAAAGAAGCTTTTAAGCGTTATCGCTCGTCTGGACATATGGACATCTGGACGTCTGGATAGTTAAGCCTCTATCCAAAAAGAAAATAATGTGTTAGACACAAAGAACTTACGACCAATTAGTATTCTACGTTTTGTATCAAAAGAACTGGAAAAAATCGTGTGTTTGCAGCTTTCAGATTTTTTAGAGTGTTAAAGTATATTACCTGTGTCTCAATCCGGGTTTAGGAAGACACGTAGTATATCAACAGCCTTAATGGGTGTAGTTGACAATATTGGTTTCTCACGGGCATTTGATGGCATAAATATTCCCTTATTGTCATCCAAAATGAAAACTACCTATAATGTTGGTTTTGGATTGCCTGCTGTTCAACAGCAATTTGTCCAATCGGACACAGTTAGTAACAATTCACAGGAACGATGGTACTCAGTTGTACTCGTCTCCATGCCCTGTAACTAGGGGAGTACCTCAGTACTATACTTGGTCCATTTATTGTTATTTTATACCCAGCAGACTATGTCGCAATATAAAGCACTGCAAGTACCATCTATACGCCGACGATATACAGATTTATTTGCATTTTTTTCCTAACGAAGTAGAAAGTGCAGTAGCAAAAATAAATGAGGATTTGCATCAAATCTTATTATGGTCAGAAGCAAATACACTTGTGCCTAACCCATTCAAATCCAAATTCATGCTGTTAGGGTCAAAGGGACAGGCCGATTGCATAATGAAAAAGCAATTCGTTATAAGCATTTGTGGAGAACCAATCGAACGTTTAAGTGAGACTCGCAATCTAAGTTTGCTAATGGACCAGGTTCTTCGCTTTGAGAATCATGTACTTGAGATCACATGCAATTGTTTTTAACGGCTGCAGAGTTTGCAACACAGAATATTCAGGTGTCACAATCACAAGTCTAGAAAAAAAAACAGGTCGGTAAACAAACAAGAATCAAGTCCAATTTCACAGAGCCAAAATCGTTAGTACGGAAACGAGAGCAACACAAATACAAAAGATGCGCGTTAAACAAAAGAGTCACCATCTGTTTTAACCAATCATATCAAATATCATATCTACCTGTCTCGCTCTAACTTACATGAAATGGCGTCATTATAGTTCGGCCGTTCAGAGAATGCGTTCCTGACACGTCGCGATTGAACTGACGACGTAACTTTGTAATGGCGTTGCAATTACGATAAAAATATTTTTGCTGGTTGTTTACCGTTTTAACAATTGATGAGCATTAAAACAACATTATTATATCAATAATCAATGAATGTTATAATTTTGTGCCAAACTGAGTGTCAAATAACTTGGTAAACAATATTTTCTAAATCTATACTGCGCTATTACAAGGTTATGTCAGCGCTTTATATTTGTAGTGCTGTGCTAACAATAACAGGCAATAACAGTATCGTAATCTGTTCTTATATAGTTATACTTTATAAAATAATACGTTTTGTTTTTCTTTTTAAGAATTTGAAATTAATGGACTATAAGATAACTTTTATTAAATATAAAAATAAAACTACGACCAAACCGAACGCGCGAAAGAAAGTAGCATTTTATATTTAGGTTGAAAATGGTAACCCCAAATGGCGTTATGGGCCGCCATTTTGTGACGCTAAAACAGTCGTCTGTTGTCGTTTCATGCGCATAGACCACGTTCTTCAAGTGTTTTCGATCTATTTTTATTTGATTACCCGGCTTTCGTTTAATGCACTGTTTCTGCTTTTCAAACTGACATCGGCGCTAAATCGGACTTCGATTGTGTTTTGTATTGCGTTTTTACTTTTGGTGCATAATAATGCCTAAACGTGGACAAACATTGAAAAGTGGAGCCCGTGAGTTAATCATCAAGCTGCAAGATACTTTGAGCGGGAGCGGCAAAATGGCGGACCCTGTTACCTGTCGAACAAGTACAAGAACGCGTCTCTCAGGCGCTTGGAGTTAGCAAACGAACGATAACAAATATTAATAAAGAAAAGTTCGGCTCTACCGGCACGGAAGATAATATTTTACGTACTCCGAAGAAGAAACGTAGAACTAAACCCGTGACAGATATTGACACCTTTGACGCCGATGCAATCAGAAATCATATATATGGTTACTATTCCAGAAATGAATATCTCAACAGGAAGAAGATTTTGGCATCGTTAAGAGAAGCTGGACTGTTTAGCGGGGTAAAACTGCTTTAACCAAAATCTTAAAAGATATTGCTTTTCGTATAAAAAACAGACAAAAGAAAAATTTTATTAAAACGATACGACATAATTTTAAAACGGATAAGTTTTTGAGAGAAGCAAAAATATTGATAACTGGGATAATGTCGTGTTCATTGACGAGACATGGCTAAACGCCAATCACACGGTTTCCGTTCTTGGACGGATGGTACACAAGCGTCGACGTCGAAAGTACCAATGGGTAAGGGGCCCGTCTGATAATATGCCACGCAGGTTCTGCAAAATACGGCTTTGTGGAGAACGCGTTACTGGCATTTCAATCAAAACCACAAATGACTACCACGAGGAAATGAATGCCACTACATTTAAAGAGTGGTTCCAGAACGTGCTTTTGCCCAGCCTACCAGAGCCTTCTGTAATATTCATGGATAATGCCTCCTATCACTTGGTTCAAATACAGAAACCACCTACCCAAGCTAATAAAAAGAAGAAATGGTGGCTTGGTTACAAGCAAAAGGCATTGACGCAAATATGCAAATGCTAAAACCAGAGCTAATTAAATTAGTTAAAGAAAATAAAGCGGCAAATGTGCGATACGAAATCGATGAACTGGCTCTGGTACGGTCATCGCGTTCTAAGAATTCCACCGTATCATTGCCAATATAACGCGATTGAGCTAATCTGGGCTCAAATAAAGGTTACGCCGCCTGCCACAATACTTCCCGCCATTCAGCACGAAAAATATGATGACCCTATTAAAAGAAGCCTGCGGGAAGTCACAAGAGATGACTGGGCAAAGGTTGTTGAGAAGACTAAAACCTGATTGTGGAACATTTTGACCGAGATATCAGGATTGATTCTGTTATTGATAATAATATAATTATACATGTAGGCGAAAATGATGATGAAGACACCACCTCCTCAAGCGAATCGGAGTCTTATTAATATTCTGTACGCACATTCAATTCAATGTACTTTATTGCATAGAAATACAGATTGTAACTTTGTAACAAAGAATAAATAAAACAATTTTATTATATTAATATTACCTTTTTTTGGTTTCCACTTAAATTACTAAAATATAAATTTTAAATGATTCCGCCAATTTAAAACGAAAATAATCTTAAAAATAACGCGGCGATTCATTTTGGATAATCGGTAACGAACTCAGTGTTATGTTGTGCCCATCACTAGTCGTGACTAACTGATAGGTGTCAGGAACGCATTCTCTGAACGGCCGAACTATATCTGTTTCATTCAAAAACATTTCTGTCTCATTTGCACTTGTTGAATTCAATATTTAATAGACGAAAATGTATTGTGGTGTTGGTATGTATGGAACTGTTTTGATTTTAGGTCTTATTTCAGAAAATCAAGTTAAGTTTATTTTATAAGGACGAAAAGTGATACGTATTATTATACCATTTTGAAATCTAGGATAAATGGGCCATCTTTTGAAGTAATTTGCCCGAGGTAGTACAGTATTTTTTTTAATGAAGAGTCAAAGATCGCCCATATTATTTTTTCAACTACGACTAAAAAAAACTACGTTAATTTTAACTAACCTAGCAACCTTTTTTTTGCTTGATTTGTGACTGCGATTAATAGCATGTTTATTTAAGACCACGTTAGTGAAGAAATCACTGTGAAATTGCGTTTTTGATCACAATAGCTAATGATATGATTTAAAGTGTCGATTTTCCTCATTTTCATAAATTTGTCAGTTATAACTGTACTAACTGATATGGATTTTAACTTCCCGCTATGAAAATTCAATGATTTTAAAAATCGGCAAGTTATTGTTTCACCAAAAATCGAGATATCATCAGATCTCGACGTTTAGAGGTCCTAGGAAGCTATTCGGACTATTCCTACGAGGATGTCACTGTTTATGTATGTATGTGTTTGTGTGTGTGTGTTTGTGTGTGTGTGTGTGTGTGTGTGTGTGTCGCTCTCTCTCTCTCTCTGTGTGTGTCTCTCTCTCTCTCTCTGTGTGTGTGTGCGTGTGCGCGTGTGTGTGCATGTGTGTGTGTGTGTGTGTGTGCGCGTGCGTGCGTGTGTGTGTGTGTGTGTGTGTGTTTACATACGTATGCATGTATGTATGTATGTAAACCTCTCATAAATTTTGAACGGCTTGACCGATTTGAACGAACTTGATGGCGTTCGAAAGGGTTTTACCAAACTTAGATTTTCAATACTGTTTCAACCGATTTAGACCGGTAGATTTTAAGAAATCTCAAAAATAAAATTTTCAATAAATGTTTTTCTGTATAACTTTTAAACAGATGTAACGATCAATTCCAAAATCTGACCAGCTCTTAAAAATAGAAAACGACGTCGATTGCTGTGAACTGCTTCAAAATCGATTAATGCGTTGAAGATAAATCGATGACGAAAACTTTCGAAAAAAGTGGTTTTTTTTTTCACATAACTTTTATAATAGTTTTTATTATTATTATTAAAATACCTTGTCGATTGCCACCAATCACATCAAAATCGGTTGATCCGTTCGAAAGTTATCGTTGTCAAAAAAAATTAACTTCGAAATTTCTGCTCGGATTGTTTTGATGTAATGAGTTAACTATTAATTCGTAAAAATATTTGTCGAGCGTTTTGAGATCGAACATAGCGGGAAGTTCCAGGGATGGCCTGCAGGGTCAACCGTATTATTTTTATTTTTCCTGGGGCTGGTATGACCCTCCCTCTCGTCCGCCTGACGTTGAGTTTCGGGACACATTGTATAGACTAAGCAGCTGTCCCGGCGTGAAGTACCGTCGCACCTTTGCAAGGACTCCTAGCTTTCTTGGAGCTGCTTTAGCCTTGGACTGAATGTACCGCACGAAGTTCAGATTTGAGAATATCTCAACCCCCAACAACTGAAGGAAGTTGGTGTATTTCAGTGATGCATTTCGGAAATAAGAAGTTAAGGTGAGATGGCTTCTTTTTGCAGTGAAGAGACACGCTTGTGGTTTGAGGTTGAATTTCACAAGATAGGCATCACCCCATTCGGAGACTGCCTGTATTGTGAGATTCACATGCTCAATCATGGCTACTCTTTCGGACTGTATTTGATCCCGACTGGTCCGAGTACTTGCTTTTGGCTCCACAATTGTCCTGTCGTCTGCATACCCATAGATACCAGGCATAAGCAGATCATTAATACTATACTAGCGACATATATAGAAGCATAAAAATACGTAGTATGTAAAAATTCGTCTGTAAATGGTAGGATAACATTTTGTCTAGGATTATGTCTGGGTAAGTACCGCCCTATTACCTATTTTTGTTGCCAAATAGAGTGCGTGCACTGCTGTGCTCCGATCAGAAGGGTATAGAGAGCCAATATAATTATAGGCTGTAAGGTTGTGTTGGTCCTCAGGAATGACAACACATCAGCAGTCATATTTGTTTGAAGTTAGCTGCAGGTTTTCATGGGCTGCAGTAGCCACTTACCTTTAGGTGGACTGTCAATTCGTTTGTCTCTTTACTTTCACTGAAGCATGATTATGTGCAAAATTTTAACTAAATCGTGCAATGAAGTTTTTCTTTCTGGAACACATTAGATCTTATAGGATACTTCGCAGCCTTTTCTCTATTTTATTTGATCCACGCACTCCCACGTATCTCAAAACTAAATTTTCTTTTTCTCGTGATGTTCACGATTTACATACATCTTCGTTCTGATTATAATCTTTCTCTACAAGTTCCTTTATATTAGTCTGGTTTTATGTCTAACTTTTTTAAGTCAAGCGGCTTTGTAACGACCTTATAACTTCTTTAAAACGGCTTCATCCATTATCTCGCATAAGAAAGTGGTCACTTACTTTTTTCTTGACACTCGTCAAGCTTCGTTTTTTATGTCTTATTGTTTTTCCAACAATATGTTACGTTATTTTTATAATTTTACTAGCGATCCGCGCCGGCTTCGCACGGGTATTTTCTGGATCCCAACAACAGCTTCACCCACCATGTCCAATTGAATATAAACCATCCAAGGACCCACACACAAAAATTTCATGAGAATCGGTCGAGCTAGTTTTGAGTTTTAGCGAGACTAACGGAGAGCAATTGATTTTTATATTATAGAGATATGTAATATGTATACTATCTAAGTATTTAGCTATCTATTTATTAATTTATGTTATACTGATTCACCGTGTAGTGGCGGTGTAAGAATATCCATTACCCCATATCGTGCCGTGGATGTCGTAAGGGGGCGACAGAGGGAAATAAACCAGGAGATGGGCAGCAGCGTCTTCTTAATAACAACTAAAAAACCTGCGGTTGCTACACCGCCTATCAACCTTATTAACCATGGCATATATTCATTGTATATCCTCCCTATGAGATAATACATAGAAGAGGCTTATGCCCTGCAGTGGAATTTAATAGGCTGTATCATCATCATCAGTACAGCTTTTCATATGTGTGTATGTGTTTATGAACATTGACGGCTCTGTGGCGCAGTGGATTAGCAATGAGTTATTTTTCTGGGTCTGGATGTTTGTCCTTGTGAAATTTATATACGAAAACTGCCCCACGATGCAAGAGAATATCCTAATGTTGGGGTAACGTTTTTAAGAAAGAAAAAATATTTGCATAAGTATATATGTAACACATATACCGTTATTTCTTTTAATATAGTTATTTTAAAGACTTTTCGTTTTAAATCATAACGTACCTCCAAAGTAGTGTTCTACTTATATATTAAAATTTTGTACAACAATGTTTATATAAATACGAGGGTGACACTGAAAGTTCTTAGAAAATCAAAAACTGAACAAACTAGCAAGTTATTAGTTTTATTATATCTTTTCAAAATGGTGTCCATTTACATCAATACATCGCTGCATCCGATGGAACCACTGAGAAAAGCAATTTGCCTACTCGTTCTTAGGGGTCTCTTCGACGGCATTTTGAAACGCAGCCACTGCTTCCTCGGTGTCCATAAAACGTTTTCCTCGAAGTTTTTCTTTTATTTTCGAAAATAAATAAAAATCGCAAGGTGCGAGGTCGGGGCTATAGGGCGGCTGACCCAGTAATTCCACGTCTGACCGCGCCAAGTAGTAGATTGTTTGCTTGGCGGTGTGCGACGAGGCGTTGTCGTAGTGAAGGAGGATCCTACTGCGAGGTCGTTTCTCCCGAACTTTTTCCAACACAAGTGGCAAGCAATTGTTAGTGTACCACTCTGCAGTAACTGTTTTTCGATCCTCTAAAACAATTGTTGCGTAATGATCTGTCCTTCCGAAGAACGAGGCCACCATCTTTTTTTCCCAAGCTTCGACCTCTCTTCACTTTAGTTGGCAACTCCTCGGAAGGAAACACCCAGACAGCAGACTGTCTCTTGGTTTCAGGATCATAACAATAAATCCAGCTTTCATCACCCGTATGTATGTCGGACACAACATTTTAGTCACCTCCGTTAAGTCTTTGAACCATTTCACGACACCAATCAACACGACGGAGTTTTTGGGCCTCTGTCTAATTATGAGGTATCCACCGGGCACAAAGCTTCCAGACCGCTAAATGTTCATGGAGAATTTTGTGCACTTGACTCATACCAATGCCTAAGTTTGTCCAAATCTGCTGATAAGTCACTCTTTTGTCAGTCTCTATCATACGCCGCACAACACTGATGTTATCTTCAGTCGTCGCCGTAGAAGGCCGTCCCTCACGCAGATCGTCGGTGAGATTAATGCGACCACGTTTAAACTCATTAAACCAGTTTTAAACAGTGGCATGCGATGGGGCCTCATCGTGAAAGGCCAATCGAAGTCTATCATAACTTTCTTGGTAAATTAAATGACATCGAAAGTCATAAAAAATCATTGTACGAAAAAATTTTCGCGTTAAATTAATGCTGACGTGACACAGATAATTTTCAATTTGCCTCCAAATCGTAAATAAATGATAAATTAATAAAATACATACACAATAATATTGGCAAAGAGTTTTTCCATTTTCAAAATTTGAACTTATTTTTTTATTATATCGTTTAGAAGTGGCCAGTTCTAAAAACTTTCAGTGCCGCCCTCGTACATTGGCAAAATGGACGTGGCTATATATTAAGTTGAGATAGTGATTTGCCATAATTTTTTTGAGAGTCAAAAAACAACATTATGAAATGGCGACACAATTACAGTTATAAAATGGCGACACAATTACAATTATAAAATGGCGAATCGAATGACAAGTTGCACGTGAGAATATTAAATCGAGTTTCGTGACTTTCCAAGGTAGTAACTGGGGTCATCCTCTCTGCCCTCAATGTGGGGTATGCTTGCCTGCATCAGATGGAAAACATATTTTTTTATAGAAGTAAGAGTGACAGACACACAGTTCAGGTAAAAAGTACTGTGTCCTATTTTTTTTAAAGAAATGGGGTGACTAACGAACACACAGTCCACCTGATGGTAAGTGCATATTGTGGCCCATAGACATCTACATTTGCATTCGATTAAGAATCAAAATGCAGATGCGTTGTCACCCCTGAGGACTACGATGGAATACTTATTTCCAGTAAAAGGGTCTCCGGTTATCTACATTCACTATATGAAACATAGCATTAAGCTGTTATTTTACGCTGGTATTCTGTGAGGCGTGGTCCTTCCCCGGTCGAGCCGACCCATTCGTGCTACAACCATAATATAGTTGCAGCGTGGCTCTACCACGTTCAAAACCTATATGCCTATATTTACCATCGCTTAAGAATCAAAATTCAAATGCGTCGCTCACCTTTAGGACTAAGATAGGATACCTCGTTACCAGTAAAGAGTCTCGATCTCCAGTTTCCGTCACTCATGCTTATATCAAAACACGTGTCACAACGCAGATAATACGTGTGGATATACTGTTTCTAAAGCATCAGTGGGACGCCATAAATGACAAAAGTTATTTATTTTAAAAAGTCATCTTGAACTAACTAAGCCATCAAAGTAACTGCCAATGCCACTGGACCGGCCATAACTACGTCGTTTTAAGAGACCAAAACTGTTCCATTTGTAATGCATTTAGGTACAGCGGCAGAGTAAGGTTTCTACGTGATTACTTTATGAACCTTTAAAATCCATTGATGGTATTATAGCCCTACTTTAGTAAGTATTGAGATTTTTTGAAAGACGCTCTATGGATTACAATAAAGCGATAGATGTAGATAAAATCTTACGGCACATTAGATAAAATACAGAATATATAACAATTTGTAGCAATACTATTTACTTTACTACGGTTTAAATAATAATAATAATTAATAATAATTTTCGTAGTAGGTTCATTATTCGTAACTCCATCATGCGATTAAATTATGAATGCTCTTATCCGATGTTTTGACCTTTGTGGTTGTATTTGTGAAATAAATATTTGTGTTATGTAATGTAGCTAATTCTAACATTATTAGAATGTTATATTTAACACTATGTCAATCCATATTAATTTACGGAATTACAATTTGGGAGGAACATCCAAATCTATTCTCATAAAACTGGAAAGAGCTCAACACTGTACTCTAAACATCACGTTCCCTTCCGTACACATTTCCAACGCGCGATCTATATAAAAATGTCAAGTCCTCACGATTCGACAACTTTATATTTTATACACCTTAAATAGGCAACATTCTCTATTACCTTATGATCCATCAATACTAAAAGGAAAAAGACGTCACACACACACACACACACACACACACACACACACACACACACACACACACACACACACATATACACACACACACACACACACACACACACACACACACACACAATCTTATTTGTATTTCCATACTACAAAGATTGTATTTATCCGAGGTGGAGGCCTGGTGATCCATAATACGTAAAGGTTTGTACCTAGTTTGGACACCAGTCCCCAACACAACATTTGTATATTTCTTTAAGCTGTGTACAATCAAATTGTGGGAAATAAATAAATCTGAAAATAAATCTGAAATTATAAATCGATAAATCAATCAGTGATTTACGCACGGGTGAAACCGCGAGGCACTGGTATTATATTATAAACACATACATTTCAATTGATGTGCTTACTCAAAATCTGAGCGCTTCCTTAAATTTTATAACTATACCGTTTAAAACTGAATGAAACATCACCCGCTTCGCATTAAATTAAAATCTCAGATTCTATCATAACCGCTTTTATTATAGATTTTATATTTTTTCATAATTTTAATAATTTATAAAATCTTAGGGATCTAGACGACGCGACGGTATCTTCGGAATTACGTGACGGCAGACTGCCAGTGTACAGGCAATTTAAAAATTCAACAATATATTTAGCAGCATCTTAAGAAAATAGCCTGTAGTTTATCCGTCAACACACTTTAATATTTTACGGTGTATTTTGCTAGAAAGGTCAAAACATCGGATAAGAGCATTCATAATTTAATCGCATGATGGAGTTACGAAATAATGAACCTACTACGAAAATTATTATTAATTATTATTATTATTTAAATCGTAGTAAAGTAAATAGTATTGCTACAAATTGTTATATATTCTGTATTTTATCTAATGTGCCGTAAGATTTTATCTACATCTATCGCTTTATTGTAATCCATAGAGCGTCTTTCAAAAATCTCAATACTTACTAAAGTAGGGCTATAATACCATCAATGGATTTTAAAGGTTCATAAAGTAATCACGTAGAAGCCTTACTCTGCCGCTGTACCTAAATGCATTACAAATGGAACAGTTTTGGTCTCTTAAAACGACGTAGTTATGGCCGGTCCAGTGGCATTGGCAGTTACTTTGATGGCTTAGGTTCAAGATGACTTTTTAAAATAAATAACTTTTGTCATTTATGGCGTCCCACTGGATGCTTTAGAAACAGTATATCCACACGTATTATCTGCGTTGTGACACGTGTTTTGATATAAGCATGAGTGACGAAACTGGAGATCGAGACTCTCTTTACTGGTAACGAGGTATCCTATCTTAGTCCTAAAGGTGAGCGACGCATTTGAATTTTGATTCTTAAGCGATGGTAAATATAGGCATATAGGTTTTGAACGTGGTAGAGCCACGCTGCAACTATATTATGGTTGTAGCACGAATGGGTCGGCTCGACCGGGGAAGGACCACGCCTCACAGAATACCAGCGTAAAATAACAGCTTAATGCTATGTTTCATATAGTGAATGTAGATAACCGGAGACCCTTTTACTGGAAATAAGTATTCCATCGTAGTCCTCAGGGTGACAACGCATCTGCATTTTGATTCTTAATCGAATGCAAATGTAGATGTCTATGGGCCAATATGCACTTACCATCAGGTGGACTGTGTGTTCGTTAGTCACCATTTCTATAAAAAAAAAATAGGACACAGTACTCTTTTACCTGAACTGTGTGTCTGTCACTCTTACTTCTATAAAAATATGTTTTCCATCTGATGCAGCAAGTATACCCCTTTTTCATTCTTCGTTCTTTTCATATTCACAAATACAACCACAATATCAAATGCGCATGAAAAGTTGAAACTCGAAGTTATAAAGTGTCTCCTTCGGAACAGGCAATGATTAACGACCATACAGCCTATTCAATCGTATCAGATATTATTCAAATGTTTTTAGTTAAATAAAATGGTCTATTCAATTGATTTTCTAAATTGATTTCCTTAATTCAGTATTAATCTCTACAGATTCGCATCAATATTTTAATATTATGATTTCTTTGATAATGAAGGCTTATTTTTACAAAAATAGCCTTCATTATCAAAAACCATAGACGTTAAATACAGAAAAATATTTAAAGACGTTTTTTTTGCTATGGTGAAAGCATTAGTTTTCGTTTTCAGTTTTAAAAATGTTTTTATGAATGTCCCATGGATTACAGAATTTAATAATGAAATTAGCCTTTTGTCGTACTGACCACTTTGATCTGAAATATCTCCTCTTTGGTTAAGAATTCCAAATTCAAACTTATAAATTCATTTAGCTGGTACATTTGAATTTTGAAAACAGTCATTCATTTGTTTTTCCTCATTATTTTATTCTTTGGCGTCGCTTATTACTGCACAATGGAAAACATGAAATATTGGTATATTTACAGTACGAGTTCTGTGGTGGCACCAGTGCTGCAGAAACAGCACGAAGGATTAATGATGTGTACGGCGCTGGTGTTGCAAAAGAAAGCACGGTAGGTTTTGGTTTCAACGTTTTCTTTCTGGAAATTTCGACCTTGAGAACCAACCCTGTAGACGGCTGGAGAACAAAGTAGAAAATGAAGAATTAAAGGCTATTGTGGAAGCGGGTCCATCACAAAGCACTTCAGAGATAGCTGCAGGCTTCGGGGTAAGTGATGAAACTGTATTAATCCACTTGAAACAAATCGGGAAAGTAAAATAAACTTGAACGATGGGACCTCATGAATTGAGTGTATCGAACTTGCAAACACGCGTCGACTGCTGTGTTACTTTGCTCAACCGATACAATAATGAAGGGATTTTAAATCGAATCATTACTTGTGATAAAAGTGGATACTGTATGATAATGGGGATGAGTCGCTCGCGTCCGTAGGCTTCGACCACCTAGCCCTAGGCCCACCCTACACGTGTCCCCAGGTGGTGCTAAACAAGCGACAAAGCCGAAAGTACAGATTGGCTCCTCGCCGTGTGGTAACGGCGTAAAAATACCACCTACTTTCGCACCATGAGGCACAAATTAAAAGAAATGGCCCCGAGTTCCCGGCGCCCTTTAATGGGGCATGGTGCGAAGAATTCCGGGAGGAAAACCGGCGACGAGGTTCGCCACCGTCACGTCCTGTCTCCCGGAGGGGCGTAAAGTGGATTGCGGAAGCCCGTCTGGCTACGCTGAATGTATGGAGCAATGAATGATAAGATGGATGAAGTATCCGATATGATGTATGATAGAGGAATAGATGTGTTATGTGTAAATGAGACGAAACGGAAGGAAAGGATGCCACTACACATGGCATGTATACCGCGAACTGGTCTGGGGTAGACGAGACCGAGCGGGCATGCCAGGGAGTCGGTATCATCCTTTCAGAAAGAATGGTCAGTGTGTGAAAGAGTATGAATGTAAGCCTGAGACTGCTATGGATACGAATGAAAGTAGGCTTAAAGAAGTTGTTTATTCTAGGGTCTACGCCCCAGACATGTCTAAGCCCACTTATATCCGAGAGCTGTTTTGGGAGATGGTAAGGATGGTGCTAATGAAATGCAAGGTCATGAAAATATTGTTATATTAGGAGATTTTAATGGAAGGGTTGGCGTGAAGAGGCTTGGTTATGAAAGGATATTGGGAACGTTTGGTGATGAAAGCATAAATGAGAATGGTGAAAGCCTCCTCACCGTATGTGTGGAAAAGAATCTTTTGTGACGAACACTTGCTTTCGTCGTAAGAAGATTCACATATATACATGGGAAAGAGGTGATGATAGAAGCATGATAGATTTCATAATTGTGGATGAAAGAATGAGGAGCGCAGTGGTAGATACAAGGGTTTACCGGGGGTCCAACGTAGGGACAGATCATTACTTGGTCTTATGCCGAATTAATGGTCTATTCAGACGTTGGCGGCATCGGACATCTGTGTCTACCACTGCGTTACAGCGTATAAGAACAGAGAGGTTACAAGATGAAGGTGCAAAGAGAAGTACAAACGTAGACTGAGAGAAAATATAAGTGGTATGGATGATTTGTGTATGAATGTTTTAGACTTGGAGACTGTGTGGTATAATGTCAAGAAAGGTTTGGTGGATGCAGCTACCGAAGTATGTGGTGTAAGTAAGAGAACGAATGAAAGGAAAAATAACACTTTATGGTGGGATGATGAGGTACGGATGGAAGTAGAAGCAAAGAAGAGAGCATGGTTAGATTTACTAGCAACTAAGGCTAGTTATTCTAGCGGTATGAATGATGATATTGAAAGAAAAAGGCAGTCTTTAGACATCTAAATAAGAGAGTAAAGAAGTAGTTGAAAGGAAAAGCAAGAAAGAACGGATAAGAATGACATAAGAATATCTGATAACTTCCAGGCAAATATTAAAATGTTCTGAAACTCGTAAGAACTGCCAGGGACATTCAAAACAGCCTAGAATGGATGCTATACGAGACCAGAATGGCTGTATTCTGAATGACGAAGTGTCGAGTTTAAGGAGATGGAAGAATACTTTGAAAGCGTGTTTATGAGTGATGAGACGTTTGAATTAAATGAAATAGAAATTCCGAAAGAAGAGGAAAGAGATAGAGATAAGTATAGATGAAATAATGAAAGCAATGAAAAGTATGAAAGCAGGTAAGGCAGCCGGATATGATAGAGTATCACCTGAAATGCTAAGGGCTGGAGAGGAAGTGGTGCAGACCTGCTGTATACCTTATTTAATTTGTGTTGGGAACTTAAGCGGGTACCGAGAGACTGGTGCAAAGCCGTGATAGTCCCACTATATAAAGGAAAAGGATCGCAGCAGGACTGTAAAAACTACCGTGGTATCAGTCTTCTTAGCATTGTGGGAAAACTGTATGCTAAGGTACTAATTGAAAGAGTTATGAAAGATACTGATGGAAAAATTTGGGATGCAAGGGATTTAGAAAGGAATGGGATGTACGGATCAGGTCTTTTCCATGCGCATGATCGCGGAAAGGTTTTTGGCCAAAAACCAAAAGGTTTTTTGTGCGTTCGTGGACTTGGAAAAGGCTTATGATAGAGTGGACAGGGATGTATTATGGCAAACACTGAACTCATTTGGGTTGAGTGCTGGTTGATACAGGCATTGAAGTCTCTGTATAGGGACCCAGTGCTTGTGTCAGGATCAACGGGGCCTACTGGACTGGTTTGGCATCCATAAAGGGTCAGACAGGGCTGTGTGGCTTCCCGTGGCTGTTCAACCTATTTATGGACAGTTGTTTGGAAAATCTGAAAGTTGAAGAATGCGGGTTAAGAATGGGTGAGTTAACCGTCAAATGCCTTTTGTACGCCGATGATCAAGTCATACTCGCGTCGTCGGCGGCCGAGTTGCAAATGATGGTTACATTAATGAACATTTCATTAAAAGAAAGGGGAATGAAAGTGAACGCAAGTAAGACGAAAGTTATGGTCTTTGAAAGAGAAGAAAGTAAAACAATATGTGAAATAAAAATAGAAGGGGAATTGGTCGAGCAAGTAGATGAGTTTGTGTATTTGGATGTGTATTTAGCAGGGATGGTAGGTATGATAAGGATATAGAACGACGAGAGAACGCAGGAGTTTTTACGTGGTAGAGCCATGTTGCAACTATATTAATAGTATAGTTGTAGCACGAATGGGTCGGCTCGACCGGGAAGGACCACGCTCACAGAATACCAGCATAAAATAGCAGCTTAATGCTGCTGTGTTTCGTATGGTGAGTGTAGAGAACCGGAGACCCTTTTACTGAAAAGAGGCATTCTATCTTAGTCCTCACGGCTGACAACGCATCTGCATTTAAATTGCAAACGAAGATAGATGTAGATGTCTATGGGCCACAGCAACCACTTACCATCAGGTGGACTGTGTGCTCGTTTGTCACCCTTATTCTATAAAAAAAAAGGAAATAAAGTAAATGGGGCTCTACACCTGTTGTGGAAAGTCAGAATGTGTCCAAAAAGGCACGTATGGCAATTCACAACGCTGTGTTAGTCCCTACTTTAATGTATGGTAGTGAAAGTTGGGTGGCAGAAGAAGTACGAGAGTAGAATAAATGCTGTAGAAATGCGGTCATTAAGGGTATGTTAGGGCTGAATCTGAATGACAGAGTGAGAAATTGTGTGATAAGAGAAGTGTGGTTTGCAAGATGATGTTGTGACCAGGATTAAGAAAGGAATGCTTCGGTGGTTTGGTCATGTAGAAAGAATGAATGAGGAAAGAGTGACAAAGCAAATTTATGTGGCAGAGGTGAACGGCAGAGTCGGGAAGGGACGCCCTAGACGAAGGTTTATCGACCAAATTGGCGATATACTGAAAATGGGCCAAATTAAGAGTACCCTTAACCGACGAGCGTGTATGCGTAGGTATATGGATGTGGAGGAGGCGAGAGGTGTGTCAGGATCGTGCCAAATGGAAGTCCATAATCTCTGCCTACCCTCTGGGTGACAGGCGTGAGTGTTTATGTTATGTTATGTTATGTACAATAATTGTAAGCGCTCGTTGCAATGGCTAAACCCTGGAGACCCAGCCAAATCCTGCCCTAAACGAAAATTGACTCAGAAAAAGTTAGTTGTGAGTGTTTGGTGGACTAGCGCCGGTGTCGTTCACTACAGCTTTCTAAAATCTGGCCAAACGATTACGGCAGATATCTATTGTCAGCAACTGCAAACCATGAAGGATGTACTAGCTGCTAAACAACCGAGATTGGTCAATCGCTCTAGGCCACTGCTGCTTCACGACAACGCAAGACCACACACTGCACAACAAACAACTACTAAGTTATATGAGCTATAATGTCTGCGATGTGACGTCCACCGAACTCCCGGACTTTGCCCCATCAGATTACCATTTTTTCCGGAATTTGGACAACTTCTTACAAGGAAAAAATTAACCCGATGCGGCAGTCCAAACCGCCTTCAAAGAGTTTATTGATTCTCACCCCATGGTATTTTAGTAAAGGGATCAATGAACTACCTATGAGATGGCAAAGGTGCATAGATAACAACGGTGCATACTTTGATTAATTAAATATATTTTACAAAAAAAAGTTGACTTTATATTCCTCCCGTACAAAACGCGAATTTCATATGTAAGAACCTAATAATAATGCTTATAATTTATCGTTTATTACCTTCATATTTTTTTATAACTGTTACGAACGATGTGAAGCACCCAATTTCATACATCTCCTTTATGTCCCCTGTTAAAATAACATTCGTGAATGTGGCACATTTAGAGAGAATTTTATTCAATGACTTTAAGAAAAGGGAGATATATCTGAAAGAAAGAGGGCGATAAATTGAAATAATAACAACATCAATATTAAGTTTTAATATAAGACAATTAGCTTCAGACAACTCTGGTTCCTCCATTACAACTGAAAGATAATTTTTAGTATAGATTACAATGCCTCCATTTTGTAAACTGTTAGAGGTTGTCGCAAATGTACGATAACTATGAAAGCAATGAAGGTACGTTGAAATTCGCTTTTAGCCAGCATTCGGTCAAGACAATCACATACCAGTCAATTTTTGATCTAGCCAGCAAGATATGCTACGAATATTTTGGTTCAAAATTTTTAGGTAATGATTGGGGCTATTTATGAGGGACCGGCAGTCATCTATATCAATTTTAACAAATTCTGATACGGAAAAGGAGTCAATATTTCTTTGTAAATCTATTATTTGATTCACAGCGAGTATTTATATATACTGTGCATCATCGTCAGAGCATTATAATAAGTTAAGCGCATAGACATCCTATAAATGTTGTATGTGCTCAAGTTATTATAAATAGTAAGAGTAATTAAGATCTTCTATAAGTAAGGTATTATGCAATTTAATACTTCGTACTCATTCAACTCAAGCTAAGAAGTAGGCAGTATGTATCGCAGAAACTCGCTTGTATGATTATTAATGTTATGTGATATTAATGGTTTTGTGTGAAAAGTGCGTAAAGGTTTGTGTGTAAATAGTGTTAGTGTAAAATTTTGTTCATAATATATCTTAAGTAAAGTAATTAACAAACTTAATAAGTTTAACACTTTAAGTAGGTTAATTAAAAGTAAAATATTTTATACTTATAATAACTAATGTATGTTAGTCATTTTTCTTTTTCCAGCTTAATGAAATCAAACTCCGAATTAATTCTAGTGCGTAGGTTGCCGTCATTCTTCCGTAGGTTTACTTGGCCATAGGATATCCAGCAATATTTAAATTTGTTTTTCGTAGCAAATTCTTTAGTCGTAACAAATAGTTTTCTAGTTCTAGCGGAAAGATTTCAGATATATACGAGGGTGATCCAAAAGTAATGATAATGAAAATAAAACACGGTAATTAAAGTTAAAATAATAATTTATTTTCTACATAGTCTCCTAACAAATCAATACATTTAGTCCATCTTTTTCTAAACCCAGGATTCCTTTGAAAAATTCTTTGTCTTGACCCTCCCAAAACGCTTCAACAGCGGCCATTACTTCGCTATCGTCTTCGAATTTCTTGCCTCGGAGGCGTTCCTTGAGCCGAGGAAAGGGTAGAAATCACTAGGAGCTAGATTTGGCGAATAGGGAGGGTGTTCGAGCAGTTCGAATCCTGTTTCTTGAATGGCAGCCATCGCAACTGCGGCTTTGTGAGCCGGTGCGTTGTCTTGGTGAAACAGCACTCCAGCTCGCAGTTTGCCGCGTTTTTTCCTAATGGCCTCCCGTAATCTTCTTATTTGGTCTGCGTAGTAAGAGCCCGTAATAGTGGCTCCTTTTCCAAATATTCCACCATAATTATGCCTTGAGCGTCCCAAAAACAGATGCCATAACCTTTCCCGCCGAACTTGAAACTTTGAATTTCTTTGGCGTCGGTGAGGAGGCTCGCTTCAAGTCATCGATTGTTGTTTCGTTTCAGGATCAAAATAGTGGATCCAAGTCTCGTCCATAATCACAAAACGGAACAAAAATTTTCTTGATCTGCTTGGAACTTTTCGAGATTGACCCTCGAAATGTCAACTCGATTTTCTTTTGCTCGTCGGTTAACATTCTGGATACCCAACGCGCAGAGACCTTTTTCATATGCAATTCGTTCGCAAGGATTCTTTGAACGCTGCCATATGAGATTCCTGTGACCTCAGCTACATGCCTGATGGTCACTCTTCGATCTGCCAACACAACATCTTCGACTTTTTTCACGTTGTCTTCAGTGAGGGACGTGGATGGGCGTCCTTCGCGATGTTCATCTTCAGTGGATGTTCTGCCCAGTTTAAACTCCTTGGCCCAGCGTGCAACTGTAGAATATGGAGGAACAGAGTCCCCCAATGTTTCCACTAAGTCACTGTGTATGTCTTTTGAAGACATTTTTTTCAAACAGAGGTACTTGATGACAGCTCTTATTTCGTTTTTCTCCATGTTGATGTTATCTCTTTGATAGTTCGTATTCAAATGAATGTATCTCCGGAAATCGTGATCTATTTATATGATTTTTAGGCTGACGTAGTGAGTATATAAGCAAGCAAAAATATTTTTTGGATTTTTATGCCGACCTGAAGTAACCGATTATCATTACTTTTGGATCACCCTCGTATACAGGTGTTTTTACTCCATGAATGCCCAAGTGCGTAGTATTGAGTTTGTTATCTTTGATTTGTTTCCTATTAAATAAAATGACCGACTTTAACAAGTTATCTTTGAGTATTGTAGAGTTTAATTCGGCTATGATTGACATTTTACCAGTTACGTAATTGGAACGAAAAACATCTTTTAAGTCATTCGGCTGAATTAGGACATAAACTGATTTCCCCACTTTCACTACAATATCAGTTAATGCTTCTTTGGATTCCTTACCAGTAATCGGTACATTTCTTATTTCTAAACTCGCACATCGTGATCTTCTTTCCAACTGTTCGACTTTTTCCTCTAATTTATGTATATACTTCCGGTCATTTAATCTTTCATCATCAACTTTTTACAGTCTCTCTAAAATTACATCATATTTACATCATATTGACATAAATTCAACCGATTCTTGAAGTTTTGCGTTCTGTGCCATTAATTCGTCTTTAACAGATTTAAGCGAATTTGAGTGTAAAAGTTGACCCGCTTTAAGTTCTTTAAACATATTAGAAATTTCGCTTTTAAAGTTATAAAAATCAATGTTGTATTCGTATTCGTCTTCACGCCTTCTCTTAATGCGCTGCGAAATAAATCCGGGTGAATGTGAATCTACATCGGTTGATGCGCTTAAGGCGCTACCCCTAGCTAACGACCTTGAGCATTCGGTCCGCCGACCCTGGCTACAATATATCGCGTAAGAAATCTGCAAAACGCCACCTACTGTACGAACGTAGTATTATTTTTCAACATGAATAAACTATTTTATGGAAATAGACACGGCAGACAATGATAAATGTATTTTCATTTTCTTTATACGGTATATTAGTTGCATTATATTGGAATTATGTATTCTCATTTATTATCTAATTAATAAAAATGACACCATTCATTACGAACGCCCGGGAAGGTATCTAACATGAGAAAATGAATCATTGAAAATAGTGAGTTTAAAAGATACCTACTCACTATAGGCAAATAGATAGGTAGGTAGGTATATTATATTTAGTAGATGTTTCGCAGGTGTGTTCAAAGAGAATATAATCACTACGTTTAAGAGGCGGGACTTCCATAGTAAAAGTAAATGTATGAAAGGACGCCAAGCTACTCTACCAACATCAAGACATGACATTTAATTTTTGGCAAACAGTGCTGACAACATTGGCGAATTACAATAGTGCTGAAAATGTCTATCCTCGAATAATTTTATCGATATAATGTTTATCGATATATTGTTTATCGATATTTTGTATAATAATTAACTTGTTTAACTTATAAAACTTGTTTAGGGACAAATTTGTTGCGTTAAATTCAGGACACTATACTTCTCATGTTCAATATCATGTAGCAGATGGGAAGGACATTCATGTATCTGAAGAGATGATCTTTAATGCTCTGCGCCAGACGAAACTAGGAAAGGCGACTGAATATGACAATATAAGCGTGGAACATCTTCGGTTTGGAGGAACGTGGGTAATTGCGTTCCTATCAGTATTTTTCAATGCCTGTCTAAAGCATGCTTACTTTCCGGTAGAAATGCTAAAAACGGTAATAAGTCCTGTTCTTAAATGTAAATCGAGTAGTTTGACCGACAGTTGTAACTATAGACCAATATCCATAGCTACAACTTGTGCTAAACTGTTTGACACCATATTATTAGGCGTTATTTCCAAATATATACATATTAGCGATGCTCAAATTGGATTTAAAAAAGATAGTTCTACGGATGCGGTGATTTTCACTTTAAAGCAAACCGTTAGTTATTATAATAAGCGGAAAACTAATCTTTTAATTTTTCGCCATACGATAATTTGTAGGGTCTATAGTACACGGGCACGTCTGTTGTTAACTTAATATGCATCTCACTATCTTTCACCGTTGTGGTCGCGGTACCACTTAAAAATAATTCGGAATACTTGGTGAGGATCTGCAGTAATCGTTCCCTATCATTTCCAGATACCGACATGATCGAACATAGAAATCAAATTTACCTGCAGAATATCGTTCGCGGTCGCCTCACTATGAATTATATGTTGGCGATCACCGGTCCTAAGATAAGTAATACCTTTCTTGTTTAGTACGTCTGTACCGATAATAACGGGTACATTCAAATTATTGCTACTTAAAAATCAATTTCTATTGTTATATCGCTAAACTCAACGGGTAATGTTACAAATGATTCCGATCTAATTTTCATACCACCCAAGCCGCGTAATAACTGATTAGTAGGCTTTACTTGACATGGGAAATGTTTAACAACATTTTTTGACATTAAGTGTTTCCTTAATGTCAAAAAATGTTGACATGAACCACTATCGATTAGTACGTCTAACGGTATTCCCGATATAACCGCAGTCGTCATATCACGATTTTTATAACTACCTGCAATTTCGCGACAAAAATTGACACCATTATTATTCCGTGTATTAGCCCGTTCCTTAGCAAAACAAGTAACCTCGGAATGACCTACCATTTTGCAAAACGTACACTTCAGCGGATCGCCACGAGATGCCGTCGGTAGCGCGATTGCTTTTTCGTCACTATTACTTGGGTGTTTATTCGACCGTTTGTTACAATTAACACTCTTATGCCCAAATTGATTACGTTCATAACACTTTATTGATTTTAGGTCTTTGGAATCATATTGACGTTTTAACGGTTTGCAGTTTGAGTTACTACTATTGGAGGGCTTTTCAAATCGATTGGGACCATTAGAAAACACTTTCTTATTATGGATGTTAGAAGGTTTAACAAAGCGTTTTCGACGTTCGTCACCACGTCTTCAGACTGCGTTGATCCTACGTTGCTAGTGTGTGAAGTCAGCGGCGTCGTGTTTGGCAGCTCGACAGCGCGGCCAGAGCCAGTGCTGGTCGTTGCAATGGCTTGCGTCTCCACTGACGTGCGGGGCTGATCCTCCAGCACGCGTAGCCTCCTCAGGATCTCCTCCATCGGATTGGACGAAGGAGTTTGCCCACGGCGTTTTCGTTAGCAGCCATCGCACAGACAAAAACTCCGCCCGAATATTGAATAACCAAACCACGTGGAGGAATACTAAGTTTTCCTTTATAAAACCAGAAATGTAGGCATTCAGCGGCTTTTCAGCCTTCTGATCCCACTTCTGATCTTACAAATAAAAACACAAATTGATTTTTTAAAAAGATTTTAATGGCCTTCGACTAAACAAATATTTTCGAACTTAAAACAAGTAAATTTGAAAGATTTTAAATAACTAAAATCGCTAGGTATTCGAGTAGGGCTTCCGCACTCTGTGAAGACCGATAGAAAAATGAACGAGTGCCGCCTGCTGTCTTCCTTATAGCCCGCTGCAGTGTTGCTGCTCTTGATTTAGATTTTCTTCTAATAGAATTATAATGCTCAAAATCACTTTTTAATTTTCAATTTATTTTTGTCACCAAAAACTTTATTGTGGCTTATGTATAAGAAATAAGCATATGGTATCACAAACTTTTTTTAGATGAAGTAAAGGTCAATATTATTGTAGCTCATGGTTTTTATGTATCACTAACCATTACGCCAGCGCACGCGGATAAAGTAGTTCGGGAGCGCTTTTTGTTTCGACTTGCTTAACAAAAATCAATATTTAAAGCTAGTTGAGAGGTGTAGCCTAGTAATAAATAGCCTATACTATTCCTCATGAATTTGATATATATAGAAAAAGAGTTTTTCAAATCGGACTTGTAGTTCCAAAGACTAGCGTGTTTAAATAAACAATAAAACACACAAAAAAAAAAAAAATCTCTTTTATTTATTATATTGTACTAGTATAGATTATATTAGTATAGATATTAATAAGTTTCAAGAAATGTTCCACTTAATGCATTCTTAGAAAGGGCTATATCCGGCAGTGTATTTCGAAAGCTACTATTTAAGAAGCAGGATGTAATACACTCGTAGGCATGTTGATCAAACTATCGCTCATATAGCTTACTAATAAAACAACCATCTTACTTTGAGTATGCTCATTATATTACACGATAAATATTACATTATAATTTTAACTTACAGTTTAAAGTTCTTTCTTTACGTAACCTTTATGCTTTCATTTTAAACTAAAACTATTCAACAATTTCAAATTAAGTCTATTTTAACTCTTACTTCTTACTAGAGCTGGGGACTCTTTTTTTATTAGTAACGTGGCATTCCACTTTACTCAGGGATGACAACCACTACGCCATATAATCCCGTGGGTGTCCTAAGAGGTGACAGAGGGAAATGAAATAGAATAAGGCGGCAGCCTCTTTCTGATAATAAATCAAAATATTAAAACAACTGCGGTTAACAACTCGACTGAAAATCGTGGCAACTAAAGTAAATACCCCCTTATGAGGCAACCTATGTGGGAGACCTATGTTCAGCCTTGGACATGGATAGGCTGTGATAATAACGATATTGAGCCATAGCATCCACTTACCATCAAGTGTACTGTGTTCACGTTTATATCCCTTTTCTTAAAAATAAAAAAATTAGTACTCATTATTACGTTAGTAATTTTTAATTTCATGCAATTATTATATTTTGCGAAATTTTATTTCAATGGAATAATGAAATAAATAAAAGGAAAAATATTTTTTTGAAATAGAATACAATCAAAAGTTAGTGTAATGTTCTCATAATAATTAATGCATCCGTAAATATATAATATGTGAAGGACAGAAACAATGCATTACTCTATGCATGTTGTATGAGAGGTATACGTTTTGCATAAAATTAAGTATATGTATATAGTTTATTTATGTGAAGGAGGAAGAGGAGTGTTGGTATAGCGATGCGCCACTCGCTCTATCCTCGGCGATTCTGACGTGGCCGCACCATTGATGCGGTGGTGGTGGGGCTGCGGTAGGAGAGGAGTGTCGGTATTGCGAGGCGCCGCTGTAACTACCCTCCGCAGCTGAATCTTGGTTGGCGGCGGAGCCATAAACCAAATCCGCCGCTGGTGTCAGGAAAGCTAGTGCTTCTGAGTGCTCGTTGTTCTGGCCCTATGGCCTTCTCGCATCGGACACGGTGGCGTCCGTTGCGCAGGTGAAGTTAAAGGCCGCGGAGGAAGGCGCGCCATGTGTTCTGCTGCGCCTTACCTGCAGCCTTACGACTGAGGATCTGATCCTGAGGTCTGCTCCCGAGGAGGGCCCCGGCCAGTGCTGGTGGGGCCGCGGATGTGTGCGAAAGCGTTCCCGTGGCCCTGTGCCAATATGCGACGAAGGTGGAACACCATAGGGTTTTAGTCGGTGCGAGTCCGACATAACCCGTCCTTGCCTTCGCGAGGCGGGTATGCATAGGCATTTACCCATGTAAAACAAAAAAAAGTGGATATAAAGATGCTCATCCAAACTTAATTTTGATCTTATTGTATGAGGATGAACGATTATTATAATGATTATTTATATACATTAACTTGTTGAACTCTTTTCGTAGAATTATATAAGTATACAAGTTAACTTATGCAAAAGTAAGTGCACGATCATTTGTATCTCTGTGTATGAGTGTGCACGTACATTTGTAGCTGTGTAATGTACTCTGCGATATGAATAGTTATCGGATAATTTTAGGAAGTTATCGTCGTGCTCGAAGTTAGTTAGGATATAATCATTATTATCATCACAAGACTGACAAGTTTTATTGCCATTTCCATAATGATAGTGACCAACTTACTGATGTCGATTTCGATATCAATGTCGTTTAATATGGCGAATTATTTGTTAAGAATGTAAGTTCGGAAAGAAGGCTCTCTAAGCAAATAGACTAAAATAAGGCTTTAAAATAAAATAAATAGCAAAATCGATGATCTTTATTATTTCGTAAAGACGCGTGCATGTAATTGCGCATAAAATGTTATCTGTATCCCAACTAATATAATTATGTAAACAGCAAAGCGTAGTCCTTAGTAACTTTCTCGTTATGACCCCGACATCAAGTCTTGTAACACTAGAAAGTGTGTTTCAACTTTTACCAATCTTGTTGCTTTTTGAAAGACCGTTATTTAAACTACCGTTGTTGTAATGACTGAATTAATTCTTTACTTTAAGTTTATTTATTATTTACTGTTAATATAAAGGCTCCATCCCATTAATCCTGTCTCATAATTATCGTTAACATGGAATAAATTGCGCTTAAATCTTCATTGTTGCAATATCGGGTACATTTTTTAAATCTAAGTTTTCAAGGTAGGGCTAGCAATGTTTGTTGTGTATAATATAGTATTTTAGAGGCTATTCCTATAAAAATATATACATGTAAAAATAGTAGATGGCGAAACAATAAAAAAACGTATAATATGCTTCGAATTAATGTTTTATTTTTAAAGGAATATTTTTTCTCGAGTTTTTATAAACAGCCTTACATAATAGTCGGTCTTTATTAAATAATTAGTATCTGTTGAAAATTTCAAAACTATGAATCGGAAATAAAATTATGAATGAATAAAGCTTTATGAATCACCCAATACTTTAGATAAGTTTTGACTTTACCTCTACCGTGTAGTAGTCGTGTAACAGATACCATTATACATCTTATACGGTATTTACTGTATAAGATGTACGATGAAAAAGACAATATTTTATACGGTACGTGTTTTAGGACTTAATCACCATACGAAAAATCCCCAAGTCTTGTGGTATAAATATGGATATAAGACAAGAGTGAGTAGACAAAAAAAATGTAATATGTAATATAACACATCTTGGCCAATTCGCAAATAAAGAAACCTTGACCAGCGAATGAAGGCGATCACCAATCTGCCTATAAATATGTGGTAGAGGGCCATATCATGCAGTAAACTACTCGTGGATTGATGAGGTGTAGGTTCTCTTTAAACATCAGCGCGCTCTTTAGGAGAAGTCTATATTTAGCTGTGGTCTTTCAATAAGCTAAAATGATTATGATGATGCCTGAACTAACATTGTTTAAAATATCTAAGAAGTAGAGAACGATGATTTACTCAGCCTTTCGGTAGTATGATAGGTAACAAAACATAATATTTTTTTAAATTTATAATCTCTTGGAATGAAAAAAATATTTTGTGAAAATAAGTTTATCAATGAGCAATCGACCCCGTTTAATTTATCGTGAACTCTTTGTGTAAAAAGGAATTGAATAAGTAAAATTAATGCATTAAAACTGATTGCCTTGGTGATTGTATAGGGACGAAAATTAATGTTCAAAAACTGAAGGTTAACTATAACATCGGGACGTCAAACACCTCAGTGTCCCCCGTAACCATGGGTTTTAATGCACCCGAAACGTCGGGAATTAAAAATAAGTTAAATGAATTAAATCAAACGCGATAAAATCCGTAAAATTATATTCAATATTTTTGATTTGTTATCAGGAATATGCTGTTGCTCATCTCGTGTTTGATTTCCCATTATTGCCTCTTAAGGCATCCACGGGATGATATGGGGTAGTAAATTAAAAGATTTTTAAGGAAAATAGCCTACTAGATATCTGAATCTCATAAAACGACGGATATTAAAATGATACCAGTGTTAAGCTTCTATAATTTTGGTTGAAAAGGACATAACATGCTGTTACCACATCAAAGTAAAATATTTCACAATCGTCTGAAATTTCTCTTTACACGAAATATTATGAAAGAAAATGTTTGAATAATTGTTCGTATATTTAATTTGAATACTAATCATTGGAACGTAAACGATCTCATGTTATCTGTAACAGAATTATTTTTATTTAATTTCACAAAATCTGGCCCTATTACTGATGATTTATATTACTTCCAGTCTAGTAACTCTCCTATGTCTACCAAACCTTATGACATATCATATTCGCAATTATTAAGAACTAAAAGCACGGGCAAATATTTTTAATCACTATTTAGTTTGATTTTATATATTTGATTGTGGTATACGAGGTCCTATTAACAATTGGCTGGGTAATTATTTACAAAATAGGAAATTAGTGACAGTTATTAAAAATATTTCTGGAAAAGAGGAAAATGTAAAGTCAGGTGTACCTACTGGATCCGTATATGGACGAGTCGGCTATATAATGCATATCAACAGTATATGTAATGTAATTTAACATTGTGCTGTTTTTATGTATGTGGATGACATGTGCATCCTTTATGCTGACAAAAATCAAGATGAAATAAAGAAAAAATACAAAGTGATTTTAACAACATAACTAAGTGCTTTCATAACAATGGAATTATTATTAACACAGCAAATACTAAAGGCAAGCATAATATGTTATCACTGCATAATATTAAAAATAAAAAGAATATAGGATAGTGGGTCACTCATACCAATGTATATACGAAAATATGTTTAAATGTAAATGTGCAATATTAAATTTGTAAAACATTTCAAATACCCAGGCGTAACAATTGATAGAAATATGAACTGGGGTAGCCATATAGAACAGGTGCGTAATAAATTAAGAGGTATATTAGGTAAATTATATTTTGAAGAAATTTACATCTAAAGCCGAACGTTGTTTATTACGCACTATATTATAGTTAAGTCAACGTTGCAATATTGATTAGTAGTAAATATTAGCTAAACCAAAAGCTAAAATTATTTTAGGGATAATTATGAGCCAGGCGTGTAATTTAATACCGATTCGCGAGAACTTAAAATGTCATTATCGGCATGTGATAAGTATTATATAATCTTATGTAACGTATTAAGTAGATAAAAATACGCGCAGACCGCGTAAAGTAATAACATTACAATATAAATGTGATAACTATTATGGCAAAAGAAAGTTTCAACACTTAATATAAAAAAATTATAACAATTTACCGGAGGAATGCCTTACGCATAAAACAAAAAGACAGTCTAATAATAAGTTAAAAAAATATGCGTGAGTGTCGTGGAACACTCCGTTGGAACAAAGTTCCTTTCATAGTATATTATTATTGATAAACGCATTATATTATTGATTAACAAATACAAATAAACGAATTACTAGCGTCTATTAAAATGAAGCGTCAATTAAAATAATATTTCTTTCATGGCAAGATAAGAAAAAGTGCAAGTGAGACGGATATTATTCCATCTCGCTCGCACTATAGAAAGGGTCGTGAAGGAAAAATCTTACACTTTTTCTCGCCTAGCCTCCATCCGCCAAATTCGTACCATGCGATAAGGAACTTCGTTCCAAAAACTTTATACTAATAAATAGTAAATATTTGACATTTATCGTGACAATCCATTATACAACAATATATTAAGCTGATATTATGTATGGGTGTGTACCTGTGTATGGATATGTGTATGTGTATATACATACACAAATATAATATATCAAAAATGCTATTGTTATTTAAATTACTGTTAATTTTATAATGATGTTATTGATTTGATATATTTGAGTGTGTATATTTGTATTAAGCTATTTTTTTGCATGTTAGGAAGTAAGAGAGCATTTTTTTCTGACAACAAACTGTTGAGCAGTTTGACAAACTTTAATAGTGTAAATTTTCATCATGTTAAATAAATTAATAAAAATTAAAAATGTCAGTCCTTTTTGGATTTCTACTTCTAGGATTCCGTACCCCAAAGGAAAAAAAAATTAAGAGAATATAGGATCCCTTTTTGTTCGACCGTCTGTACGTCAGTAAATACTCTTTCTCAGGAACAGGGTCTGAAGTTTAAATAAATATTAAATGCTAAACTCCACGGTCCCTTGAAAGCCAAAATATACGACCATTGATGATACATTCGTCAAAACCTGTAAAGTATTTTCCGTTTACTTAGAATTGTGAAATTTGGCAAAACTTAAATTTGGGGTATGGTACAGAAAGATCGAGGTCGTATAGGAAGACGCGCCTGTTTTCCTGTGCCTTGCTTGAGTAGAAGAATGGGGAAAGGAATTGTCCTCCCGCAAAGGTTCTGCTGGCACTGTTGGTATCTTGCGGTTGTTTAAATTGTGATATAGAATTACGTTAAAGAAAAATACATTTAAGAAAGATTTTCATTATTACGTTGTTTTGAGTACAATAACTTTGAGATCTTCCAAAGCTGCTTACATATCATAGAGTTTATTCAATTTTATTTGCTTACATAGGCTCACGCATTTTATTTCACATGTATTTCATTGGCACCTATATTAAAATAATTTGCATAAGGCGATGAACGTCCTGAAATTAAATCCAATCTCGTTCATTAAATAACTATAGGTGGAAATCTAATCAAAACCTCAAATTTATAAATTGTTGATTGGATAAAATAACTGTACGCAGGTTTAACCTTTAGGCTTGTCGCTTGATCAACTTTCTTAAAATATAAAAACAGATCAGTATTACTATAGAATGTATTTAAGTAGTTAATTAAATAAATACTTTACGTATATTATTTTGGGTAATATCTTATTTTATTTTGGTGATGTAAAATAAAGATAAGTATGAACGAGCTTTTAACCTCATAAAAAGCGTAAAGTTGACCGCGTTGTGTGTTTCATTTATGAAAAAAAGATCTGGTACTCAGGTAAAAATATAATATAAGCCTTATGATGTTGTGCATATAGGTTTAAATTTCAGGTGAAGTTTTTAAATTTTATCTTTTCTGCCTGCTTATCTTAGCTATGAATAAATCGAATACACCTAAGTTTAACCAAAAGCAACTGGCTGTACCTTATTGTAGTCGACTAAACATATTTATATTTTTATTTAAAAGGGTATTAGTCGCTTCCAGATATCTATTATATATTGTTTATGTTCATCAAACTTATATTATCTATTTATCGTTACCGTTAAATCCTATTAAAGTCCATTAAGTTTGGCAGGTTTGGGTTGGCAACCGCAGTTTTTTTTTTTTGTCGTTATTAGGAGTCGTTATTGAGGAGCTAGTGTCTGAGTTTTGAGATAGGCATCAAAATGCCTTTTTAAAAGCGTTGATACAGTGTGATTCATTTATGCTAAAAGTCTGATACTCAGGTAAATAAATAAATAAGTATTATGACGTTGAACGTATAAACTAATATTAAAACTATTACCACAGTTTGAGTTTGAGAGTTTGAGAATGTTGGAATATTAAATTATTCGTCTTTAAAAGTATGAAGAGTTACCTTATAAATGGTTATGTTTAAGTGAATTAATTACCTAGAGATATATTCTGAAGAAATTAATCCTATTAGATGATGATTTACTCACCCAAATTGATTATCTCAACACTGTCTAAACAATACCGGATATCGTTTCTAGTTATACTCGTATATCACGAAATTATATCGGATAAATTATTGGGTGCCAGTAGGACTCTTTATTAACCAAGGAGTCTGCCTGGTTGCCCGCACCCTCTATTTTTGTTGATAAACATTGCAATAATTGCTGAATTCACCATAGTCTTTTATATAATTCATCTTAGTCTTTAGGGATTATAAAGCATCTATCACTTTCTATGTTTAAAGTAGGTCGTAGGTGTCGCTGGGCTGCTATACAATGATGAAATCAGTTAGCTTGTTTGTCATTGTGATATTAATAAAAAATATTACGGAAAATTACAAAATAGATTGTCTGATCGGTTGTTCAATAAGATTGAAAATGGGTTAAACAGGTCTCCATCTAATTTACCTCTATATTTATACATTCTTTTCTTGCTATGATTATTCTACCATCGATATAAGTAAACAATAGATTTTGCATTGCAAGTAATTTCTTAATTTTTTCCGAGTTAACAGTTCGGTCAGTCATCAGCGAAAATACCCCATATTTATTGAAACCTCAAAATATTACCGTCTGATGATGTTGAAATAGAGGAATTCGCAAAAAAAAAACAGTTATTTCTCTATAAAGTTACAGCCTATATACGTGAGGAGGCCTGTGGCCAGCAGTGGGGCTGGGCACAGGCCTCCTCTCATATCTCATATATCCTCTCCGATATCCGGTATTGTTTAGACAGTGTTGAGATAATCAATTGGAAGAGTAAATCATCATCTAATAGGATTAATTTCTTCAGAATATATCTCTAGTTAATTAATTCACTTAAACATAACCATTTATAAGGTAACCCTTCATACTTTTTAAAGACGAATAATTTAATATTCCAACATCCTCAAACTCTCAAACTCAAACTGTGGTAATAGTTTTAATATTAGTTTATACGTTCAACGTCATAATACTTATTTATTTATTTACCTGAGTATCAGAGTTTTTAGCATAAATGAATCACACTGTATCAGCGGTTTTAGTACAAGGAAGTGTCCGCCGCGCTGCCCCAATGCGTGTTGGCGAACTTCAAATATTTTCTAAATATTTTTTTTCTTATTTCTTAGACATGCAGGTTTCCTCACGATGTTTTCCTTCACCGCCGAGCAAGTGGTAAATCAGCACTTAAAATTGCAATTAACAATTTAATTGGTGTTGGCGGGGATCGAACCCTGGTTGCTCGCGTACTGTGCGATTTACAGCGAGCGCTAACCATCTGAGCTACCACGGCTCGGTTATTTCTCTATAGTCTTACTTAAATATATTCTTTTGGTGTAGTTTATATTTTTTGTGTAAAGACATTTCAATTCCAACCCATTAAACGTTATATTTATTTTCACGCTTAGTAATGCCCATTTCCATTTACCCGTCCTCTCGTATACAGCATTCAGTAAGCTGAGTTATGCGCATTGCAATGTGCTTCTATTCGACGCTATGTTGAAGTTGGGTATAATAAAAATACTTACACATACGGGCTATCATTATTTACTTGTAACATTTGTTCTTTAGATAGATATTTATTTGACGGCTCCGTGGCGCAGTGGCTTAGCAATTGAGTTGCAGCACTAAAGGCCGCGGGTTCGAATCCCGCACGGAACAAGAATTTGTATGGTATACAGTCCTATTAACAATTGGCTGGGTAATTATTTACAAAATAGGAAATTAGTGACAGTTATTAAAAATATTTCTGGAAAAGAGGAAAATGTAAAGTCAGGTGTACCTACTGGATCCGTATATGGACGAGTCAGCTATATAATGCATATCAACTGTATATGTAATGTAATTTAACATTGTGCTGTTTTTATGTATGTGGATGACATGTGCATCCTTTATGCTGACAAAAATCAAGATGAAATAAAGAAAAAATACAAAGTGATTTTAACAACATAACTAAGTGCTTTCATAACAATGGAATTATTATTAACATAGCAAATACTAAAGGCATGCATAATATGTTATCACTGCATAATATTAAAAATAAAAAAGAATATAGGATAGTGGGTCACTCATACCAATGTAAATACGAAAATATGTTTAAATGTAAATGTGCAATATTAGAATTTGTAAAACATTTCAAATACCCAGGCGTAACAATTGATAGAAATATGAACTGGGGTAGCCATATAGAACAGGTGCGTAATAAATTAAGAGGTAAATTATATTTTTGAAGAAATTTACATCTAAAGCCGTACGTTGTTTATTACGCACTATATTATAGTTAAGTCAACGTTGAAATATGGATTAGTAGCATATGGAAGGACTTTTAAAATATATTTAAATAAATTGAAGCAATTTCAAATTAGATTTATGCAATATTAGCTAAACCAAAAGCTAAAATTAATTTTAGGGATAATTATGAGCCAGGCGTGTAATTTAATACCGATTCGCGAGAACTTAAAATGTCATTATCGACATGTGATAAGTATTATACAATCTTATGTAACGTATTAAGTAGATAAAAATACGCGCAGACCGCGTAAAGTAATAACATTACAATATAAATGTGATAACTATTATGGCAAAAGAAAGTTTCAACACTTAATATAAAAAAAATTATAACAATTTACCGGAGGAATGCCTTACGCATAAAACAAAAAGACAGTCTAATAATAAGTTAAAAAAATATGCGTGAGTGTCGTGGAACACTCCGTTGGAACAAAGTTCCTTTCATAGTATATTATTGATAAACGCATTATATTATTGATTAACAAATACAAATAAACGAATTACTAGCGTCTATTAAAATGAAGCGTCAATTAAAATAATATTTCTTTCATGGCAAGATAAGAAAAAGTGCAAGTGAGACGGATATTATTCCATCTCGCTCGCACTATAAAAGAAAAGTGAAGGAAAAATCTTACACTTTTTCTCGCCTAGCCTCCATCCGCCAAATTCGTACCATGCGATAAGGAACTTCGTTCCAAAAACTTTATACTAATAAATAGTAAATATTTGACATTTATCGTGACAATCCATTATACAATAATATATTAAGCTGATATTATGTATGGGTGTGTACCTGTGTATGGATATGTGTATGTGTATATACATACACAAATATAATATATCAAAAATGCTATTGTTATTTAAATTACTGTTAATTTTATAATGATGTTATTGATTTGATATATTTGAGTGTGTATATTTGTATTAAGCTATTTTTTTGCATGTTAGGAAGTAAGAGAGCATTTTTTTCTGCCAACAAACTGTTGAGCAGTTTGACAAACTTTAATAGTGTAAATTTTCATCATGTTAAATAAATTAATAAAAAATAAAAATGTCAGTCCTTTTTGGATTTCTACTTCTAGGATTCCGTACCCCAAAAGGGAAAAAAAATTAAACGAATATAGGATCACTTTTTTGTTCGACCGTCTGTACGTCAGTAAATACTCTTTTTCTCAGGAACGGGGTCTGAAGTTTAAATAAATATTAAATGCTAAACTCCACGGTCCCTTGAAAGCCAAAAGATACGACCATTGATGATACATTCGTCAAAACCTGTAAAGTATTTTCCGTTTACTTAGAATTGTGAAATTTGGCAAAAACTTAAATTTGGGGTATGGTGCACAGAAAGATCGAGGTCGTATGGGAAGACGCGCCTGTTTTCCTGTGCCTTGCTTGAGTAGAAGAATGGGGAAAGGAATTGTCCTCTCCCGCAAAGGTTCTGCTAGCACTGTTGGTATCTTGCGGTTGTTTAAATTGTGATATAGAATTACGTTAAAGAAAAAATACATTTAAGAAAGATTTTCATTATTACGTTGTTTTGAGTACAATAACTTTGAGATCTTCCAAAGCTGCTTACATATCATAGAGTTTATTCAATTTTATTTGCTTACATAGGCTCACGCATTTTATTTCACATGTATTTCATCGGCATCTATATTAAAATAATTTGCATAAGGCGATCAACGTCCTGAAATGAAATCCAATCTCGTTCATTAAATAACTATAGGTGGAAATCTAATCAAAACCTCAAATTTATAAATTGTTGATTGGATAAAATAACTGTACGCAGGTTTAAGCTTTAGGCTTGTCGCTTGATCAACTTTCTTAAAATATAAAAAACAGATCTGTATTACTATAGAATGTGTTTAAGTAGTTAATTAAATAAATACTTTACGTACATTATTTTGGATAATATCTTATTTTATTTTGGTGATGTAAAATAAACATAAGTATGAACGAGCTTTTTAGACCACATAAAAAAGCGTAAAGTTGGCCGCGTTATGTGTTTCATTTATGCAAAAAAAAGTCTGGTACTCAGGTAAAGAAAGAGTTGTGTGCATATAAGGTTTAAATTTCAGATGAAGTTTTTAAATTATATCTTTTTATGCCTGCTTATCTTAGCTATGAATAAATCGAATACACCTAAGTTTAACAAAAAGCAACCGGCTGTACCTTATTGTAGTCGACTAAACATATTTATATGTTTTATTTAAAAAGAGTATAAGTCGCTTCCAGATATCTATTATATATTGTTTATGTTCATCAAACTTATATTATCTATTTATCGTTAACGTTAAAACCTATTAAAGTCCATTAAGTTTGGCAGGTTTGGGTTGGCAACCGCAGTTTTTTTTATTTTTTTGTCGTTATTAGGAGTCGTTATTGAGGAGCTAGTGTCTGAGTTCTGAGATAGACATCAAAATGCCTGTTTAAAAGCGCTGATACAGTACCGATATAATTTGGTGATATACGAGTATAACTAGAAACGATATCCGGTATTGTTTAGACAGTGTTGAGATAATCAATTTGGAAGAGTAAATTATTAATTTCTTCAGAATATATCTCTAGTTAATTAATTCACTTAAACATAACCATTTATAAGGTAACCCTTCATACTTTTTAAAGACGAATAATTTAATATTCCAACATCCTCAAACTCTCAAACTCAAACTCTCAAACTCAAACTGTGGTAATAGTTTTAATATTAGTTTATACGTTCAACGTCATAATACTTATTTATTTATTTACCTGAGTATCAGAGTTTTTAGCATAAATGAATCACACTGTATCAGCGGTTTTAGTACAAGGAAGTGTCCGCCGCGCTGCCCCAATGCGTGTTGGCGAACTTCACATATTTTCTAAATATTTTTTTTCTTATTTCTCAGACATGCAGGTTTCCTCACGATGTTTTCCTTCACCGCCGAGCAAGTGGTAAATCAGCACTTAAAATTGCAATTAACAATTTTATTGGTGTTGGCGGGGATCGAACCCTGGTTGCTCCCGTACTGTGCGATTTACAGCGAGCGCTAACCATCTGAGCTACCACGGCTCGGTTATTTCTCTATAGTCTTACTTAAATATATTCTTTTGGTGTAGTTTATATTTTTTGTGTAAAGACATTTCAATTCCAACCCATTAAACGTTATATTTATTTTCACGCTTAGTAATGCCCATTTCCATTTACCCGTCCTCTCGTATACCTACAGCATTCAGTAAGCTGAGTTATGCGCATTGCAATGTGCTTCTGTTCGACGCTATGTTGAAGTTGGGTATAATAAACATACTTACACATACGGGCTATCATTATTTACTTGTAACATTTGTTCTTTAGATAGATATTTATTTGACGGCTCCGTGGCGCAGTGGCTTAGCAATTGAGTTGCAGCACTAAGGGCCGCGGGTTCGAATCCCGCACGGAACAAGAATTTGTATGGTCTACAAATAATTGTTCCGGGTCTGGATGTTTGTCCATGTGCAATTTATGTTTGTAAAAATTTTTAGGTTGGCTTACGTAAGCTCTTATGATCATTGTCATCACTATAATACAACCATTCACAACTTACAAAGGCCAGACTGCATTTTATTGTCAGTATTTATTGGGAGATTGTTTAATGGCTTCAAAAGTACAGATATTACAGCTAATGTTAGTGTAAATAATAAGCTGACTAAACATAAGTTTAGATTTGAGCGTGAGTTAATGTTATTTTTATACAAAAATGTTAAAAACCTTAACCTACTCGCAACCGGTGACATGGTTTGGTAATAACTAGAACTACACATTAATTGGTCAAACTTAGGTGTATTCGATTACTTATAGTTTAAGCTTGGTGTTGCCGTTTGCCAGTAGGTTAAAATTGCGGATGGGTGGCCCTTGGGTCAATCAATGCAACATCATTGATGCATTTAATGTAATATTAGCGGTCACTTGGCTTCGCACGGGTGATTTCTGGATCTCAACAACGGCACCACCTACCGGGTCCAATTTTAAATTTAATCTATCAAGGGACCCACTCAAATATACTCAAAAAATTTCATCAAAATTGGTCTAGCCATTCTCAAATGATGATATTTCATACATGCGATAATTTATTTTTATTTATAAAGATCCGTCTAATCTTAAGTTTATTATATACACTAAAATTAGCCATAACATATAAATTACTACATTTAACGGGCAACGACAACGCATCACCTTGTTCAACTGCTATTCTTTTCTGGCTACATAACGCCTTGTTATCAGCTGTGTAATCATGTTACTCTGGTAGGAATCGTTTGCCGGTGGTAATCACTCCAAAACTGTATTTAATTTTTTCGTTATATTTTGTAACATAAAATAAGATATAAATATAATTTATTAAACCAACCTGTCACCGGCAGAGGCAGTTACGGGTGATCCCTGCGTCTGTAGATGAAGTAACCGCAAAAGAAAACATTTACGTGTAGTGAATGTCATATGAAGATCAGAGGTAAATCATAATCGTGCTTGGTTTATTCTTTGTAAAAATTACAGTATTTTGTCAGTCTCTGCTAAACTGCGCACTGATTGACTATACAATAAGCATGATAAATTCACGTTGCTAATTACAAAATTTACATCAGTACTTCTTACGTTGGGCGTAATGCTTGAAAGCTCCATCCGCGTAGCGTTTATTGTTTAATGTTGGTAGTAAAGGTGACAAACAAGCACACAGTCGCCTGATGGCAAGTGAATGCTGTATTACATATGCACCTTCATCTTTTCTCAAATAAAAATCTAAATATTGAAGCGTTGTCACCCCTGAGGACTAAAATGGAATGCCTTGTTACCACTAACTATATGTAATTCAGCAGCATCAAGCTGCTATTTCACGCTGGTATTCTGTGAGAGCGTGGTTCTTCTCCAGTCAAGCCGATATATTTGTACTGCAGCCATAATATAACACACACAATATAACTAAAACCATATTTCGTATTAGAACTTATCAAAAAGTAAAATGAGTAATCATTCATTTATTGCAGACTATGAAAGTCCTCTGCTAAACTTAGGCCACCCCTTTATATTAGATTGCCTCATAAGAGGAATATTTTCTATGATTGGCATGCGGGTTGGCCAGCGCAGTTTTTTATGATTTTGAGTTGTAAAAGGAAGATATGGAGTAGTGTATATTCTTACACCGCCACTACATGGCCGTGGGTGTCGTAAGAGGTGACAGAGGGAAACAAATCAGGAGATAGGCAGCAGAGTCTTCCTACTAAGGACTAAAAATAAAAAAATAAACTGCGGTTGCCTATCCGATTGCTAAACATGGCAACTATGGCAAATATGCGCCCTATAAGTTAATCTATGGGGAAGGCCTATGTTCAGCAGTGGACTTTAATAGGCTGTAACGGTAACGGTTAATAGGAACATGCTGTCCATCTTAAGATGATGACTATTGATGTTTCATTGTCTCCTGTCGAATCTTACGACACCCACGGAATGATAATATAGAGTGTTGAATACTGTTATGCCACGACTACCACGAAGTAACATGGGTATGAAATAGAACTATAAAATTGAGTAGAAATTAAGCGGCAGTTTCTACGTACACGATACATTATTAATGATCTTTTATTGCTTACTTTGGTTTCGCTTACTTAATATTACAGTTCGTCCACAGAGCAACACGGGCCATGAACAGAAAGTTAAGTTTAAGTTCAAAAAGAAGTAAGTGGCAGTAATGTGATTAAAAATTAATTATATATGAAGGTAACGCTATTTTGTAAATTTAACGTGGCAGATCCGTTCCTGCAGCAAAAAAAAAACTGGAAAATTTAGCATTTTTGTAGGACGTCGATTCAGCCGCGTAACTAGATAGTCTAGTGAGCATTGCGGCCGCAAGTTTTTTACTATACGCAGAAGACCGCGTGGACTTATACTTTGACAGAGGAGAACGGCTGAGTATGGCTACTCCCTTCCGGTCCGCCGGTGGCCTGTGTTGCATTTCGTCAATTCGTCAATTGTGAACTGATTCTAATTTTCTTTCTTTATGAAATAGGTTAATACTTACCGATTACATAATAAAGGAGGTATATTTAAATGTATATTTTTGATTACTTTTAACAAACTAACTAATAATTTAATGTTAAGCAGTGCGTTAGTTGCGAATGTGAGTACCAATACAAATTTTTAAACAATAAAAAAAAATTGGTTTAATAGTACAAATCAAAAAAATATGTATTAACATTTTTGATCAATAAATTGAAAAAAAAAAACTTTAGAGGTAGACCCATATAAATTTGGAGAAAAAATCTATTACAAACAGTGGGAAAACTAGGGGAAGTTTTTAATTCACCTATTTAGGTAACCTTCTTGTTATTGCTTCGAGTTTAAGATATTCTTTCTTTATTTACTGGGCATAACTACACGATGCTATTTGGAGATTTCAACGCAGATTTATTAATTTGACACAATATTACTCCCTAGGTGTTGTCCCGAATTCATGGAAGAAAGCTTTCGTGCACCCGATCCCTAAAAAAGGTAACCGCTCTGATCCGTCCAACTACAAGCCTATCGCCATCACCTCCTTGTTCACGAAAATAATGGAGTCCATTATTAACTGCCAGCTCATACGGTACCTTGAAGAGCACCAGCTGATTAGTGACAGCCAGTACGGTTTCCGTCAGGGTTGCTCAGCTTGTGATCTTCTTGTTTACCTAACACATAGATGAGCGCAGGCGATCAGGTCAAGGGTAGACATTGGCCGTTAGTTTGGACATAGCGAAGGCCTTCGATCGGTTCTGGCACAAAGCGCTTCTTTCAGTTTCCTTCCTATGGATTTCCCGAAATTGTGCAACCAGTTTTCTGGCTGATCGGACATCAAGGTCGTAGTAGACGGTGCATGCTCCGATTACATCCTATTAACCACAAGGTTGCATGCTATCACCAACGCTGTTTCTTCTGCATATCAATGATATGTTGCAAACCGGTAACATTCATTGCTATGCGGATGACAGCACTGGTGATGCTCTATACACCGACCGTGCCAATATTTCGCGGAAACAAACTTGTGTCTGAAGTCGAGTTTTTGCTGAATAAAGTCTCGGATTGGGGCGACTAAATCTAGTCAGTTTATTCCTCAGAAGACACAAGTTTGCGCGTTTACCGCTAAAAAGAACCACTTTGTCGTATCTCCTCAGTTTCAGGCACTCCTTGTTGCCTCAGCTATTATCAGAATCCTCGGCGTCAACATATCGAGTGACGTGCAGTTTCATGGTCACTTGGAAGAGAAGGCCAAATTGGCCTCTAAAAAGCTTGGCGTGCTCAGCAGAGCAGGACAGTATTTCATGCCGGCACACCGCCTACGACTTTACAAGGCGCAGGTTCGGCCTCATATGGAATACTGTTCCCATCTCTGGGCTGGGGTTCCCCAGTGCCAACTATTTCCATTAAACCGCACCCAGCGCAGAGCGGCGCGAATCGTCGACGACCGATTCCTTTCCGATCAGCTCGATTCACTGGCGCTGCGAAGAGATGTTGCATCTCTTTGCGTATTTTATCGCATCTACCACGAGGAGTTGTTCTGACTAATTCCAGACGCTCAATTTCACTATCGCACATCGCGAAAAATTTTGCGATACCATCCATACCATCTATATGATTGGCGGTCCACCACTGTGCGATTAAGAAGAAGTTTTCTTCCTCGCATAACTTCCTTGTGGAATCAATTACCACCAGCGATTTTTCCGGACCGATACGACTTAGGGACCTTCAAGAAAAGAGTCTACTCCTTTTTAAAAGGCCGGCAACAGTTGTTGCAGTTGTTCATGGGCGGCGGTAGTCACCTACCATCAGGTGAGCGGCATACTCGTTTGCCCCCTCCCCTATAAAAAAAATTAATACAAAAGTGATTTTTGTTTTTCTTTAATGTAGAACCTAACGCAATATGTGAATGAGCTATTATATTTCACTGACCATAGTGAGACTCTCTTAGAATTGGTTTGCACATATGCTCGTATTACAGATATCCGAGTAAATTACATGAAATAATTAAGTAAGCATTTTTTCATCTCTTATCAATTCAATATTCTGAAAAACCTCTTGTCCTCCATACAAATAACACAAAGACCTTTAATGGATATTGACCTAGACCGCTTCCGGAATGACATACTAACTGTGAATTAGGCGAGTATTCAAAAATGTCCCAATGTCACAGAATAAATAATAGTACTACGTACAGAAGTTGCACTCTTTTGATGTTGACTGCTTGCCGACGTTTTAATAGCCTACATAGTTATTATTAATCAGACAAATCGTGCACGCAAACTAAATAAAACTTTATCGCTGCGCGCGGGTGTCCGCGGGTGTCGCGGGTGTCGCGATTCACGACGAATGGCCTTGCAAGTTGCATGCGTTGGGCATCACAGAACTCACATAGTAGATAATGTCGATTATAGTCAGCATAGGTACTTTACCTAAGTAACTTACCATTTTACAATGTATTTTTTTGCTCTTTATTGACGGTCCTTAGCAACCTCGGAAAGTCCGTTGTGACGTAGTAAGGAGAAAAGATGCAAAGTAACACGGACTTTATAGCTGCGCGCGAGTGTCCACTCCACGCGGTCTAGGTCAATATCCATTAAAGGTCGTTGTGTTATTTGTATGGAGGACAAGAGGTTTTTCAGAATATTGAATTGATAAGAGATGAAAAAATGCTTACTTAATTATTTCATGTAATTTACTCGGATATCTGTAATACGAGCATATGTGCAAACCAATTCTAAGAGAGTCTCACTATGGTCAGTGAAATATAATAGCTCATTCACATATTGCGTTAGGTTCTACATTAAAGAAAAACAAAAATCACTTTTGTATTAATTTTTTTTATAGGGGAGGGGGCAAACGAGTATGCCGCTCACCTGATGGTAGGTGACTACCGCCGCCCATGAACAACTGCAACAACTGTTGCCGGCCTTTTAAAAAGGAGTAGACTCTTTTCTTGAAGGTCCCTAAGTCGTATCGGTCCGGAAAAATCGCTGGTGGTAATTGATTCCACAAGGAAGTTATGCGAGGAAGAAAACTTCTTCTTAATCGCACAGTGGTGGACCGCCAATCATCTAGATGGTATGGATGGTATCGCAAAATCTTTCACGATGTGCGATGGTGAAATTGAGCGTCTGGAATTAGTCAGAACAACTCCCCGTGGTAGATGCGATAAAATACGCAAAGAGATGCAACATCTCTTCGCAGCGCCAGTGAATCGAGCCGATCGGAAAGGAATCGGTCGTCGACGATTCGCGCCGCTCTGCGCTGGGTGCGGTTTAATGGAAATAGTTGGCACTGGGGAACCCCAGCCCAGAGATGGGAACAGTATTCCATATGAGGCCGAACCTGCGCCTTGTAAAGTCGTAGGCGGTGTGCCGGCATGAAATACTGTCCTGCTCTGCTGAGCACGCCAAGCTTTTTAGAGGCCAATTTGGCCTTCTCTTCCAAGTGACCATGAAACTGCACGTCACTCGATATGTCGACGCCGAGGATTCTGATAATAGCTGAGGCAACAAGGGAGTGCCTTGAAACTGAGGAGATACGACAAAGTGGTTCTTTTTAGCGGTAAACGCGCAAACTTGTGTCTTCTGAGGAATAAACTGGACTAGATTTAGTCGTTCCAATCCGAGACTTTATTCAGCAAAAACTCGACTTCAGACACAAGTTTGTTCCCGCAAAATATTGGCACGGTCGGTGTATAGAGCATCACCAGTGCTGCCATCCGCATAGCAATGAATGTTACCGGTTTGCAACACATCATTGATATGCAGAAGAAACAGCGTTGGTGATAGCATGCAGCCTTGTGGTTAATAGGCTTGTAATCGGAGCATGCACCGTCTACTACGACCTTGATGCTCCGATCAGCCAGAAGACTGGTTGCACAATTTCTCGGGAAATCCATAGGAAGGAAACTTCGAAAGAAGCGCTTTGTGCCAGACCCGATCGAAGGCCTTCGCTATGTCCAAACTAACGGCCAATGCCTACCCTTGGACTCGATCGCCTGCGCCCATCTATGTGTTAGGTAAACAAGGAGATCACAAGCTGAGCAACTTCTGACGGAAACCGTACTGGCTGTCACTAATCAGCTGGTGCTCCTCAAGGTACCGTATGAGCTGGCAGTTAATAATGGACTCCATTATTTTCGTGAACAAGGAGGTGATGGCGATAGGCCTGTAGTTGGACGGATCAGAGCGGTTACCTTTTTTAGGGATCGGGTGCACGAAAGCTGTCTTCCATGAATTCGGGACAACATCTAGGGAGTAATATTGTGTCTCTATATGTTTCTATCTCCAAATAGCATCGTGTAGTTATGCCCAGTAAATAAAGAAAAAATATCTTAAACTCGAAGCAATAACAAGAAGGTTACCTAAATAGGTGAATTAAAAACTTCATCCCCTAGTTTTCCCACTGTTTGTAATAGATTTTTTCTCCAAATTTATATGGGTCCACCTCTGAAGTTTTTTTTTTTCAATTTATTGATCAAAAATGTTAATACATATTTTTTTGATTTGTACCATTAAACCAAAAATGGTTTGTATTGGTACTCACATTCGCAACTAACGCACTGCTTAACATTAAATTATTAGTTAGTTTGTTAAAAGTAATCAAAAATATACATTTAAATATACCTCCTTTATTGTGTAAGCGGTAAGTATTAACCTACTTCATAAAGAGAGAAAATTATAATCAGTTCACAATTGACGAATTGACGAAATGCAACACAGGCCACCGGCGGATCGAAAGGGAGTAACCATACGCAGGCGTTCTCCTCTGTCAAAGTATAAGTCCACGCGGTCTTCTGCGTATAGTAAAAAACTTGCAGCCGCAATGCTCACTAGACTATCTAGTTACGCGGCTGAATCGACGTCCAACAAAAATGCTAAATTTTCCAGTTTTTTTTTTGCTGCAGGAACGGATCTGCCACGTTAAATTTACAAAATAGCGTTACCTTCATATATAATTAATTTTTAATCACATTACTGCCACTTACTTCTTTTTGAACTTAAACTTAACTTTCTGTTCATGGCCCGTGTTGCTCTGTGGACGAACTGTAATATTAAGTAAGCGAAACCAAAGTAAGCAATAAAAGATCATTAATAATGTATCGTGTACGTAGAAACTGCCGCTTAATTTCTACTCAATTTTATAGTTCTATTTCATACCCATGTTACTTTATGGTAGTTGTGGCATAACAGTATTCAACACTGTATATTATCATTTTTTTATTTTTAGTCCTTAGTAGGAAGACTCTGCTGCCTATCTCCTGATTTGTTTCCCTCGCCATCAGGCGACTGTGTGCTTGTTTGTCACCTTTACTACCAACATTAAACAATAAATGCTACGCGGATGGAGCTTTCAAGCATTACGCCCAACGTAAGAAGTACTGATGTAAATTTTGTAATTAGAAACGTGAATTTATCATGCTTATTGTATAGTCAATCAGTGCGCAGTTTAGCAGAGACTGACAAAATACTGTAATTTTTACAAAGAATAAACCGAGCACGATTATGATTTACCTCTGATCTTCATCTGACATTCACTACACGTAGATGTTTTTGCGGTTACTTCATCCACAGACGCAGGGATCACCCGTAACTGCCTTTGCCGTTGACAGGTTGGTTTAATAAATTATATTTAAATCTTATTTTATGTTACAAAATATAACGAAAAAATTAAACACAGTTTTGGAGTGATTACCACCGGCAAACGATTCCCACCAGAGTAACATGATTACACAGCTGATAACAAGGCGTTATGTAGCTAGAAAAGAATAGCAGTTAAACAAGGTGATGCGTTGTCGTTGCCCGTTAAATGTAGTAATTTATATGTTAAGGCTAATTTTAGTGTATATAATAAACTTAAGATTAGACGGATGTTTATAAATAAAAATAAATTGTTGCATGTATGAAAGATCATCATTTGAGAATGGCTAGACCAATTTTGATGAAATTTTTTGAGTATATTTGAGTGGGTCCCTTGATAGATTAAATTTAAAATTGGACCCGGTAGGTGGTGCCGTTGTTGAGATCCAGAAATCACCCGTGCGAAGCCGGGGCGGACCGCTAATATTACATTAAAATGCATCAATGATGTTGCATTGATTGACCCAAGGGCCACCCAATCCGCACCTTAACCTACTGGCAAACGGCAACACCAAGCTTAAACTATAAGTGAATCGAATACACCTAAGTTTGACCAATTAATGTGTAGTTCTAGTTATTACAAAACTAAGCGTCACCGGTTGCGAGTAGGTTAAGGTTTTTTAACATTTTTGTATAACAAATAACATTAACCTACGCTCAAATCTAAACTTAAGTTTAGTCAGCTTATTATTTACACTAACATTAGCTGTAATATCTGTACTCTTTTGGAAGCCATTAAACAATCTCCCAATAAATACTGACAATAAAAATGCAGTCTGGCCTTTGTAAGTTGTGAATGGTTGTATGATAGTGATGACAATGATCATAAGAGCTTACGTAAGCCATCCTAAAATTTTTACAAACATAAATTGCACATGGACAAACATCCAGACCCGGAACAATTATTTGTAGACCATACAAATCCTTGTTCCGTGCGGGATTCGAACCCGCGGCCCTTAGTGCTGCAACGCAATTGCTAAGCCACTGCGCCACGCAGCCGTCAAATAAATATCCATCTAAAGAACAAATGTTACAAGTAAATAATGATAGCCCGTATGTGTAAGTATTTTTATTATACCCAACTTCAACATAGCGTCGAATAGAAGCACATTGCAATGCGCTTAACTGCAATAAAAATGCAGTCTGGCCTTTGTAAGTTGTGAATGGTTGTATGATAGTGATGACAATGATCATAAGAGCTTACGTAAGCCAACCTAAAAAATTTTACAAACATAAATTGCACATGGACAAACATCCAGACCCGGAACAATTATTTGTAGACCATACAAATTCTTGTTCCGAACAAATTTGCAAACAAATTGACTTTCCGTGGTTGCTAAGGACAGTCAATAAAGAGCAAAAAAATACATTGTAAAATGGTAAGTTACTTAGGTAAAGTACCTATGCTGACTATAATCGACATTATCTACTATGTGAGTTCTGTGATGCCCAACGCATGCAACTTGCAAGGCCATTCGTCGTGAATCGCGATGCTTGGTTCGTCTAGGTAGATATCGTAAACAACAAATAAACCCGAAATACGATTCCTAACAGAAATATGATCGTAATGTACTTAATTGAAATATTATAATAGCACAAAATACTGAAAGTTTTAATTTCAGTATTTTGTGCTATTATAACTTAAAATATTTTAATTACAAAGACGAGTATAGGTATGTAAGTAGGTACTTGGGTAGTGAAGTAAATTTCAACTAAGTTTTGTAATAAAGTACTTTGGTATTACTTCTGTAGTTAAATTATTACTTAATTATTATTAAATATATAAGTACCTATCTAACAATAAAAAATGAAATAAATTTACCTTTCATTTACCTTCGGTAACTTAAAAAACGATATATCTGAATCCTTTTAATTGCTCATTAAGCATCCATCCCCGCAACAATTATAGTAGGAACGACGTTTTGTCATTATAATTTATCAAATAGATAGGTAATATACATATATATTATTCTTAAATTACATTAAAACTTTTTCAACTATTTTATCCTACAATTAAATATACTAAACACTAAATAAAAACTATTTCGACGAGTATTTCAACAAGTATTTACAAAAAATTATTTACGTAAACAGCGTTAAAAAAAACTTTAACATTCAATCGCCTAGAACGCGCTAGCCCCGACTGCGATCTACCCCTGGGGTAGCTCGCTATTGTAGGTAATTATTTCACGCAGGTAGCAAGAGTGACAGAGGTCTGCCAATGTTGACGACTTCATTTAACAGTTTAAAGCACCAATATTACGTCACATAAATCAATATACTTCTTTTTAAAAAGTAAGATTCAAAAAAGTCGGCATCCCTGGGTGACTTATAACGTTAGAAAGATGATGAAAATCCGATAAAAAATAACGGGCTTATTTCTAAAACTACACACGTGAAAATGTCTTAAGCCCTAATAATAAGAGGAAATATCTTAAGCAACATATTGCTGTTAAAACCGAAATGGACATGTCGCTTCCGCCAGACCTCTGTGACGCTGAAAAAGTCAATGACTTATTTTTAAAGCTTCTTGGCAAAAGTGGCGTTCCACTGTCGAGCATTACTTTCCATGAATTTCACCGAATAAGCTCAACATCATCATCATTTGATTTTCAAGAGGTAAGTAAATCTGAAGTCTCTAAAGTAATAAAACATTCCAATCAAACGCGCTAAGGATCGACGGGAAATCGCTTGAAATTATTACTGTGGACGTTTCAACACACCCTGATCTCTTATCCAAAATATTTATATTACTTTTATCTCTAACACATTTCACGTTTTTGGCAAAAAGCATTAGTAAAGCCCATACCGAAAAAGGAAAACCCCAAAGTATATTACCGAACCCTTTTAAAATATTGGAAAACATTGGCTCTAATCAGCTGAAACATTAAATAAATTCAAACAATATATTGCCAACAATACAGTCTGGTTTCCGGAAACAAAAAGTACTACGTTTATACGTGGTAGAGCAATGCTGCAGCTATATTTGTAGTATAGTTGTAGCAGGAATGGGTCGGCTCGACCGGGGAAGGACCACGCTCTCACAGAATACCAGCGTAAAATAGCAGCTTGACGCTGCTGTGTTACGTATGGTGAGAACCGGAGACCCTTTTTACTGGAAAAGAGGCATTCCATCTTAGTCCTCACGAGTGACTACGCATCTGCATTTTGATTCTTTATTGAGGATAGATATAGATGTCTATGGGTCACAGCAACCACTTACCATCAGGTCAACTGTGTGCTCGTTTGTCACCCTATCCTATAAAAAAAACTATCACCTCTCTTAAGGATGTTGCAGATGATAATATAATAGCAAAAGATATGAGGGAGGAAACTATCCTTGTTCTTCTCGACTACAGTATGCACGTGCATATGCATTTGACAGCATAAACATCCCGTAGCTACTCTCAAAGTTGTCCAACTACGGGCTTAGCGCGAATGCAGTAAAAATAGTTTGATAGTTCTTTTCGCAACCGGCCACAGTATGTTGTTTTAGAACAGGGTAACTACGATGCTGACCAGGTTTCCTCTAGCAGATCAATACGAAGAGGAATAGCTGAAAATCATGTTTTAAGCGTAGTGCGAAATTGTTTCTACATGTTTAACCTTTCAGGCCCTGACATTTTATTGGACAAACTTAGTCAGAACTATGGTCAAGCCAAAGAGTATAGTAGGTCAGGCCAAAGACAATTTTCTTTAAATGATGGTAAATATAACTAAGAGTCATAACTATGTTCGTATCCAAAAATAAAAAATTATCAACAAGTAAAATATCGAATTATTTGTATGAAGGTCAAGTGAGCGCTAGAGTAACGACGATTGCAAGACGATTTGTCGATAAATGAAATGTTTTGAGAAATTATCAATTACCGTGTAGTGGCGGTGTATGAATATTCATATTATTCCGTGGGTTTCGTAAGAGGCGACTGATCCATTGTTCCACGGTACACGAACCTTGTTACACAGTAACAAGGTACGCGTAGTTCATTTTGTTTGGTTAAATCAGTGACAGGAGTAACGGAGAAAATAGTACGGTGGCGGCGCAAAGGAACAACGTTATTTTGGAACTTTTTCACCGTGATGTTATTTATCACTCATGTCTAGAGGCGACAGAGGGAAATAAATCAGGAGATGGGCATCAGCGTCTTCCTAATAACGACTAAAAATAAAAAAACTGCGTTTGCCAACCCGCTTGCCAAGCGTGACAACTATGACAAATAAACCCTCTATGAGGCATATAGTGGAGGCCTACAGCGGGGGTTTTTATAGGCTGTAACGGTTTTTGTTGTTTTGGGAGGAAAAAAGACGAAATTTTTTTCTAAATTTAATCTCGGTGGAACGCGGATGCTCCGTGCGATGTTTAGGGCAGCGTTGCAGAGGTGGGTGATATTTGTGGCAGTAAGACTTTGTGCTTCTCTTTATTTCCATGGCCCATGGCCCGCAGTGGAAGGAAACTGTAAGGAGAGGGAGGGGGTAGTAATATTATTTGAAAAAATATTTTTGTCTGTAAAAAAAAATCATCAAACATCAACATCAAACAATTTATTAAACAGAAGTTGCGTAAACAAGTTAAATGGTTAAAACAGTAATAAATAACAAAACCAAACCAGTTTACTGAAAAGAAAAAATATCAAATATTATATGTCACTTCTACAACTAAGGCAAATCTAACGAATCCCCATATGGTAAAATTCAATATCTATATGTTACAATCAAATAACTACTATGAAGAAAGAAACAAGGACATAGAAACTCTCGATTTTAATTAAAAAAAAGAAATAAATAATATAATTATATTGATATACTCAGTAGGAGCCTCTAAAAATAAAAAAAATATTCAATCAAAAGCATATTATTATACTTTATTACGCTATATTTGACCAACGCCATTTTTTACCGACTTCAAACAGGAGGAGGTTTTTTTTTTTTTTTTATAGAATAAGGGTGACAAACGAGCACACAGTCCACCTGATGGTAAGTGGTTGCTGTGGCCCATAGACATCTACATCTATCTTCGTTTGCGAATTTAAATGAGATGCGTTGTCAGCCGTGAGGACTAAGATAGAATGCCTCTTTTCCAGTAAAAAGTGTCTCCGGTTCTCTACACTCACCATACGAAACACAGCAGCATTAAGCTGCTATTTTACGCTGGTATTCTGTGAGAGCGTGGTCCTTCCCCGGTCGAGCCGACCCATTCGTGCTACAACTATACTATTAATATAGCTGCAGCATGGCTCTACCACGTAAAGAGGTACTCAATTAATTCGACTGTGTGTTTTTTTTAATGTGTGTTACCTCATAACTTCTTTCTGGGTGAACCGATTACGATGATTCTTTTTTATTTGAAAGCTGGTGCTTCACATGTGGTCCCATATAAATTTGATCAAGGACTGACCAATAGTTTTTGAGTTATTCTTAATAATTTATATTGAAGTCGGTTGTACAAATTTTTTAATTTTAAATTATTGTTGAAAACAACTTCGCCATAATGTTCACTATATATCGAAATTATAGCATAAAACGTAATTTTCACACATTGGACTTTATGGAATATGAAAAATTTGTGTTTTTTACATGATTTATAGTTATAACTCACACTTTATATTTAATTTTCAGTTACTTCTGACTATTTAAATATAAAGTGATACGTGAACGACACTGTATTTGAAATGGAAATTTTATAAAGTGTATAAAATTGTTACGAAGCAAAATATAAGCAAATAACTTTTAAAAGCAGTGTAATTACTTACCTTTTATATAAAAAACTAACAACAAACTTTCTTTTGTACCCATTTTTTGATTTTGTATTTGCCTCTTACACTCACGCGGCGAAGGAAATGGACTAAAGTATGTAAAGTAAACGCGACGCGTAGGTAAAGGCGAAAACTCGTCGTTTGAAGTAAATTATTTTAATTTAGAGAAGCGTAATTTAGTAACAAAACTATTTCTAATAAAATTTTAGTTGTATAATTCTTATAAATAACATTTTAAAAAGAATTGTTCTGAGCACTCTTAACTATGGTTCTGACTAAACGAAGTGATTATATACTCTTTGGTTCTGATGGGGTTCTTTCTAAATATTACCATACTCTTTGGAGTGCTCTACAACGGTGACCTTAGATTATCTCACAGACTTAGAATATACTGGCGTATAGACCACCTGACAGCCCGAAAATGCGTGACCAATTTTGATTTGTCATTGTGTGCGTTAGCTAGTGATGTATATTTTATTTAAAAGGACTATCGAAATTAATTGTTAAGGAAGCGGTAAAAAGATTATAAAAAATTGTTTAGTGCATGAAGTTGAATAACTTCAAAAATTAACTGAATTTTACGATGATAGTTCTAAAATAATTAAAAAATATTCATATAACATGTTCCTGGGAATAAGCTGAACCTACCTGCCTTTTGTTGGATTTTAATTCAAATGTATAAAATCCCAGGTGACTTTACCGAAAACTTAAAAACTCCCCAATAATCAGATCAGAATGTTGTATTTTCGAGCTATGATCTTTGGAGAAAAATATTTACTGCCGGGCAGTTTCCCCGGAATTTATTTTTTAACATATTGTTAATATAAATAGGTAGATACATAACTAAGTATATACCTATTTATATTTTATATATTTTATAAAATGTTTTGATGGGGAAACAAAAACGAGGACACGGAGTACATAATGGCTGCTTTATTTTTCATATAAGTATTACTTGTGATAATTACAAACATTTAATAATTAATAATTAAATAGATTATAGAAGTTTATTTTCACATTCGACTTAAGTATGAATGTAAACTTAATAATTTAAGGAAGGAAACTTGTAGGAATCAGTTAAATAAGATTGCTATGTTTAAAGGCCAATATGTTTATGGGGCTTCATCATGCTTCATGTTTATATTCTTTCATCTGTCCCTGAAAAGTATAAAGTAATAATAAACTTATTATCATTTTAGCTGCATGAATTTTAAAAACATAATAATCTTAACACAGTAAAGTGCACTAAGTGTCTGAGGATACAGATGCACTCTCTATTCTCTCAATCTCGGTATGTTAAGAAAATGGTCAATCATTCATGGACTGACCGCGGCAAGTGCAACTTAATTTCGCAGATCTATTGATCTGCGCAGCTATTACTTAACCACGAGTTCCTCTTCTCTACGACTAACGCTGTAGGCGATGAACCACGCTATTTAAGCCCTCGCGACAATGTCGTCGGCCATCAAGCATGAATCGGGCATTGACCGTTGTGAGTATCAAATACTATGGAATTTATACTATCACGTCTCATGCGCGGTCGTCTAGTAGCGCTTGAGGAGCATTACTAAATATCTACGCTAAAAGTTTTATCGTTATGATTTGGGAATATAATCCGAAGTTCCGAAGCTCCGCTCAACCCCTTGGGGAAAATAGCATGATACTATGAATATTGTACTAATGTGACCGTGAGGCTGTGCGGTTGGTTAAGCAAGGTTTACATTTATTTTGGTTGATAAATAGATACTTAGTTGGGTTCATAATGGCTTAAAGAGGATAATCTCAAGATTTTTTTTTTGTCTTTAATGTACTACAGTTTTATAATGTATGAAAATCTGTCTCTATATTTATCTAAAGTTTTGAAAGTTATATTTTTGAAGTCTTATTATAACAATATTTTACTTACTGGTACAAATAATATAGAAATGACTCCTTTTAATAAAATTGTTTTTATTCTACTTTTTCTTTTATACTTCTCAAGAAAATGTTTGCTGAAAATTGTTGAGTTCTTCTTTGCATTCCAACCAAACCGTCCAATGAACCTTAACCACTTTTTCTAATTATAGAATCCGTAGGAATCTGTTTGAAAACGGCAAAATAAAATTACATTTAGAACGCAAACCGAGGATTTATTTTCTTGTTGTGTAGGCAAGTCTATCGATTCATTATAAACATTCAAGATAAATATCGACATTAATTTTAATATAGTTGAGTCAATCCCTAGCGTACATGTAAAATATTTTGTATAAAAATGTATTTACCAAATTCATGCAAATTATCAACAACGTGACTTTTTTCTTTGCAAAATATCAAAATTTACAAAATAATTGAATATATTCTATATTTTAAACAGTATGTAACATAAATTTTAACCAAAAATAAACGCGTCATAACATTGACGACGTCTTGAGAATTTACCTGTGATATGTGAAATTATCAGGATTATTTCTATTATTAACAGCACAGTCACTCACGGAACAATTAACCATTTTGGAAAAAAGTTACTTACTAAAAATAACCACTATTATACTTTAAAAAATTACAAAATATCTCAGAGCTATTTCTTGCGTGCCGAATTGTGCCGACCTGTCATTCAAAATCGGTTACAGAGTCATAAGGTTTGGTATCCTTTTCTATCTTGCATTTTTGCCATAAGGAATTTTCTTCTCTCTTGCACACTATGTTGGTCTAGATTATCTCATGTATAAGTCCAAGACTTGACAGATTAATGTCATTTATAGAATAAGTGATTATATTAAAATATATGATCTCCTTACTAAGCTCTGAAAAACATTAGTTCTTTCAAAACTAAACTTTGCAGACTCTAGACTTTTGGCGCGCTCACAGAAACTCATACATCACGTCTAGAATGCCTACGTAGGATACTGTTATGACGTACCGCCACGCACACATGTCACGTCCTACCATTATAAGCGATGCTAATATTTTAAAAATGAAATATCATAGGCAACTTCACTTTGCCTCTCTGCTATTTGGTATTGTCATACAAAATACATAATTCAATAGTATACAAAATACATATACATAATATATAATTTGACGGCTCTGTGGTGCAGTCTGGCTTAGCAATATTTTGCAACACTAAGGGCGGCGGGTTCGAATCCAGCCCGGAACAAGTATTTGTATGGCCTACAAATAATTGTTTCGGGTCTGGATCCTTGTGAAATTGATATGTGTACACTGCCCCCACGCTACAAGAGAAAATCTTAGTGTAGAGGTAACGTTTTCAAAAAAATAAAAAAATTAACAAAAATTAATTAATTAATTAATTTGCAATCTGATAAGAGTAACATTTTTTAACGATAAATACAAATTACACCTATTAAACAACCAGAAAATTAAATTATATTCATATAACATAATAAACGTACACGCACGCACGCATACATAGTTCGCCACGCCAAGTGCTCAGTGCGACCCTTTTTGTCACGTTCGGCAACGTCTAGTAATAATAGTTCTAAAAACAATTTAACAAAATTAACAGGGAAAAATAAAATGTTTTATAAAGCATTTTTTTTTTTGCTTAGAATGACCTATTTGAGTCAATATCAAGTTACATATTGTATTCTTGTTTATGTACACAGGTAAATCTCGCGACAAGCTTTTATATCATTTAAATTGTGTAATGTAAATTGATGGGTTTGATTTAATTTAAACTTATTTTCTTCTTTTTGGAACATTTCAATAAAAGCTTGTTTTTAATTTTTTTTACTATTAAGTAATTTATTTTTAAATTTAAGTTATTGCTGGACATGTTTTTAAGTCCGTTAATTTAATTTAATGCGTCATTGTTGGTTTTTGATCGCCATCTTATTGATTTTTTTTACCACCGTTTAGATTTGCCCAGGGTGTACGCCGATGTTAGTTAAGACGCGATCCTGCTAAGTTCCTTACCGTTTAGTCGGATACACCAATTCTCGTAGAGCTGAACGCGGAAGTCACTTCGTGTTCTTCTCAGTGAACCCTTTCATTTGACATCACAAAATGGGGGTGAATAAAAAAACATAGTCCGCCACCTTTGTGAGTCCACCATATTTGATTTAGAGTAACGTCATTTAATTTTTGTATTCTTCTCAACATACCCTTTTATTTGATATCCGTATCATGAGGGTGCATAAAAAAACATAGTCCGCTATCTTTGGGTGTCCATTGTATTGGATTTAGATTGATATTCTTTTGTTTTCGTATTCGTCTCTTTTAAAGTTCGAAATTGAAAATGAAGTCAGCTTTTACTTTGTTAAAAAGTTTATTTTGTAACGCGGTAGAGCAATGCTGCAGCGATATTATGACTGCTGTACAATTATTTTGGCACGACGGGGGATGGACAACGCTTCCACAGTATTTCAGTGTAAAATAATAGCATAATACAGTTGTGTTTCTTATAGTGAGCGAAGAAAACCGGAGACCCTTGTTTCTTGTGTGGAGTTTATTGTCTACGTTTCTTCAATAAAATAACCAGACCAAACTCACTTGTTTTATTCTTAATAACTCTAATAAACTCAACCTTACGGATCGACCCGTGCGCAGTAACTGCAGTCGCCGCTGTCATGCTTCTCTCTTACACACACAAAACGCCGACAATAGCTTATCACGATGGCAGATACCCACCAACACCGGCACCGAGGTATTCCATCTTAGTCCGCAGGAGTGCTCATCATTTCCATTTTGAATCTTAATCTAGGTGAGGTGTAGATAGCCACAGCATCCACGTTCAATCAGGTAGACCCTGTATATCATACTTACTTGTACCTATATAAAAATATTAAAAAAATATTGACTAAATTCATAGCATAAAAGTTTAGAGGTTAAAATAATCAATCATTAATTAAGAGTCGTTACACTCTTGATTAATCAATGAAGAATTGTCAAAGCGATGTTCATTTAAAATTCAGCTAACATTCTGATCTAAATATTAAATCATTAAGTATTCAATATTTTTTATGTAAAGTTAATCAATAAAGTAATTTACGTAAATTATTGTCTGGTTTAATCTCTCTCAAAGAGCTTAATAGTGAAGAATATTAATATAACGTAAATATACCGTAGTTACAAAATAACCAGCCTAGTTGACGGGGAGCAGCGATAAAGATGTAAGCATTGCGATATTTGCAAATCCTTCTTATAAAGAGTTGAAGTGAAAAACTAACTTCCAATCCACCCAATATTGAATACTGCAACGAACTTTTAACATCGAAGATAGTTATCGCCTCTGAGGACTAACATTGAATGCCTCACAACCTGTTAT